>CM065052.1:134177354-134537354 GCA_032883995.1 Coronaproctus castanopsis | reverse complement strand
AAGTCGTAGCTCCTGTCAAATGTATTCTATTCGCTGATGATCTGGCATTGCTTCTACCATGTTCTGATGTTTCCTTAGGCTCAATGATATTGCAGCAAACGCTCGATGAATTACACCAATGGACACTGAAATCGGGTTTTCAATTCTCAGTACTCAAGTCTACTGCTATACATTTTTGCCATAAACGGGGGTGTCAACATACTATCGAGGTTAAATTCAACAACCATGTAATTTCCACGGCAGAAATGGTTAAATATTTGGGGCTCATGTTTGACAACAGGCTACTATGGAAACATCATATTCATGCTATAAAGAAAAAGGTCATGCAAAAACTGAACTTACTGCGTAAATTAGCTCATTCAAGCTATGGTGCAGACACACAATCCTTATTATCTATTTACAACGCTATCATCCTTTCTAGAATCGAATATGGGGTTGTAGTTTATGCTAGTGCCAAGCCATATCTTTTGCAATCTCTAGAGACTATAAATAATGCTGCGTTAAGAATATGCTGTGGTGCATTTCGTACCACTCCAACATCCAGTCTCATTAACGATCTTGGCCTCATGAGTCTAAAATTTCGTCGTCTTTTCCAATCATCTTCATTCTATATTCACCTCAAGGTCGTCTCTAATCTACCGATCAGCAATTCCCTGATAAACACTCCTTTAACTGCCAATCAAAATTGCAACTTCTTTCACCGTGTCAATACACTTCTGCGCAACCTTGTCGTTCATCTACCTCCAATTTACTGCAGTTATATCGCCGCAGTACCGCCATGGATTTCATTCGAATTGGATGTAAACCTTTCATTGCTACCACCTGCACAGCGATCAGACATGGCATCCATTCTTCATCGGTATAAGAATATGCTAATATACTATACTGATGGGTCTAAATTACTGGATAGGGTTGGCTGTGCTGTTTCTACAGCTAGCAAAATTCTCATACGCTACTCACTGCCACCGTACTTTTCAATTCTTTCAGCTGTACATAATTGAAAATCTTGCAATATATTCTCAGCAATCGGCAATATTTTCCGACTCAAGTGCAGCTTTAAAGTCAATCGCTAAATATTGGAACAATAATCAACATCCAATTGCTAAAGAAATTATTCAATTGTTGGAATCAATGGAACCCTCTCATCGACCAATGTTTGTCTGGATACCAGGTCATTCACAATTTCCTGGAAATGAATTAGCTGATCGAGCAGCAAAGGAAGCGTCCTCTATGTACCCCTACATAAATCTATCCAGTCCTCGTGAAGATGCGTTGGTATCGTCGCCATGAAGCTAAAGAGCAGATGGAAATCTATGTGGACTTCCACGCCTAACTCAAACAAGTTAAGAAACATTAAATCGGATACAAGCCGCTGGAAAACACCTTCTAATTTATCCAGAAAAGAATAAATTACTTTGAGACGGCTCCGATTCGGCCATACATTAATAACACATGGACATTTATTAAGGCGTGAATCTCCTGCCAGATGTTCCTGTGGACACTGGAAAATCACTGTCAACATCTTTTGTTAGATTGTACTACTTATAACTCTCAACGTTCCCAACTAGCATTACCATCAACAATTAAAGGCCTGCTAAACTCAAATGGCAACACACACCTTCAAGTTCTCCGCTTCTTGTACAATACTGGTCTCTTCAACATGATCTGAGATCTTCTCATCTGTGCCTCCAGCCTAGTAGCAGTACATGGCACATTAATGGGAAAATAATAATAATAATAATAATAAATTTTTATTACATAAACGTGAAGCTTTTCGACTATGAAGTCATTTTCAAGCTATTGTTAAAAATGTTACAAATAAACAAAGATATTACTAAAAAACTTATAAATATCGATACATTAAATAGCCAGATATAATTTTTTTTTTTTTTTTACAATAACATGTAATTATAAAACCGATTTTAAAATTAATTCTTCATCAAAATTAATCATATTATTTAATAAATTATTACTACTTCTATGTTTTATAATTTGTAGTTTTTCTAATAATTTTCTTTTTTTAAATTTATATGCTATGTGTAAAATTTTTATATTATCAGTAATGTTTTCTATAAAATGTTTTTCTTCTCTACAGTGCTTTCCATAAAGTGACATATCATCATTTTCATTTTTGTATGAATTAAAGTGTTCTCTTAGTCTATTATTTATTTGACGTCCTGTTTCACCTATATAAAACTTATTACATGTTGAGCAGTTTATTCTATATACTCCAGATTTTTGCAATACCCTATAATCTTCTATTTTATTGTTGCAAATTGATTTAAATAATGTTTTATTATTATTTATTGCTATCATAATATTGTACTTTTTAAAGATTTTTAAAAATTTATATGTGTATTTTCCCAGATATTTAATTGATCCTAAATATTTATCTTTTTCCTTTTTATGTTGTAAAGAACTATTATTTGGTTTGTTCCATAATTTATCTACTATATTCGGATTGTATTTATTTGCTATGGCAATTTATTTAATAATATTATTTTCTTTATTAAGTTTGTTTTTGTTGCAGTTTAAAATAATTTTGACTATATTACAATAATTTCTTAAACTAGCTACTTTATGTGATTTTTAATGAAAAGAATCGTTTGGAATTATTACATCAGTGTTTGTTTTCTGTATATATCAATATCTAATATATTATTGTTTATATTAATATTTAAATCTAAGAAATTTATATTCTACTGTAAATTTAATGGTTTTATTAAAGTTGTTTAATTCTATTACAAATTTATTTAATTCATAAGTTTCAAACTTCTTATTCCAAATAATTAATATATCATCTACATATCTTCTCCAAAATTTAATATTATTTTTAAATATATTATTTTCTTGAGATTTAAAAAGTCACACCTAATAAAATTGTATGTTATGTATTCGGTCCTCATCAAAAATTTAAGAAAGCAACTAGGGTCCTCACACGATTCTACGCCTATTGTTCGAATTAATATATATAGTCGAAATAATTTCCTGATAAACTATAAGATAAGTTAAAAAAAATAATTTCTGTAGTGCATCCTGGTGATACATATTTTTAATTTAAAAATTAAATAAAATAAAAATATTTTTATACCATATCACAACCCGATGATGCTGTAACGATGGAAACTAGTAGACTGTTTCGAATATGTATATTGTGATACGGTTTAAAAGTATTTTAATTTTTAAATTAAATAATTATTTATTTTCATTTTAAATTTATTTGAACCAGAAAAATGAAATTCATATTTACGCGTTAATTATCGTATGAGCTGAATTGTATAATTGATAGAACGTACGCAAATCAATAAAACGGCATGTGTGAACATACAATGTAGGCTATTTTGAAAAATTCTATGTACGGAAATAATTTAAACTGGGGTGGATTATACCAGTCTAAGCTGGTTGTTTTTAGTTTTAACCGGTTTTTTCTGCCGCAATTGCTTTAATAACATACGAGCAATGTAACCGATAAATTTATATTAGTGAAATGAAACCGTTTTGAAATAACTAAACATAAAATAGATATTTTACGTATATAAAATCCAAGACCTTTAGCTATACGAGATTATAACGGGATATAAATAAAAACAGATTTAGTTTAAAATTAGAATATATTATAAAGCAGTCGGTTCCCAAACTAACTGATGAGAATAGGAATACCACAAATTACAAGATATCGAGAATATGGTATAACAGTGTAAATTATGTTAAATAATCGTACAAAGAACGACGGGGAACTAAATTAAGATATATATATATGAATCCTTGACAATATGCGATGAATACACATGTATAGAGATAATACGCGTGTACATAGTACGTTCTTCAAATATATCTTACATTCGGATAAGATAAAAAAAAAGAGTAAACAAAACTAAAATTGGGTGTGTATAACGTTCTACGAAGAATATATTTAACACGTTGTCCATTTGTGAACATGCGAAACACAAAAATGTGAATTAATGAATTGTTAATGACGACATTAATGACTTTTATCGCATGTTTTTAATTAATTATACATAGCGAAGTTATAATTAATATTATAAATAGCCGAATTTTCATTAATTACAATAAAGAATATATAAAAGATAATTGGTCATTTATTTTTTTACAGAACTAAAAAAAAAGGGAGACAAATTTGAATGTGAATACATTCGTTAAATTTTGTTCACTTTTTAACTGATTAATTTATCGAGTTGCAATTTGTAGCGTAGTAGCGTACAAAAAATCGGTCGTTTAGCTCTATAAAAGGGGGAACATAAATCAGAATGAGGTTATACGTATAAACTTCCGCGTTTCATATTGTAGTAATTGTATTTTTTCTATGTAAACCACATCAACTACAATAATGTCTTAGGCAACACAGTTCGGATCGATAAAATACATTTATTCGTAAAGAATTCCCCATTTAATGTTATTAGAAATTATGAGTAATAGACAAAATGATATTTTTCTAATTTATTTTTAAAGTAAGAAATTGTGACGTATATGACCTTCGGTAAATGATATCAAAAAAAGAAAGAAAAAAAACGCTGTTAATAAGATTTTTTTGTATATTCTTAAGGGAAATTTAACTAACGTCGTCTAATACGTTTATAAATATTTATTCGAAATATATTAAAATGTTCTATGTGGAAAATTGCACGATAAAAAGGCACGAATTGAGGAGAAAAATAAAACCCACGTACAAATCATATCTGACAATGTAATGCTTTATTTACGTATATTGCAATTTAAAATTTGTCAACACACTGTAAAATGTTTAAGTGCCCTATTGAATATCGATACTGCTCATGGATTCCCATTTATAGGCATTCGAATCAAATAAATTTAAACGATCAAGTATACCGATTAAAATTATACAAATTACAATTATTTTAACTTTTAAAAAATTTTATCTGACGTTTTCGATTTAAAATAAGGCGCGCGCTTTATTTATTTAATTTAATTTTTAAAATTATTACGATACAATTCAACAAAAATCGATTTAGCAGTCACGTCATACCACTTAGCATGATAAACTAAACAGTAAAAATCAAACAATGTCAAGAGCAATTGTAAATTCCGCATGTTTAAATGTACGCGTAATCATACATATGTTACACGTTGGAAGACTACCAATTAAGTCGAAGGTTAAAATCCATCTGTAATAGGTACACACTTTTTCACAACTTCAACAATATATTCAATCAATTTATTAATTGTACTTCAGATAAAGAAAACCGGTTACGGTTTTGTTAAGATATTTTTATTTCTTATTTTTTAAATCGTATTTTCACCTTGGATAACATTTTTCTATGTAATGAAAACAAAACTAATTTTTACGGTCTAGTTTATTCTTATCATTTCTTCGTTTTGAATTATTAAGCCTGCTGTATATCTGCTTACCTACATCAAAGTACGCACACGCCTACCAGATTGTAAACTATGGTCATGGTCATCACCGATGTAATAAGTTTAATATTAACACCGTAATATTACGACGCGTTAATTAGAAATAATGTTGGAATAGATCGGCTCCTATTGTGCAATATAACCGAGAATCCTTGAAAAGTTATTACACTCCGTGATAAAAAAATAATTATGAAAATAAAAATATTTGAGTTTTTCTTGCTTAGTATCATCAAATTTAATATTGAGCAACTGAAACCAAAATAAGTCATTCGTAACACCAGAAGTAATATTAAACAGAAAATAAACGGTAGCTGATTGAGGGTGTACTTCATTTGTTTATTTAGTGTTTAAAAATTGTCGTAACGATTGGATAATTTTTAGTATATATAAATAACGAATTCCCGTGCTAAAAAATTAAGTTTTACAAAATACGTCGAGTGACGATACACGAAGAAAATATGAAAATTTCATTAAATGCATTATAAAGCATTTAGATTAATTAAATTCAAGATAATTATGATAGAAAATACCTGAACTCGCTTACAATACGTACGAAAAAACATTCGTTTACATCAAGTAATTATGAAGTGGTGATTCTATTATACTGCACATTTAAGTTACATGAAAATAAAAGTTTAAAAATAAAAATAGAAGGTAAAGTTGAAAATTCTTAAAATTTTCAAGAGAATCGAAAATGGATCGTTGTAACATAAAATCATGAAAAGTTGTTAGATAATTCTATATATACTGAATACGGTTGCAAATTGACGGGCTAGATAGGTGCCAATTTCTAACAAAAATTACTACTTCGTACTATTAGAGAATGACAGATTTTGAAAACTTAACCTGACTTATTCAAAACATTCTTAAGTTACTCAGTTGTTATAACATCCGCAAATTTATAAATACATCTAATCTAAATGGAAATTACTAAATGAATGTGTATCCATATTAAAACCGGCGAAATATTAGCAATTTCCACCGGAATAACCTGTCGATCATTTGTTTACAAGATAATTTAAACAATTGAATATGCAATACCCGATTGCAATATAAAGTCACGAAGATATTTCGTACACGTTGTGAATAGAAGTGTAGTTATATTAGATCAGAATAATGTACTAAGTTTACCGCCTTCCACAATAAATGCTAAATAATGAGACAAGTGCTTTTTTCACCACAAAGTTAGTTCTACTTCCCGAAGAAAATTAAATGTACTATTCCAAAATGAATAATTTTTCGACATTAACGAAAAACTCTTATTAACATGCAGAAATATCTATTTGAACACTACTACAAGTACAAATTTTTAATTGACGTATATGGATATGATTTTGGACGTATAACATGATGAAAAAATTACAAGCATCTATAATGTTACAGGAGGAATGAAGAATTGTTGCACGGGCAATAATAAAAAGGACGAATACAAATAATTAATTCGACACGGAGTTGAATAATACGATTAATAGAAGGAATAAATACAGAAAAATATGTATTCGTAGACTACGGATAGTCTCGAATCATAAGATACGAAGACACCATCTCACAGTGAAATTAAACATAAAAAACAGCAATTTGGAAGTAAAGATCAAATCGCTAATGTTTTAAACCCTGCTTGGTATAATTTATTATCACCTGAATAACTTAGAATAGCGTATAATATTTCTGTTTTTGTTTTTAAAAACCATCGAAAATATATCTTTTTACCTCACTTTGTACGTAAGCCAAAAGGCAACAAGCCAATACACGAATATAACTGCGCCAAATTACACTATAACTTTGTTTAAGAGATCATTATATCTATAATTCACTACATACCTTCCACCAAGTGCATTTATTGGCATATGATTTACGATGACCCGTATTCATCGTGATGAAAATTTTCCTTAATATATGCATTATCATTTCAAATTAAAATTATTTCTATCAAGTAAAACTTTAACAAAATATCTGAAACTAGAAAGATTTAATTTACTCGATACAAAATGACAGTTTATGAACATACGAACACATTTATTACATTTTGTAAACAAATTATGCATTCTAGGAGTATCGACTCTCAAAATAAAAAATGGCATGAAATGCAAATAAACTCCTTCTTTTTTCGAAGGAATCGTAAATAAGGGAAAGTACAACTAAAAATATAGTTGACAGTTGTTTGAATCGTATATGGACTTTAAAAAAAATTAATTTAGATATACTAAATAAACAACTAAAAATAATGGCTACACCCATGGAAGTCATATATTTGTTTTTTGTAATATTGAGTCTATCTTCACTTATTACACTGCCTAAAAAATGCATATACGTAATTTGATGATATAAAATTAAAATAATATAATAATGTATTACCTGTAATACACTTAGCAATTAAAAGCCTAAACGAATACTAAAATTTTATCTTCCTAATAAATTACCTTTTACAGATGAATTTTTAACCGATTTTTGCTTTTCGTGTATCATTTATGAATTTAATAAAATCTTCCAATTAATAAATATTTATTGAGTTGGTACGTTTTTGATTATATTTTTGACAGTTACACAAATATGCTCTACGTTCTTCAACAACCCCACCACATATCCGTGTCTGATATCCCTTTTATATCTATTAATAAACTAATAACTCGTATTATAAAGTCGTTCAAATATGTTTTCTTATTTTTAATGTACTGACTTTATATTTTGGATCATTTGGGATAAGTTTGTACGCGTGTCCTCCATTTTCTGCTTTGGAATTAAAGAGCAATTATTATCTCTTAAGCATACAACTAAGACATTAAAGTCCTGCTTATATTATATATATATAAATTGATCTCCATGTTATAATATGTAAACTTATATAATTTATGCAATATTTAAATTTATCATAGATATAAAAACATAATTACCTCCTTTGCAAGGTAATCTATGGGTACTGTGCTGAGCTCGATAACCAGTAATCATCTCGTAATCGCCACTATCACGTCTCACAGGAAAAGATATTTCTAAAATATGATCACATGGCTGCATGATTTTTAGTATCCCTATTACTCGCTTTTGCTTTTCCTCAACCGACATTTTTGTTTTAATTTCATCTACTAATTTATCAGCTGCAATTTGCGAAGCGCGATGAAAAAAATATTCTACCATATCAAAAAACTTTGGATTTTGTGCCGTAGGAACATGAGACAACTTTTCTGGCATATCGTGTAAATCTCTTTGATGGCAAGTTTGAACGAATGATGGCATAATCTTGAATAAACTGTTTAATTCAAAATTCCCTTTAGAAAGGGTGAAAATTTTCATATGTTGTTGCAAGTGTAACATGCTTACGGTGAAAAATTCCTTTTAAAAAGAATACTTTTATTAACTTATAAAAAATAATAAAAAAATAAAAGCACCAGTTAATACTAAACGTAGTAATCAGTAAATATAAAATTAATGCATTATGTCAGAATCAGATGTGTAATTTCAAAACCTTTAAGCAAACAAAAACCGCTACAAACATAAAAGAACACTGACGAAATGACGGGGAAAAAATTAATATTCGGCTAATATTGTAGACTAATACGCATGCGTGATATAAATTCGTCAGGTACAGTGTAACCATGTAATGTTTTTAATTCGTTCGTAATTTGATAAACATTTGAGGGAAAAATAAATTCTTATAAACTAATATGAATTAATTATAAAATTTGTGTCTTCATAGATGCTAAGCTTTTTCTAAGAAATTACTGCGGTCTAATAATAAAAGTCACTTTTAATGCACTCGATTTTTTTAAACTGAAAGACCGAATTTAGTTAATCACTACTTAAAACTTTCATTTGTTGCGCGTACAAGAGAGATTGGTTTTATGTGAAACACTTAGACAGTAGAAATTAAAATTAGGTTTTGCATTGCATCTTTTACACGAAACGGATTCTATAAAGACCGTGAGTGTTGCCAACGTATATTATGTACAAAAAAGATAGTTACAATAAAATAGAATTTAATAAAAAATAATAATAACTGGAGAGTAAATGGAGAATTAATATGAAATTCGATACGAATTAATTCATGTAATGTGAAATCACACAAAGCACGTGGTAATACAACATATAGGTATAAGGAATCACATTTTAAATATTGAGGACACAACGTGGAATTAAAAATTTTGATGTTCATGTTTCAGTTGGGATGGTGTCAGAATAATTTATTTTTGAAATCTATTGCAATGTTTAATGAGATATACGGGTAGAAGTAAATAATTAATAGGTACTACGTCACTCGTGTATGGAGGACATAATGAGTAACAATACATAGAATCGGTGTTCATGAAGCTCGAGTGGAATTTACGATGAAAATTAAATAGAGAAATTTAGAAGTATTACAGAAACGGAAATGAATAATTAAACTGTATCACCACAACATTATGAAGCCGTAATATCTATAACATAGCATATTTTGAAATGTAAAGGAAAAGAATGTATACCTAGCTGATTAAAGGATTGTTCACTCTTACTAGAGAGACATATTCAAAATACAAATGAGTGCTACTGAGTAAGGTTAACACATTTTACATAGCAGCAAGAAAGCATTAGGTTCACTCGGACAGGACATGTATAAAGGAAACTGGTTCTGATATATAGGATAGCCACAATATTAATGAAGGTAAGTAAAAGATCTAACTTAATTGTCTAAAATCTGTCATAGTGTGAAAGGATAGGTGCTTCATACGGCTAAATTCGGTTTGTCTATTCGGCAGGTGAACACTTCTCATCAATATAACTGGCCAGCTGACATATACTTAAAGTTGACATTATTTTCAGGCATATAAAAATATATTTTCTTCCGATGTGAAACAAAATATTTCCATTACACACGTGTTTGTAGTAGGCGTCAGAACCGTAAACGAAAATAAAAAATATTCCTAGCGACAAATATTATACTAGAGGACACAAACACCAATCATTTACACAAGGCTTACAACCAGACGCAAAGAAATGTCGAATAAAGTAAATCGATACACGACCAGCGAACAAACATCTTAAAGTAAGCCTTCCATGGAAGATAGATTACTAAACAAAGTTTAGGAGTACCTTAACCTGGTAATACACGTATGGCGTATTGAAAGTCCGCACCCACAAACTTTAACGTACCATCATTAAAACTGAAACATTTTCGTCTTGTTGACACCAGTAGTTGTTCTATGTTCACTACCGCCAAGAAACGCTAGTAGGTTTAATAAAAATATTAGCTCCTTTCCAACATTACACTGTAAAGTTACTGTGTTATGTTAGTTCTCTCGCGTATGTTGAGTAATCTAGTTTTTTTTGCATTATTCATTCATTTGTTTTTTTTTAATAGGTGTTTTTAACTTACTGGCATAAGCTAAGGATTTTTTCATTTACTTTTTTTTGTAATATAAAACTTTTTAAAGAAATAAATATCACATTTTTAATGATAGCGTCTAAAAATGTTCTTTTTTATTTTGTTACGCGCGCGCACACACACACACACACATATGTATTTGACCATAAAATAAAAAATAAACTTATGAATTAAGTGATGTTTACTATTCAAGAAAACTTAGTCTATCGCTAAATAATATCATGCAGGAGGTTATCATTTATCACCCAGAGAACAGTTAAGTGAGCATAAGTTTGCACATCTCTGTAGCTATATTTGTCATAGTGTGACATAATTATATTTTGTACGTATCGGCCCGTTTTTAAATATGTTTAATGTATTCTACAGGCTGTAGTTTAACTGATTTCTGTTCAGCGACGTTTCAGTTTTCGTTCGCCCAACATAGTTTATCCTCCATATCGGTGCATTGCTAATTTCGCGGTACTGTTCAATGATAGTTAAATACACTTTTAAACTAAAACGTTTTCGAAACGTTACGTGACAAATTTATTGACATGGCATACAGCGGAAAAAATCGTAAAGGTTTAGTTCTTAAAAAATTATGTCCGGACTTTAAATTCATTGTGTTTACATAGTGACGAATATCGTTCACAGGTTTTTCTTTGTTCCTTGCACACACACCCACACACACATATATATGCGCGTGTATACATATTTAGTGTATGTCTGGCTGTGAAATAATTGTTCTTTTTTTTTTATATTTTTTATCATAAAGGTAAGGGAGAAAGATATAACACAAATTTTTAGATTGTATGATGAATTAGAAGCGAACGATGACAAAGATGAAGAAATTTTGCCGATAAGTGATCAATGATTCAAATATGGTGGAGTCAGGTACAGAAGATTTCAATTTTCATAAACTTCTTTGTTTATAAAGATAACTAAGTCATACAACGAGACATCGAAGATCGATGAGAACATAATAGCATTACATTTCCATACGAACTCTGGGAATAATTGGCTAAATAAGGTATGTTCAAAATCCTGTGTTTAATATTTGATGTTATTTTACAAGAACTTGTTAATCGCACTAATTTCTATATTAGTTCAATCCGTAACAATTATCCAAGGGGGACGAGATGCTAAATATACAGACATAATCGAGCTAAAAACATGTTTCGGTCTTTTAGTGACGTTATATAAGCATTTCATACCAGAGCTTGGAGGATCTTTCGGTAACTCATGGTAGAGAAGTCGGGTACTTCAAATCCCGTTTTAGATTGCAAATTTAGATTTTTGTGAAAATGTATTAGATTCGATGACATAACGCAACATTGCGATGTTTACCTGATAATTTCATTAAAAAATGACAAAAATCGTTACTTATTATCTGGAAATGTGGCTATATATGAAATGTTTGATGTGGCTTTTCCCAGTACATTCCTAACAAGCTTATCAAATATCGTACAAAAGCTTTTGCCTTCACTGATACCGAATCATTTTACACTTAGAATCTAGATATTTGCTGTGAACAGCAAAACAATGGACCTTATAAAGTACCAACATTAGCTTAGTTCGAATAACACGTGATAACTGGTTCACACCTGTTCTTTTACCTCTACCTCTAGCACAAAATTACAGTCAGTAAGTGCAATAAAAAAAATAAATAAACGATAAATTTCTAAATTTATGATAGTAGCAAAGGAAAAGCAATTGCTATCTAACACATTTGCTTTCTCTAAGGAAATGACTAGTTTTTATATAAGCCTAAGATAACCGTTTTGGCTCTTTTCACCTTCATAACGATGATTTGTTGACGAACATTCTGAAAAAGAAAAGCCATAAATAATTCTACTCTATAATTCAACAAGTACAGGAGTTGATATCGTTGATGAAATGAAGTGCACTTACTCGGTTGCACGAATTATAAAAAGGTAGACTCAGGTTATTTTTTTCATCGCTCAATATTGCTGAAATAAATTCTTTTTAATAAATGTTCGAGTGAAAATTGTATGAAATTTTTAAAATACGGATGTACGAACCACCTCAGAGGCTAACTAATTGGCTCAAGAGAAAGATGCCATCTTTATAGCAGAGTGAAAGTCGAAAAGCGTAGTTCGGCATTTAAAACAGATACCGATTCTTAGTTCATGTAGGTGTACTAGTGTTATGATTAGGAAAGCCTGTTAAATATTCGACGGCAAGCCTCAAGTTGAAATATGTTCATAGATTAAATGACGAGGCTATCGATTGACGAATTTAAAATTACAGTTGTAACAATAATATTACTTGAAAAAATTATACATTTTATATATTTTATTTCATATAAACGTATATGCAAATCAAACAAAATGACTAATACATATTAAAAAAAAAAATAGAACCATTAAAAGTTTAACATAAATTTGTTTGATATAATTGTTTATAAATCTCAAAAATGGCTAACAATAAAACATAAACATGCTGCTCCCAATTTTATTTCTATTATTTAACTTTTAGGTTTACCTCAAATACAATATTTTTATAATTTTAACCGTATTGTATTCTAACACATAATAATCAAAAATGAGAGTTCACTTGTACTCTGTAACAACACTTTTTTCTCTTTCCGAAACAAATGGCACTGTTCCAGGTTTTGAATGTTTTCTACGATTTGCGTCCCTGATAAAAGAATAATCAATTAAAAATTAATTTGGTGTAATAAAAAAAAACAACCTATTACAATACAAGTAATATAAACGACGAGTTTAATGAAAAAAAAATCAATATTATATTAACGATGTCGTATCATGTATTACTAATTAAAATAAAACAAATTATTTAAAATGTGTCACTAATTATTCAGTAAATACGAAATGCTCCTTTATCAAAATCAATATCAACGTGTACAAATTCCTATAATGCAACGGGCAACTAATTAAAAGTATGCCTTATTATCTTAATAAGACATTATTCAAGCGCAAACATATTTTAATTATACCGTCAACTTCAGGCGTTTTTATAATTAAGTAATATTTAACATGAAATAAACCGTTGTATAAATCACTTACTTCCTGGTAATTTTTTGCCGCTGCATGCGTAACTGCTGTTGAGAATGATAAATATGTTTTGGTATTTGTCTATGTCGGGCAATTCTTTTAATTTGAGGATGATTGCCAAATTTCTGTTTTAATGCCTCGCTATATTCTAACGCGGATTTTTCTCGTACATTTAACTGAAAAATTTTTATTCAATTAAAAAATACGGTTGTAAAAGTATGAGGTGTGAAATTATTTAGAATTTTTAAATTGAAACAAACATCCACTAAATAGATATGCCGGAAAATTATTACATGAATAATTAATTGTTTTAAAAAACGTTTCCGACATTTAATTCACATTGAAAGCGGTAAAAATAATACATTTACGCCAACGCTGCGGAGTAGTATAATGACACGAGTTGTCCACCAGTAATTAGATTTCAAATTAAAATAAGAATAATGATGACTTTAGGAAAACAAAATTACCATACGTATGCATAATACGAAAAGATTTTACTTTTGATAAGCGGTGAAATGTACTCTGAAATATAATAATCCATACTGTAATAAGATTACGTTTAAAATTTTCACGAATGAAATATTTAAATATATATTAAATAACATTGATAAGTTCTCCATCATAAAAGATACGAACTAGAAAATTACGCGGTGTTTTTTCTTGCACGTAACAAGAAGAAACATAAAATTGAGCCCTTACTGTTTGTAGTGTGTGCGGAAATGAAGCAGCTAATGCGGTAAATTTTTGAATCGCATGGTGGCTTTTATTTGCAAATATTTGTTTTTGCTATATTCTCAAGATACGTTAATTCGTTGTATAATTTTTGGCATAACAATGAATTATTTAAAATAAAGAACAACCTATTTTTAAAGAATGTCTATGTCTATTATATTCTCAGTTATTTTAAATGCATAAAAAATTACATTATAAAATGATAATTTGCATTAGGGCCAAAAGTACGTATGTTTAATATTGCTTTGCTCTTGCTATGGTTTAGATAAAAATATTGTTGACATTCGTCGCAAATACCTAAAACAGCGAGGACAAAAAATATATCATATACTGGAGAGCATGTTGTTTTTCCCACTTCATTTTTTCCTTTATAACTTCATAAAAAGTGTGTAGTGTTTTTCGGTAGCTATAAACCTGTTGATAGGTGATTTCATAACTGTACCGGGGAGAAATTCGTAGTGTTTTTTGCATCGTTAAAAACAATAATTTTATTCAATTTATGTTATTCAGCAATAATAATTTTACGAAAAAATCACTAAAACTATTTTTCTGTAATTTTTGTTCATAAATTGGCCATTTGAGGATTCAAATGAATTGTTCGTTTCGCAATATTATAATCCTAATTAAAGTACAGTTTGTATCTAGATCTATTTTAGTATCATCATCGTAATACATAAAGAAAACATGCATTACAACTTATTTTGTTAAATACGAAACTAATGAAATAATTTTTCCATATTTCTGATAGAAAATTCGGAGCTAAATTTTTTTATTGACTGTCTTCGATACACTTACGAATGTCAAACTTCGTTGCTACTGTAGTAATATTTCGCCTACTCTTATAAATAAGCTTCTGTTAATCATTTCATAATATCTCCGAATTATTCGATATGAAATATAATGTTACCACATTTCGGTTACTTTATAATTATTTTTATAGTTAGAAATAAAAAATATTTGTGAAATTTACAAATCGCCGCAAATTTGTCAACTTTTTTTTCGCGTTTTTTACTTTAGATATTATCCAAACTAAGTAATTTCAAAAGAAATAAATGTAGCCATAAGTAATGTTAAACTAGAACGATACAGACTGAATATAACGATGCCGTGTATTTGTTTTCTTTCTTTTTTCTTTTTTATTGACAGCCAAATTAATGCAAATTTTAAACTTACAATACGATCTAGTTCTTTACTAATTTTTTGAATAGGACAAAAGAAAACAAAATGATTATTGAAATCGAGACGTGATTAAGTATTAATTCAATCGTAATTGAAAGTATCATAGAAACTTACAACTCCTAATTTTTCGGATGCTCTTGCTTTCCAAATTCTGATATTCATTTCATCGGAAGCGCTTACGATAAATTTATTGTCTAGAGACCAGCAAATATTCGTAATATGCTGCATCCTTTTCGTATGATAAATGTCTCGAGAATGACCCTGAAATATACACGAATTTATTTTTTAAATCAGTTCGAATAGTTTTCTGAAGTAAACTCGTAATATAATCACGAGAAAAATTAATATTATACCTATTTTATAAATTTCAATATAACTATATGTTATCCTTGCATAGAATTTTACAACTATAGTTGTGAAAGAAGAAAAGCAAACTTTATAATAAGGCTATTAAAAAAACAAAAAACCCAACGAAAATTGTGTATAGAATGCGAGATTTCAGATTCCTCTATTCTTCTGGTTAACTGTCTACGTTTGCACATGTTGTACCACAATTTCTTCCTAAATCGATCTATACTTTTTTTTTTTTTATTCTAATAAGTCGGATGTGCGGATTACATCTACTAAATTAAATAAAATTTTAAATTATGCGGATTACATTAAAGTTTCATGTGTGTTGTACTGCTGTGGGGTTGTTAGAAATTCGGAACACCTCTCGTAAACTTAGAAATCAGGATTATATAAACACACATGTTTAATATAGTAAACAGGAATCTTCTTCTTCATTCCTAAATCTTTCGATCGGTGGTCAATATAAAAAGCATTTTACTTTCAAGTTTCCGATTTTCGCCTCTTCTTTCAATTCCTGGTACGTATTTATTTTTGTATCTTCCATTATTTGGGTGACGTATTTTTGTCTCGGTCTTCTCCGCGATATTTTTCCATTTATTCGTCCTTCGATTATTGTTGTTAAATATCGGTTATTCCTTATAATATGTCGTATCCAATTGAATCTTCTTAGTAATAACGAATAATAATAAGAAAGAAATTATCAAAAAATTATTCAAAACGTTTTAAAATAATGACAGAACAATAGATACTTTATTAGTTTCAAATATTCTGATGGATTTATCATAACTGCCTGTAACCAGCTCTTTACCCGTGGGAGCGTAATCGATACACGTCACAGCAGAAACGTGATCTTTATGAATATTCACCGGACCTCGGAAATTCCTTGTGTCGTACGTGTAAACACTGAAAACAAAGTAAATACACGTGTTTGTTAATTTTATTTATAAATCTTTGAATATAAATCAGACACGATTGCATAGTTTGCAGAATAGATATAATTCTTAATTATGTTATTCCATTAATGGTTTAACGAGGTCGGTAGAAAAAAATTAGTATAGAATATCTTCATTTTAATGTCCAGTCAGAGTCTCTTTGAGGATAGTGATATATCAAGGGAAACTCCGATATAAATGGGACACGCGTTGAAATCCATTTTTGTCCCTTGCAATTTATTTGTGGATGTTTGTTAGCATCTCTGTTTCTCAGATGAAAAGTGGTGCTCCTACTTTTCCTAAAGTACTGAAGGGCTTCTTCGATTACTTCAAACGATATGTGGTACATTCGAATATTTACATTATAGATTTAACCAGAAAATGCATTTCTAGAAGCCGATTATTCTGTGTTTTGTTTTCGTTAATAACGACGTTTACAATTCATATAACACAATGTTCCATATGCTTAGTTTTTATTATCTTTAAGTTTTTTGTTAAGTAATTGTTTAAAGTTTGTTTTGTCATTATAATTTTTACTTTGATACCTATTCTTTCTTTATGGGTTCTAAACTCCTTAAATGTTTAATCTATTTGTAGTAGAATTTTATTCTCTAATTTTTTCTGTATCTACTTTACTATTTTTGTTTTGTTGATATTTTCTATTTGAAATTAATTTTAGTCCAACAGTTTTTAAATGTTGATATTTGATGTTGTAATTGTTGTTTTTGTACAGTTAGGCATAGGCAAATCTTATGCAATGTACTTGTCATCGTACATAAGTTCGTATATTATTTTTAGTTATTTCGAATAGCAGTTAACATAAAGATATCTACGATAAAAGGAAATTAAACATGTAATAATCCGAGTTAAAATAATAATGACATTAGTTTTTTTTTACAAGTACACAACTTACTTGTAATCTTCATTTGCTGCGGATAAAGTATAAGCTTCCATGGGATTCCAAACTAATTTGTTTGTTCTCAATTTCATTAACAGTTTTCTAATTGGACTATTCATTCTTGTGTCGTAAAGTATTATACCACGGTCACTGGCACAACTAGCTATTAACAGAAGAATATCGAATTATTCCGTAAATTATACTTTTAAATTTACAGATTTCTACATAAATAAACATGCATATTTGTGTAAATCTATTAATTTTCAACCTTAATGACGGATTTTTTCTCGTTGGATCGCTATTTAATTACTAACGTACGATTGACAGGGAACTCTCTCTCTTTATATATATATATATATATATATATATATATATATATTCATCTAGTAATAAAAATCAATTTTTGGACAGAACAATTATTTAATAAATATATAATTTTTTATATATCTTATTATATAGTTTATAATTTTTCAATGAAAATGGATATCTTCGTCTATTTTTCATTCGCATGCGCTACTGCATCTTACGATTGAGTAAATATAAGTATATCTCTCTCGAAAAGATCGCTCGATATAAACATTATATAAATTAATTAGCAATATACGATAGGAAATAAAATATTCAGTATTAATTTCGATATAATAGGAACCAAAAGATTTAATTTATTTATTCAGGCAGAAGTTCACTTAAATAGAGTCCAACTTTAAGTCGACACGTGCTTTCGTAACAATCGCGAACGTACATACATATAATTAGTCTTTATTGTAATTATTATTGTACAATGTTAAAACTTGGTTTGAGATGAGCGCGCTATTATCACAGAACAATGACAATGATAATAGTTTAAAATCAAACCACCCTGTAAGTTTACGTCCAGTCCAGCAAGCGGGAAAAGGGAAAAATAGCCAATAATGATCGGGGCGCTGCGTGACAAGAAAAACATAAATTAGAAAAACCAAAATCCGACATGCTATTAAATAAATATAATTATATTTCTAACAAAAAGAGAAAATATATAACTCAGGTTCACGATCTGTCCTGAAGTACCCAAGAGGAGGAAGTGGGAGAAAAAATGTTCAGAAGAATCATAATTTAGGAAAGGAATATTCAGTTCGATTCTGTGAGCTCAAGAGGAAGCATGTAGCAAGACTAGCAAGTAAAAAATTGACAGTAAATATTCTGATCAAGCTGAAGAGAAATTATAAGAAGGCCTATTGAAGCAGATTATGAAATGGAATACCAGGTAAACTAAAGCACATCGCAAAACCAAATTAGCTTTCTGTTAAATTTCATTATAATACTCTTGTTAATCGATTAACGTAAAATGAATTTTTTATTAGCGAAAGCATATAATTATATAATCATTTAAACACTTCAGAATATAAATTAATTCTTTCGATTATAATCACAAAATTATTGCGTGTAACTATTTTCATGAAATTATTTAAATTTAAATTAATATTTTTACATGTAATTATGGTCATTAAATCATTCATAATTTTACAATAAATAATACTGAATCTTCATAATAAAAGTACCATGGTTATTTCCGATATTAGTAGAATAATGTATAGAGTAGTAGAAAATATTTAAGAGGAAAGGAGAGAGAGAGAGAGAAATAGAAACTAAAAAAGACTATCACAGAAAAATATTAATAGAAAATATTTAAGAGGGATAATATTTAGAAAGAGAGAGAGACAAATAAAATAAAATTATATTCTATACTGGAATCCTAAAAAATCAAATAAAAAGATCGAAGTTACCCACCGTTAGAAACGCATTAGGGTCCTCGTAATATGTATCTCCATGGTTACCTATGTATTTTTCTAAGTAGAAATAAAGGCGAAGTATAAAAGTTAGCAATATATTGTATATAAAAATAAAATAAAACATATTTGCTTTAAAAGTGGAAATACGGTTCAAAGTATATTTAATTAAATTATAATTCTAAAATATGAGTTTATAAAAATGAAGTTAATGTCGTTAGTCAAATGTTTTAATTGAATATATAACACCATGACGACCAAGTGAACCTAAACAGTGTTAATATAATCTCATAGAAGATTTATAAGTGTATATATGTACAAATTCGTATTATCAAACTGTGGGTATATAAGTATACTAGAAGTTACCCCCAGTTTCGCCTGTGTAACTATATTTTTTAAAGCTTTGTTTTGCATTGATATCACAAATAGGATAGAAATTACAATATTTTAAAGTTTTAAAAAATAATAAACAGCGATATCTCTGCCAAATCGTTTAAAATTTAACACGTTTTGCGGTTCGAATGTACCTTCACTACCGACACCCGCAATATAAATCACGTTTTGTTGCGTTAGGAGCCTGACCGAAATAACGGACGAATATATAAAACTGTTAAAAGAGACCGCGATATTTTACAACTTTAAATTATTGTAATTTTTGTAATATCAATGTGAAACAAAGCTTAGAAGGAATCCGATAATATAGGCTATAAGCTATGCGAATTCCATCATTATTGCTTTAATAGTTTTTGAGTTAAATCGGAACAGACAGACAAAATTTTAAAAATAGTTTTTTTTTTGTTTATATGCGATAAAAATAATCCAATGCAATGACTATAATGAAAATATTCGCAAATCGCAGGCAGACACTACAATTTTATATATTAGTATAGATATAATTAATAAAATTGTTATCCTTATAAACAGAATAATTCAGAATGAACTCTGCACAGTCTGCGAAAATGTGGGTGTACAAGTAGATTTTACTACATACATATGTATATATATTATGAAGTATTGTGAATGGAGTGGTACACTGATTAAGCCTAAACTGATGGTGCAGGCACCTCTGTAAATGAAACAAATTGTAAAATAATGAATTGAATAATAAAGTATCACACCATACCCAACAAAAAAGTCTCAATCGGATTAAAAGCCACATCATATAAAGTGTCACACCCCCATTCCATTACTCTGACAGGTTCGTTTCTAGATTCATCCCAAATTTGACAAACATCTCCACATGTGACAAATCTGTTATCATTTTTGTGATGACTAATTCCCGTAATAACAGTCTAATTGTAAAATATAACAAAACATTTACATATGTTCATTTAAGTATATAATTCGGTATGATTTTAATTGGTTTTATAAATTTTAAATAAAAATCGATTATGAGGTAACATGAAACGAAAAATTGAATCAATCGACACATAACAAGTACTATTTACAAAATAAAAACTTTGTATGGTTAAATTTATAAATAAATTTTTTGAAGATAATTTACCTGCGACATAAGTATGTTCGTTGGTTGAATTTGATCATCATCCGAAATAAAGCTAAATGGCCAAATTTTGATAGTTTTATCTTGTCCAACCGTAACAAATCGGTCCTGACTTGGTGAGAATGACACTCCTCTAACAACTGAATCGTGAGATTTAATTTTAAATTTACATCGTCGATACGTTAAATCCCATACTCTTACCTTTGATGAAAAATTGAAATTATTTTTATTTTTCATTCCGAAATCAGAAATAATACAATTCCAAAATGTACAACTATTTTATTTACCTCGCCGTCATAATCTCCGCTAGCAATTGTCGATAATGAAGTAGGATGTTTGTTTAAGCACGTGATGCCGTCTCTGTGACCATCTAGATTACCAATAAAAGGTTTCGCAAAAATGCGTTCCAGTTTTACAGAGTTTAAAGCTCTAGTATATTCTCTTGGCGCTTCGAAAGGATGTAAATTAGGATCATAATTCCGAGGAACTAAAATTGAAAATTTTTAAAACTGATAAATTTATGTTTACATACGGCAATTTGTACATTTTTTAAAATAACAGTTTACATATTTTTCCAACGAAATATAACTAACGAATATTATAAAGTGAAATAATTGAAATTCGAATTCTGTAAAATAGTAGGTATATTGTGAAATAATTTTTAATTCTTGATATAAAACACAATTAGAATATATATTAATTTGAGACCTGTGTCAACAAGCGGACCCCGCACAGGGAAAACGCTAGGAAAGAAGAAGAAGAAGTGTTTAACAACATAATGTAATTTAAAATTATTTACTACATAGAAGAAAACATTTCACATGTAGTATTTTTTTTGCTGTTTGCTATTTGTGGCGTATGCCATTCATATGCAGGAAATTGCTTCAATTTTTACATTTTTTTCAGAAATGTCAAAAATGGTAATTTTTAAAAAGTTATAAAATCCCAGAAAACCATTTTTATAGGAAGGAAGGGTCAATCATGGATTTGACAAGAATGAAGGGAAAATAATGAAATTAAATAAAAATCGGGACAGAAAAATGTTAAAAAGGAAGTAAATAATACTTAAAAGTTAATATAAAAGAAAAAGTATATAAATTTGAAATTTAATTATTTAAAATTACCCTTGTGAACATCACGTTTAGTCTCCCGTAAGTATATATCAGGATTCCTGGTTAATATTTTTACCTTCATTTAAAAAACTTTTATAATAATACTATTTTAAAAATATTTTCACCGTACGTTCTTTTTAAAACTACTAAAATATTTCTTAATTCGGTAGTTCACAAACTTGAGGTTTCTTTATGAAGCTGTTCCACGCTACTCACAGATGAAGAGATTAATGAAGAATAATTTTAAGGAATTTAATTACTGAATTTTAAATTTTATTTATTTCATTTTTTCAAAAGTTTGATTAAAATATTTTGCATCAAATATTTATTGATTTTAAAATGTTTTGAACAGTTGATTCCCAATTATAAAATGCAGCTTAAAATGAATGAAAACTTCCGATCCCATCTGAAATAAGTGAATATTGAATACCGCTTAAAATGATATATTTTGAGTTCCACACATATGTATATTTTTTATTTAAAATCAACCTTTGGAATTTGATAAATGGCGTTTTGCAATTACACAAAAAATAAAACATTCTTTCATTAAGTAGGTAATTCATAAACTTTCATTGCATAAAAAATCTTAAACCTAAATATTTTAGAATTAGAATAAAAACATAAATATTTACTGTTATATAATTAAAAATATTGAATTTTCATTTTTTGTAGCTTCTTGATAATTGTTAAAATTTCTTGGAGATTCTTTTGGTTTTGGACATTTTTTGTCAAACATGGGATGTCCAAATTTTTAAGAAAAGTTCAATTTGTAATTGTATTTTATACATAAATATCAGTATTCAGTATAAGGTAATATTTATTATATGTCAAACAAAGAAATAGATGATAGTCACACGCTGAATGCGAAATTCATCGTTATATAAATTTTTGTGATATGGAAGTAAACAAATCGTCTGGGTGTACTGAGGGTACGAGTATTTTATATTTTTGAAAAGTATTATGTTTATAAATATATGATCGTTATACAGATTTTTGTTGAATAGATGTAAACAAATCGTCTGGAAATACTGAGAGTACGAGTATTTTATATTTTTAAAATTGTATGTGTATAAATATGCGCATGTTTGCTTTAAAAATAACATATGGAAACGTCTATTTTTTAAAATTATGCTTACACTTGATTACATAAATTATTTAGACTCTGAATGTTAATTTGAAATTTCGATGAACTAATAAATTTTAAAATTTTAAATAAAATATAAATGAGATTGGCAACTCGGCGAAATAAGCCTATTTATCTGAATGTAGGTAGACTATTTCATAAGACTATGATGTTACATACCAAACGTTTTTTTAATTCTATCTCATAACTAAGCTAAAAGCTATTGAAAAAAATAATTATGTATTTTTACATTTCTTTATGTTAATTATCATACACTTGTAATTTGATTTTCTTTAGATCCTGTGACTGTAAATTATGTAATTATTTAAATTTTAAATTGAATTCCTTGTATGATAATTTTTCATATTTTACAGGTTTGAATTGACGTCTATACACCGAAAATTAATTGTATAATTAAACAATAAATTTTTTAGTTCATGTTGATTAGTGTGTATATTCTACTTCGAACTAAGAATTGTTTTTTTTACTTTATTTGCAACATAGAAAATGATAACCCTAACAACATTGATGTGGATGGGAATTCCAACGAAAATGACGTTATTACTACAAATGGTGTTTTACTACCAGAACCGAATGCAGGAAATAACAATAGCCGATTATATGAAACATTTAATAGTATTTTAAATACATTGGCTAAACTTGGTACATTATTATTATCTATATCTAAATATTTATCTAACTATATATAATAAAAATATTCATAAATTTCTACTTTAATTTTTTAAAACATGAAATGTAGAATATTTACGCTGTATAGTTTAATATGTTGTATTATAGTGTACTTGATTTTTAAACGATTAAAATTATATTTCGTTACATTTACCGTTAACTTTGTCATCTAAAAAAACTTTAATTCAGTTTAAACCAATTATATAGAAGTAGCAGCTATCATTCAAGCAGCACTATCGTTATAAAGTGAGAGTAAATACGATTCACAGGTACTGTAATAATGCATCATCATAATGGGTTTTTCGAATGTAAACAATTGTGTTCGATATACCAGTTTGAAATCATCATTTATTTTTCCGTAATGAGTTTTTCAGTTATATCAGATCTCATCAATGGCTAAAAGAATTTCAAAATATTTCTGTATATTTTTTATTGTCATTGATAACGTAAATCTTTCGTAATCGATGCATTATTGGTTTTTGCTAAATGCGCAGTTTGTAATATTCTACTGTAGTATATAATTTTAATCTATGCTTTTTCGATTTGCGTTGTTTATAGTTCAAGACAGCACCGTATGCTTCAATAAGAAAAACTAACGTTTGAATTATGTTCCGTTTCGTTCCTTGGGTAATGCAAAGGTTTTCACAAATTCTAATAAGTCCTAATAATGCAGTTTTCGCTATCGTAATGTCTCTTTTGATTCCCTCACATTGAATTTTGTTATCAAGATACGCAAATATATGACTTTTCTCCTTTTATTTCATGTAGCAGATTTGGAATCTACGAGGTACTTTTTTTCTCGTCCATTACTTTCATAATTTAACACTACATCAGCTTCTTTATTGAACAGTTCCCTTTTGACTAATAGTTCTGTCATATTATCTTTAGTTTCATTTTGTAATTTGTTTAACAAAGTTTTAAAAATGTCCTATTAATTATAATTACATCTCGCTGTTGACTTCATTGTTAACTCCACATAGATGTCGAAAAGAAGTAGAGGCAGAATACATCTCTGTGTGACTCCTTTTTAACAGGGAAATATTCCGACAGTTTATCTTACGTGTATATATAAGCTTTATTATTTATACATAGATTTAACATCGTTAAATTTTACCTCAGATTCAAGTAGAGTTACTCTTACATAGCGAACAAACAACTTACACGTATTTATAAAGCGTGGAAGAATAAATACTGGACTGCAAAAATTTACCTCCTCTCCTTCATAATCATAACAAACTACACGATATAAGTTTAGTCCAAACAGCTTTTTACAAGAATATACTCAATTTTCTCAGATGTAGTTAAAAAATACATTATCGAATCAGTATTAGAGGAGTATAACGCTTATGGAATTATAAATATTGTTTATTTTTTTTTTTTAATCACAATCGTACCATACGCGAGCTCATTTTTTATGGAAATGTATGCCATTTACAGAAAAAAATTCTAATAATCACTGGCTTCTTGTATTTTCTACAACTGTCTAGACTCATGGAACTTATAATAAGTATATTAGAACTCTCAACATGACAATAAGTTTGCCAACTTCATAATCGTGGAACCAGGTGAAATTTAAGTGGATATCTGCTCACTCATGGAAATGAGACAACGGATGCGTCATATTAAACTACAATGGTGACAATTAATACCACAGCTTAAGGAAATGTTTTGCCGTTATTTTCAATTATATTTCGAATGCAAAAGCTTTTTAAAAGATAAAAATATGCTACTATTCAAAAGACAATTTAAAGAGTATTAGTTTTTTTTTGTCTCTGCACAGGTTTGATTAAGAAGTGGTAATTAACTGTATACGTAGTTATCTTGCTAAATTCGCGATAATCAAAAATGGAATTTGTAACGTATGTAATATTGAACATAATATCGAACATCAGATTTGGTCATACAGTCGAATCCGCTTATAAGGGACACATCGAGCGGAAGTCATTTGTCCCTTATAACCGGTTGTCCCTTTAAATCGATTTTTTAAAATCTCTTATTGAAGCGAGTGGGTGTTAGAATATATACAGTTTAGTAAACAATTAACATACCTATAACCTTATTAACGCGTAATATTTATTTATACGGAAATTAAGAGAAAAATATAGGAGGCATACATAAGGTAAAAGAACCTGACCTGATATTTGTAAAAATTGTTCATTTACTGTAAAAATGCGCTATAGTTGTTTGGTGTAAATTCTTCATCTGCTGCGTTTGAACAAAATCTGCACAGTTATCTAATGATGCCGTAGGAGCACCTGACTGCCCTTTTCAGTACTACTCAATTTTTTACATAAGTTCTGTTCATCTGTTTTTAAACGGGAGATGGTTTTTTTGGAGACGCCCATGATTTTTGCTAACTTCCCGAATAGGCATATTGGGAGATTGAATTTCGATTTTGTCTACAATAGAAATTTTTTCCTTTAATGATAAACATTTACGCGATATTTTATTCATACAAAAAATTCACCAGAACTAAAAAAAGAAAAGAAAATTTTCCTACGAAAAAAAAAACTGCACGACGCACTATAGTTTTTGCAGAACTAAACAAGAACATAATAAGCTATCGGAGAGTGCATAATTAATAAACGCACAGAGCAAAAGACAGTATAGCGTCAATGAAAGAATGTCAACACAAGTACATCTCAAACAAAACGAAGAAAAAACAAAAATGTTCACTTAAACAAAAACGAATTGTAAAAATGACTAAAACATTTTTATTCAATTTTTCATGTGAATATTTTCGTCTTACAACCGAAAGTGTCATTTTATATCAGCTGGCTTATCGCCCGTCTCACTATTTATTGTCTTGAAAGTCTATTTGTCCCTGATAACCGACGCGTTGTTCCGCTAAAGCGAACTAAAATAACCTTCATTTGATACGTTTGATTCGGGGTTTTGCTGATTGTCCCTTATAAACGGCTGTCCCTCTTATCTGGAGTCCTTTAAAAGCGGGTTTGACTGTACTTCAAATACAAAAACACAGATAATCTTCTGTCTGAATTTCTATTTTGACAAGGAAAACGTTACCAATACAATTTGAAAAACTTATTGTGGATCATATCTTATTAGAAAATTTTTAGAATTAGGAGAATTTAATCAAGTATTTTCATTAATTATAACTCATATGGTGAGCCAATGGTATATTAATGATGTCGGATGTTTAAATTTTAAAATATGACGTCTAAATAAGTTCAACGAGTATCACTTAGGACTATCTGCAGAGCTAAAAAACGCTATAACCTTGCAATTTCACTATTACAATATCTGCTTTCTACATAAGTAGATTATCACGATACAATTATTTTATATACAAAAATTTTTATTTAATAAGCGCAGAACTGCTATTAATAAAAATATATCACATTAAATGTGATCTTAACGTTTCTTATTTTTAACAATTTGCCATCCATCGTCAATGTGTTCACAACTGTTGTCTATTGTAGGGTTGCTTTCGACTAGGGTAGTTGTCATAACATTCGCTTGTTTGCGATTATTTGTAGCTGTCTAGAAAACACAGAAATTTAATTAATATTTAAAGTATCAACATAAATCGTATGCTTTTGAGTTTTTCAAATATCATTTTAAAAAGATATAATTTCTTACAAGCATGTTAATAAAAAATACTGTAAACCATATATATATAAAAATTTCTTGTAAAGGCTTTCGAACATTAAGTTTCTTGAACGAATAACACGATGCTTGTGAAGAGCTGAACGTGTATAATTTTTGCTTGAAATAATTTTATTTACTTTACTTGGCTAATTTTATCCATATTTATTTTTATTGTTCATGAAGTATCTTAAAAAATTATCATTTTACTTGTTTCCTTTTTATTACATGTTCCCAACATCACTATTTTATCTCGAGTCATACAATATTTAGATGCTTCAAAATATGTTAATTTTTCATTCATGTGGTACTTCTAGTATTGTTGTGTAAGGCCACATTTTTGTATTATTCAGTTACGTAATTTTTTTAAGATGTTATAATTTAAAACTTTTATATTTTTTTTTTTTAGTTTCATCCGGGAATTTTTCTGATTTTTGTATTGGTGTACCTAACGTTATATATAATTTTTTTAGTTTCATTACAGTTATTTCCGTGTAGATAACAACATCCATGATAGTACGCGTTTTATCATACATTTTGTGTATGCTTTAGTTCCCAAATATTTTATTCTTAATACTTAATCTTTACCGTGTCAGAGATCGTCTATTTACAGGTAGTTCTAGGAGGAATAAAACAAATTAAATTAATCAACATAATAAAATAAAGCTATTTTGAACAAAATTGACTCCGACATTTTACATAACGATTTCCTAATCGTGTTTAGTAAGTTACCTCATGTAATATATAGATAAAGTAAAAAGATTTTACATTAATTGGAAATAAGCTACTGCTAATCAACTAAGGCGTTTTAAATCTTTTTTTGTTATAGATAATATTCGAAAATTAAAATCCAATAAGCAGTCGCGAACCAAGAGAGGCTACTGGCGGAGTCTCTAGCAGACGATTCCAGTAGTGACAGTGTAAGAAGGCACGAGGATGCAGATGGGCAGCTTGAGGAGCTGTCCATTAAAAGTCTGCATAAATCCTATGACTGTCTACCCCTCGGCGAGTTTATGTCGCCGTAAAAACCCTATACCGTTACCTCCTCGGTAACAAACCGCTGCCTTGCGAGTAGGATATTTAAGGGAGAAAACCCTGACAGAAAACAAGAAGCAGGACCAACCAGCCATACTACCCCTACTTCTGCAATAATACTATTACACTATATAAATTAAAAAGAAATAGTTCATAATGCGATACAAACTGCAAAATACTAAACAATAGAATATATAGGAGTAAATAATAAGAAATTAAGTAAACAATGAAATAAAATAAAAATCAAAACTCTAGAACTCACAATCCTAGTTTTACTTTCGAAACAGGTATCAAACTGTTTCCCCCCGCGTGCTAATTAACAAGAAACTTTGGTTTGTAAAAAAAAAAACTTGATGGAGAGTAAGTCAAAGAGAACTACTGCTCCAGGTGGTAACCTGAAAGGTGAATCCACCCCTGTCAAGAATGTCAGTGCATTCAGGCGTTCATATTTTGGAGAGCTTGAACCACCATGTAAAAAACAGCTGAAGTTGAAAGTTAAAAAGAAATATATATTTGGAATAATAAATATTAAAGGAAAGAAAATAATGAAGGGAATGCCACATTTAAAAACAGCATTCTGTGTTCACCGAAATATATTAGATTGTGTAATACAATTTAAATCCCCGTCGGAAAGGATGTCTATTTTGACGTTGAAATGTGCTAATAAAACGTATACAATAGTTAATGTGCATGCCCCAATTAAGGAAGATAACAAACGAAATGTAGAACAGTATTGGGAAATGTTAGAAGAGGAAATGCATAAGATAGCCGAGAAACATATTAAAATATTGAGAGGCGATATTAATGGTCAAATAGGTAAAGAAAAAAAGTTTAAGTACACAGTAGAGGAATATGCTGGGCATAACAGGATGAATAGAAACGGCGAGCGGTTATTTGACTTATGCCGAATTTTTAACTTCAAACTAATGTCTACAAACTTTAAGAAGCTCCCGAGAAAACAGAAAACATGGAGGTGTCGCAATAATAACTTGGGGGAGAATTTCAAATTGACCATGTCGTTATCTCAAATAGGAATCAAAAGGAGATTATTAACGTTAAAGTCAAGAAAGGAGCAACATTGAAGGAATACAAGAAGTAGCAAAACAAACAATTCCATTGAATATTAAAAAAAAAAACACAGAACAATGTGATGCTGCTATCAAACGAAGATTAGAATACTGGAAAAAATGGAACTATGAAAATTCATCACAATTTCTACATAAATTTTCGCTATTATTGGCTGTTCAAATTGAAGGAAAAGATATATCACCATTTATCATGTCAATAACAAAATTGTTCCGGCTTGAGAATTTAATAAATTTAATCTTCATATTTATTAACTTTCGAGGTATCTCTAGCAACAGATGCAATTTCTTTCATGTATACCAAAAATATTATTCAAATGTCTAAATGATCTCAATGATAAACTAATATATTATTACGACTGGAGATTAATATTCAATAATTCTACCTGTTAAAAATTGTAAACATCATTACTCTTAACGTGCACGTTAAAAGTCGTTAAAGAAAATAAAAAATAAATATATGAATAAGTTTTTAATTTAAAAATTTACCTTCAAAAAGAAATTTGGTTTTGTACTGGACATTTTTCCTGCTTGAGAATTTTGTTAATGTCAATAAATTTTCAAAATTATTATCTTCTAAAATAACTAGATTCTTATACACGATTTTTAAAAAATCTCTGAAGAATAAGTAAGTAAATATCGTTAAATCATGTTGTCCCTGAACAACCTTTTTAAATATTAGTCAATCTCTGATACAACAAATTATCTATTTCTCCATTGTATTAATTTTCTCGATGTTGTCCAGTATAAAACCAAATTTATTTTTAAAGATAAATTTTTAAATTAAACTTATTCATGTAATATATTTACTTTTTATTTTCTTTAACGGCTTTTAACGTGCACGTTAAGAGTAATGATGTTTACAATTTTCAACAGGTAGAATTATTGAATATTAATCTGCAGTCTTAATAATATATTAGTTTATCATTGAGATCATTTAGACACTTGAATATTATTTTTGGTATACATGAACAAATTGCACCAGTTGCTAGATACCTCGAAAGTTAATAAATATGAAGATTAAATTTATTTTATTTTTATAATTATTGTTTTTATATTTTGTATATGTAATTAATTATTGTTTATCTGAAGGTTAAAATATTTATACGACCAAAGTAATACCTTTTGAAAATTTGAAGACGGATGTCCAGGATATGTAGTTAGAATATTATTTTTATACGTAAGGGATGATACGTATTCATATGCATCATCTCTCTCCCCGTTTTGCCATTTGGTTGCCAGGCTCTTTATTAACAAAGCAAGCTCTTGGGTAGAGTCATCTTCTAACACTGTAGCAAATAAACTGTCCATCGTATCATCTAATAAATTTTCTAATTCTAGTTCTGAATCTGTAAACATCGATCGTAAGTGTATATTTGATTAATACTAGATTTGAATTTATAAATTTAAATATAAATTCAATTTTCCTTACTTCGTGAAAAGGCTTCGTTTAAAATATATCCTAGGAAAATATCCAGCTTTTTACCAATAATCACACCGAAACCTCCTGCCATTCCATGTTCTATAGCAAGCTGAATGTAAAAAATAACAATTATAATAAAGATTATCAAGAATTCACAGTAAAATAAGCAAATATCAAAAACACATTTTAAATTATACAAAGTTAGATCGGTAGACATCCGGAACTTTTATGACAGATTAGTATTTATAGCAGATGCATCCAATACGTATTGCAAAAATATATTACTATTATATAGTTTAAAATATATTGCTACCTTTAAACCAGTCCAGTTGTTTAAAATTATTCCAACGACATCCTTGAAATCGTTTACATTGCTTTCATATTCTTCCCTATAAATTAAAATTTGTTTAAATAGATGCATACGAATTAATACATATCCACATTTAGAAAATATTACAATTTACTTACATAATGAGGATTACAGGAATATATTTTATGTTAAAAAATAGACGTGAAATCTAAAACAAAAAAAATCTTTATTTATTTCAGGAAAAAGTATTTGATTTGCCTTTGACCACATACGGCTGGTAATTATTAAATTCTGTCAAATAATGAAAACACTAAAATTTATTTTTTGTACTTGGTAAAATTTCAAAATCTATCAAATTTTCTATATAAAAAACCTTTGCGTATCAAACAGTAAATTACGAATTCTTAATTTTTTTCTTTAAAAGTTTATATAAATTAAAAATAAATTAATGAACGATGTGTAACCTGTGTATGTATATGGCTTGGAATATAAGATTAAACAATGGTGTGTTTTTGTTCGAAGATAGACCGGCATAATCTTGTTTTATCACTTTGTTCGAAGAAAAAAAATAAGTTCCTTATAGAATTTATTTTTGATATTACCTTACGTTGTTTAGTTATCAAAAATGGTCAATAGATACCTTTTGTGGTTCGCAAATAATACTGTAGATTGGCGAGTATCAGTAAGTTGTGTGTATGCACACATACTATATATATATATATATATATATATATATATATATATATATATATATATATATATATATATAAATAAATAGACTAATTAAAAACTTTAAAATAATTATATATTACTATCTATAAATACAATAACTATGTTCAGTATATATGCTTGTTTCAAATTACTGTTTGCGCTTTGCGTAGGCATTTAACCATAGCGTTAATAATACTGAGTATAAATTTTGTGATTTACTACCCCAAATGATACCTAACAATATAAAAATTTTTGTTTGAAGGAGATAGAAGCAATCGTTTCTTTGTTTAATTCGACCATTAGATGGATTGATAATTCTCCCTCAAAGGTAAGTTATTAATATATATATATTTTTTTTGAGAATTAAAAATTTGGTTCAGTATAATACGAACATTTTAGGTTTCTGTAACTAAGTCGCATTTTAAATTAAACTTGTAGATATGGTTATTACTTTGTAATATCAATTCTTTTTATAAATCAATAATATATCAACTGAAAATATTTGTTGTAGCCATACTGGATTGCTGAATTATCATCTGAACAAATTGCTCATCAAATAGCTAGTAGGTCTATAACATTGAAGCATATATCTCAAGTGTGGACATGTGCATCAAATTCGGATGATTTGCATAAAGATCTTTTACATTATAGTCGTAATGTGTTGCAAGAAGATAACAAATCTACATACAAAATCAATGTTATTGCGTATGGTGTATCTTTAAAGGAGTATGACAGATTAACAAAAATTAATGTAGGTTTTTTTACATAACACATTTTTTTGCGCATGAATTTAAATAATGTATAAACTAAATGTTAACGGTTATTTAAGCTTTGTAAGTTTTAATGTCATTGTAAATATTTTATTATAGTTTACCTGCAATCTAGTGGAATGATGTTACTTTGATTTTATTGAAATCGTAGGAATTTTCTTATCTGCCATTTAAAGGCCGAGTACAACTGAAAAATCCGGATATTACGTTACAGTATGTGGAATATTATGGTGATAATTGTGGTTGTACTTCTGGAAAACCCTATGAAGTGATTTTTGGAAAGCTGGTACATTGTTTTTATGTAAATAATATATAGATAACAATATTCAAAATGCGTTAGATGCAATTTGAATTTAAGTCTCGATTAATTTTTTCCAGGATGAAATAGAAATCCTTATAGTATTTTCAAACTCAATTTCTTTTTGTTGCATATTGTTTATGCATGTAATGTGTAATTGTTTATTATGCAAAATAAATCCGTAATTTTTTTTTTAATCAAGCTCAGAAATTGATATTAAATATTAAATTCAAAAATTATCTCTAGATACCGTTAGCATTATGATGAGTGATTTACGTGTATCGGCGTTGTGCATATGTAATATAAAATAATTTATATTTAGGTATCAATTGCTCAGAGAAGACTGATTAATGATTTATCGTTGAAAACAAGAAAATTTATCGGAACCACAAGTATGGATGCTGGTTTGTCTTTATTAATGGCTAATCAAGCCAGAATTAATAAAGGAGATATTGTAATGGATCCTTTTGTCGGATCAGGTAAACCTTTTAAAGCTGTATAGTTTGAGTAACGCGATTGATTATTATTAACTATGATATTTGCAAATTTGGAATATATTAATGTATGTTTTTCCTTTTATTATTTTTCCGAATGTAGCGTTTGGGTTTTGAATGTTCATAATAAATTATATATAGGGTGACCCACATAATATGGACGGTTTTGTTATATTTTGAATAACTCTAAAACTACTCGATCAAAATTTTTGAATGAAATTTTATTTAAAAATAGGAAAACGAGAGATTAACTTACAATTATTTGTGGAACACAATATCGTTCAGATGACTGCTATTTGCAACAATACATTCATTCAGTCGTTACAAAATTTGCGAAGACTTTTTCCAGCATAGGTTGCTGAATTTTTTTAATTTCTTCAGAAATCCAAGTTTTTAGGTCTTCCAGATCTTGTGAACGTGTTTCGTAAACGTAGCTCTTAAGGTATCCCCACGAAACTGTCGTGATCGATTCATCCTTCTGGTTATAGGATACAATGATAATTGAAATTAGACAAAAGTGAATCTCTCGTGTGTATACTAAACGTGGAACACGCGGTTTGCGTTGTAGTAGTCTTACCAACTATGCTATTCAAAAAACAAAACTGTCCGTCTTCTCTTGGTCATCCTATATAATGTGAATCTTGTCATATATTTTTCAGCAACTTTGTTTTTTGTAGATTTCGTTGCATAAGTTTTTTATTAAGGCTATTCAATCGTGAGTTGAATGGATTTTTAAAAAATGTTTAATCTAAATAAATTATTAAAATGTCCTACATATTCAATTTATTCTTCCGTTTGATGGAATATTTTTTTAATGAAATGATTACATTACTTAATTATTATAAATCAAGGAATCGTTAAATAATTTGTTTATGTTATTTGTGATTTTTTTTTTTATTACATTATTTATAACGTGTATCTGTATAGGTTCATTGTTGGTAGCAGCTGCTTACTTCGGCGCATACGTGATGGGTGTTGATATAGACTTTCTGATGCTTCATGGTAGATCTAAACCAACACGAGTGACTAACAAAAAGGTAATTCTATTAAATGACGTATCTGCAAATGAAGGTTAAAGACATTTTAGAATAAAGTTAAGGAGGTAGATGTGTTATTCTCCGATTATTATTATTATTATTATTTAAAAAGTCAATTAGATATGGAATGTTAACAAATAATCTTTTTGATGGAATTGTATATTTTATATAGGCTGTGCCTCGTTTTGAAGAAAATATATTGGCGAATTTAACTCAGTACGGTTTATCTAATTACTATATCGACGTTGCCGTCGCAGATTCTTCATTGTCTCTTTGGAGAGATGGTGTTATTTTTGACGCTATTATTACCGATCGTGAGTACGTGTTTTGTATTATGTAATAATGCCGATGCGTTTGTTGCGAAATATGTACCTGATGAGACAATAACTATGAGGATCGAAAATTTAATATTATTTAAAATAAGAAACTTATTGGTTAAATTGTTTAAAACAAACATTTTGTAATTATATTTAATTAAAGTCAGAAGGTTTACTAAATCCTATATATTTTTGTATTGCTAAACGTTCGCTATATTTTAACGCACCTTAATTTCGTTTGTAATCTCTCTATACTCACGCGCAGTGACATAAATTTCTCGTGTTAATTGAGCACTTATTGCGTTATAATAACTACTCCGTTAATATTGAATGGTTTTTTACGAATAAACTGAAAATGCACGCCGTTTTCACAGCACCATACGGTATAAGGGAAGCCACTGAGAGGATAGGTACAACCAAAGAATGGGAAGAAAAATCTACTCCTACATCTACGACGTCGACTCGTATTCATTATCCAACGAAAGTTGTTTATCGATTTCAAGAAATAATCTACGATTTATTTTATTACTCATCGCTACATTTGAAGATTGGAGGAAGACTAGTCACCTGGATACCAGTATTCAGGTATTCTTGAGTTATTATACTAAATGAAACATTTAGATTATTTTTTTATTGCTTTAATGTGGCTATATATTTATCTGCACTATCGGGAGCCAGTTGTGATATTTAAATGTGGCTTATCGATGTTTTAAAAATCTTTATCCTCGCTTATAACTCATTAGCAGAATAATTTATATATATATAATAATAATAATAACCTCTATTTAGCATAACTAAATTAACAATTTATAAATATCTGTTACAGTTAAAATCAATTTCGAATGTAGTCATACTAGGCCCTTTCGAGCGAAGGTCTCTCCCAATTTTTCCCAGTTACGTTTGTTATGTGTCAATCTATACAGAGCGCTTCTGGAACCCAGGAATTTTTTGAAGTCGTCATTCCAACGTGTAAACGGTTGCGACTTTTTTCCCTTGCGGTACGTCAGGAATCATTCCGTTACTTTCTTCGTCCATCGCTGATCTGTATCTTTGACATGTCCTCCCCACTTCCATTTCAGCGCGCGGATTGAAGTTATGACATCCCTATTATCATCCATTTGTTCCTTAATCGTTTTTAATTTGACTCTATCTAGTTTCTTGATTTGTAATATTGATCTTTCTAAATTGTTTTGGCAGGTTCTTAGAATATTTTCCTGTCTTTGAGTCATCGACCATGTTTGGGAGCCATAAGTTAAGAATTGTAGTAGGTAGTTGTTGAACGCCACGCTTTTTAGATTGGGCGGAATATTGCTCTTAAAAATTTATTTAATCATCCAGTAATTTTTTTATGTTATTCTAATTTGCTTTTAAATGAAATTAGTTGACCTAAATATATAAGTTCGGTGACTTGTTCTATATTGCTATATCCTATTGGTATAAAGCCTCTTTTTTATTGACATAAAATTTTCGTTTTTTCGTTATGTATTTTTAATCTCGATTTATTTCCCTCTAGCTGGAGAGAGACAAACATTTGCTCCAATTGGTTGAAGTAGGATCTAGCACCACATCGTCTGCAAAGCGTAAATTGTTCAATAATTCTCCATTTAAATTAATGCCCATGTTCGACCAATCTAGCGTTTTGAAAACCTCCTCTAAGACGCAGTTGAACAAAATTGGAGATAACAGATCTCCTTGGCGTACTCCCCGCGCTAACGGGAAGTATTCTCCATCCACATCTGTTACTATTCTAGCTTCAACGTTGTTATACATTTTTATTATTAGTCTTATTAGCTTTCTTTGACACCCTTGATTCTGTAGTGCTTGAAATATATACGATTGCTTTACCGAGTCGAAGGCCTTAGTATAGTCTATAAACATTAAAAATAACGGTATATTGTACTCTATACGTTTCTCTATTAATTGATTAATAACATGTAAGTGATCTATTGTTGAATACGAGCTACGGAAACCCGCCTGCTCACGAGGCTGGTGTGGTTCTAGCTGGTTCCGTAGCCGCGATCATATTACGGTAGAGAAATTTTTTTGTGTTGGTATAAGGCTTATTGGTCTATAATCTTCTATCTTTTCTTTTTTACCTTTTTTATGTAGAAGAATTATGTCAGATTTTTTCCATTCACTTGGAATTGTTTCTGTTACAATTATTTCATTGAATAACTTTTCCAATTCTATAAGTAACCTTTCTCCTCCATATTTGATACTTTCATTTATTATTTCATCGTGTCCTGGTGCCTTCTTTAGTTTAGCTTTATTTACAGCTTTTTTGATTTCTGCTAGCAGGATCGGTGGTATTTTGTCCTTTTGTGTCATGTAATTTATGTTAATCGCCTCTTAGCTGTTGTTATCATCTTTATATAAATTTTTGTAATAATGTGTACCAATTTGATTTATTAATTTGCGGCTTCTTTTCACAGTTCCTTGATTTTAGTCTTCACGGTTTTTTAAACATATTCTTCTTCCTCGTTTAATTACATTTTATTTTTATTTATTATTTTAGATTCTGATAAAATGATCTGTACAAACAATATTTTACATCTATTTCTGCATTTCCATTGATAAAACCATATATATCCGTTTTCTGCTTGTATAGAATGTATATCTTTATATTTTGCTAATCGACGTCGTAAACTCGTACTTTTTATTTCTAATATACTTTACATCAGGAAAGAGTAAATGAATTTTTTACTTTATCTAGTGAATAATATTCAACGTTTCGGAAAATCTATTTATATTATTTTTTACATAAATTATATACATTTAACGTTTATTATTTCTATGTGTAACATTAAGTGTATAAAATTTATTGCGATATAAAAACATTGTTTCTTTTTGTAGTTATTTTTGATATTTAACAATAATATTCGTTATTTTTAATTTAATCTGGCGTAAATTAAATGTATACTTCATCGAATAGGGACGGCTACAGTGACCAGTATGATATTCCGGAACATGCTTGTTTTTCATTAATCAGTAATTGCGAACAAGTTCTATCCAACATGATTTCACGAAGGTTGCTTACATACGAGAAATTACGGCATCCTCAAGTAATTACTTTTTTATTTTCACACACACACACATATATATATGTACATAAATAAATAATATGATAACTTGACAAGTATCAACAAGATTTTAAAATCGGGATGTTCAGATTTTCAATCCTTCACGTTTCCATAAACAGTGAGACCATTTTTAATTCGAAATTCTAGAAATGAACAAACCCTTTTTTCAAACTTCTCTCTCCAGGCGGTTAGTAAACAAATATCAAAATCTAGTGAATTTTTTTTACCAAAGCTTGAGTTTTGTTTTTACTTTGATCTTGATTTTAGCCTTTTTAAACCTGATGATGCCAACGAAACTAATTGAGTGCATTTATAAATATATAATTGTGATTTTATTTTATTTTGATAGATATTTAGATATATAAATAGCTCTATTTGAAAAATGTTTCTATATATATATATATATATGATGGTGCTGGAATTCTCAAAAACTTATTTAATCATAATATTTTTACACGTCATTCAATATTTATATGTAGATTTTTTTTAATTTTCGGTAAACTTGTTTTTAGAATAACAATTTAAATTCATGCCGTATTCCTGACGTTAACTTCAGAGACAAGTATTTAAATTACAGATTTGGGAGGGGAAAAAACAAAAATAAACACACGGTGATATTAAGGTTAGACTTATAATACATGTATATGTTTATTTTCATGTATTTATATAATTTACATCTAACAAAGGCTCTGTTAGAAATTCATAATATACATTTTACGTATATATATATATATATATATATATATATATATATATATATATATATATATATATATATATATATATATATATATATAAATTAAATTGGTATTAATTTGGTTACATCTTTTAATAAAGCATTATTAGAATCGAGAATAGTTTTTAATACTACACTTTCAGGAAATTTTTCATTTAAAAAAAAATTGTATTGTAATTTATTGTTTTTAATAATACTTTTTTTTTAGTTGTTTTGTTTTATTATTTAGCAAAATTTTGTCACCCGGATATTTTTTTTGGAACCATTTTTTTCTTAATCGTCTTTTTTCCACGACCGACTCCTTAACTAACCTAGTATAATTATTTGAGTTCGCTAACTTTTAAGTGTGCTTAGTGTAGTTGCAGTCTGTATTTCAAGAGTAAGGGGTTTTCGATATTTTCGTTGCTCTTCAGTAGAACTTGATTTAAATTAGATTCTAAATATTCTCTATAAATATCCCAATCAATTTTTGAATCATAAATTGATGCCGACTTGTCTTTATGCGCATGGTTAAAATAACTGGCGGATGATGAAAAAAGATCAAAGGAAGGACGATGATTTCAATTTCGTGCGTTTATATTTCGTTTCGTAATAGTAATTATAGCCTAGAACATTCGTGTATATTCCGTCGTATATCGCGTTGTTTTATCTAAATCTATCGGCTCCGAATATAGTGTGTGTACTCGTATGTGTTTCTGCGCGCGTGCGTTTTGCGTCGCTTATTTTCGTTCATAAGTCGCGACTATAAGCAGTGCCATGTATCACGCCCCATCACCGATTCGAAGATCGAATGGCAGTTCAATGTTCAATACGAAAGACGCTGTGATAACACGGGGTATTTCCACTTGTACCGTAACCACTACAGTTATTACCACGATTATGTCTGATCGCCACATACACAAACGTCTGATGGTAAATATATTCATCAACAACTAGGTGGCATTTTTTTTTGTAATAGTATTAACACTAATAATATGAATAATTTCGTTGAAAACCGGTTATTGAAGATGAGGCTACATGCTCGTAAATTGGGAATTCAACAATGATCCGTTTTGGACTACGGAATAGATAACCAGACGACGGACCGTACCCTGAACACGTGTTCGGGCAGAACCTTCTGTTTAAGCATAAATATATATGTGGTGATTGCTACCCTAAGACATATGATATAATGATAACCAGTAAAGTGTGACCTATATAGCGCATTATATCAGGCAAATTATAAAGGTTGTAAATATACCAGAAACTGGTTCAAGTATACAGAAAACAAAAAATTCGATTCGTGAGAAATTTAGCTTATCATAATCACGACATCCTATGGGCTACTCCATTATATATATATATATATATATATATATATATATATATATATATATATATATATATATATATATATATATATATATAAAGAAATTACTTTGTAGAAAATAAAAAAAATTTTATTCGAACCATAAAAAACAAAACGCCTTTTATATTTTATTAAATTTCGAACTTTTCTTTTTAAATTTATCTTTTTTCTTGTTCGGTTTTCTTCCGTTGCGTTGTCGTCTTTTTTGTTTGATAATCCGTTGTTTCAATATGTGTTCAGTGTTTATCGTCAATGGTGTATATTGTTTTTCGTTCACTTTCATATTATGGCGACCCCAATGCGTATCTAAACGTAGCGAACCTGTAAACATTTATTATATACATTACACTAATTAAATATAGTACAACCCGATGGATTAATAACGGAGATTCAGGAGTGCCACGATACATATTCGATAAGGATAACGTCGTTTTAATTTAACACCTATTAAATTAGCGTGACTTGTTAAACCGACTCCTCAATTCAAGAACTACTATAACTTTTAGTTGCAAAACAAAATATATCCTTAAAAACTACTTAAATTTGAAATCAAAATTAAACGATTATGTCCATTCCCATTAATGTTGCTAGTTTGAAGGCACATGTAAGAAGGTTTAGATCATGTTGAGGGGACCGATGTCTTGTAAAATAAAAAAGCAAGGAACACGAAGACGGCTGTCATCTCCAAAATTCAGCGTGTCCTTTACTGACGTCGGCAATGTCAATTGCGAGCGTTGATGAGCGAGTTAATTAGTGCATTCCAGCATGAGGTTTTGAACATTACTCTTCGAATAATTATGTAAATTGATGTAAAAGGAATATTTAAAAAAAAATTTCACCTGGTCATAATGTTAGATTATTACAACTAATATTCGTCTGCGTCAAGACGAATTAATGGTAATAATTCGTATTATTATTATTTACCAGTGTTTAGTGATTGGCAAATATAACTGAAAAAGTAACACGTTTAAATATGTAGACTGTAATTAATTTTATCTTACGTCGAATTGGCTTTATCGATTCTAACGCTATAACGTTTCATATAGAAGTTTTGATAAGTTTAATAATCATATATTCTCATTTACACGTCGATACGTAAAAACTGATAATACATCACTGTTTATAATCAAAAAAACCCCCTAATTCCACTATTGTCGTGTTCTTAAATATAATGAACGGTATCATTAATCTGGGATACTTGCTACAAAACTGTAAACTTGCCAAGATCATTGCCATATCCAAGCAGGGAAAGAATTCTTCACAGGTTTCCATCATACGCCCCAATTAGTAACCTAAGTAAAGTTTCTGAAAGGGCGATTTACCTTAGGTTAATTTGACAACAACATAATTCCAAACTTTCAATTCGGCTTTCGCCCACATCATTCTACGACCCAACAAATATGCAGAATAGCAAGATTTCATCACCAACAATTTCAACTTAAACAAACATACCGGCATGGTGCTATTTGACGTTGCCAAAACATTCGACACAACGTGGCACGCAGGTATTATTTACAAAATGATAAAATGTACATTCTCAACGTACTTAATTTATTTAATTTGTAGTTACTTAGGCGAAAGATCTTTTTATGTGTGTGTGTTTGTGCGCTATATCGTCTCGCAAAACTTGTTCTGCGCGTGTTTCCGAGGTAATATAATTGGACCACTTTTTTAAACATTGTATCTCTATGATCTCTCGAACTCACCCAACACATTGCTGACGACGTTGCAATATTCTGCAGCTCCTACAGACCTAACAATATCTCTAATAGACTACAGCTCGGAATATCGTGGATACTTAAATACTACAACAAATTACAAATTAGCATAAACTTGAATAAAATCGAAGCTATATTCTTCACTCGTAGGAGATCAGCTCTACTTGACAATCTTGTGGTACAGGGAAATACAATAGAATGACGTAATAATGTTCGTTATCTTGGTATGATCCTCGGCTTTCAATAAACACACAACCAATGTCGCAATCAAGACAAATAATACCTTCTGTTCATTGTACCTTCTGCTTAACAATAAGTCCTTCCTCAACGGTTATTAAGGAAACTTGTTTATTTTTGTAGCCGTAGGTTTTTATTTGCTTTTTTCCTGCAGTGTTCAACGTTTTGTTTACTTTTACTCTTTTTATTCTTACTTTGATATTGTCGTAAGGTGTTCTCCCGATACATAATGTTTGTAACATATTTTCTTTTATCTTTACAACCATACGCAAATATATTATTGTTGTTGTTGATAAGTAAAAATAAAACAAAAAAGTACAGGAATCATAAATAAATTCTCAAATTTAAATTCCGAATTGGACACGATTAACGGTAATACTTATTTAATAAATATAATGAAACGCGCAGAACAATAAATACGATTTATTACCGGATTTAAATTGGGCACCGTTTGATGGTTCTTCGTCACTGTCAGCCTCAATGTCGGCATTAGCTCTAATTTTAGATTTTTCTTGCCATTTTTCGTATCTGTTCGTTTTATAAGTAATCGGAATCCATTGACCGGATTCGGATTTAATTTTTTTCTCCCTGTTATTTTGAATAACGTATTTCCTCTTAGTAGGATCCCATCGTTTTTGTACTTGTTTTTGTACTCGCATCATTTCTACCGTATCGCCGATCATTTCTAAAGTGCCGTCAAATCGTCCTTTTAGATTGTCAATCGCTAATCTAAAATAATAATCAGCGAATGTAATCAATAAAACGACGCAATTCAGTTTATTGCATCTGACGAAACAACGTTATTGTTGTTAATTAAAGCTGAGTAAGAACTCGGAACTGGTCGATCGAGTCACCATAATAAGCGAAGAATATAGCGTTGAAATATATTTAAGCAAAATATAATGGTTAGAAATACATAGAAGGAGCGATACTAGGTAGAGTAGTACCAAAAATTAAATTAACAGCAAATTGCCAAGTCATAGAGTTCCTAAATTTCAATAACTATGGACCGGGTTTCAATGAGGAAACCGATCAAGCAATCGAGATACGAGCACGCATAGAAAAAGCAAGGAAGATACCTTTTTAAATATATGAAAAATCCGATTACCTGGAAAGACATTAACCTACAGTTAAGGCTACGTTATGCATGGCCGGTACTACTCTACGGTATGAAAAGTTGGATTTTCGCATCCACGCTTGAAAAGAAGATCGAAGTGTTGGCGATATATATATATATATATATATATATATATATATATATATATATATATATATATATATATAAATAAACAAAACGAAATCATAACACAGTTTAATCACTATAAAAGTTTTTTATTTGCGCAAAGCATTTTGACAGTTATGCCATTATCAAACATACATAATAAACGTTACAATAAATGTTGAATATATTGGAGAGTAGTGATTTTATTAATTAATAATAAACCAAACAAAATATAACACAATCACTAAAAGTTTTTCAATCGCGAAGCTTTTCGACAGTTACGTCATTTTCAAGCACGCACCAAAATTATTACATCTTTTTTTTTATATGATAATTTTAATAATTTTGGTGCGTGCTTGAAAATGACGTAACTATCGAAAAGCTTCGGGATTAAAAACTTTTAGTGATTGTGTTATATTTTGTTTGGTTTATTATTAATTAATAAAATCACTACTCTCCAATATATTCAACATTTAACGGAACCTGAACCAGGTTTGGAGATATTTATCAATTTTGATGAAGAATTTTTCAAAATCTGTTTTATAAATAAAATTTATTGTAAAGAAATTTAAAATTGAAATATAAAGAAAGATGTAATAATTTTGGTGCGTGCTTGAAAATGACGTAACTGTCGAGAAGCTTCGCGATTAAAAACTTTTAGTGATTGTGTTATATTTTGTTTGGTAAACGTTACGATGCTTGATAATAACGTAACTATCGAAAAGCTTTGCGCAAATAAAAAACTTTTATAGTGGTTAAACTGTGTTTTGATTTTGTTTCGTTTATATATTCCTAAAATTACTACTCGCCGATATATTAATATATATATATATATATATATATATATATATATATATATATATATATATATATAAATTATTTCGCTGTAAATTTCATTATCGCCAATATAGATGTGCTACGAAAAATGTCAAAGCAAATAGAACTGCTATACACTATACGCTCCGGAAAATTTAAATATCATACCAATAGATATTCAGAAAGGTATTATTTATTTCAACTTGTCCTGAGGTGATCGGAAGTCAGGGGAGTGGTATAACAAGACATCTACAGAAATGTCAGATATGTCCTATGATTAAGACGAAATAGCGATCGCTAAATTTCGTTCGGAGATGGCGGTAAAATAAGAAGGAACTCGCTATATTTCACGATAGATAAAAAATTCGATACGCTAGTTTTTTTCGGTTTTCTGTATGCATCGAAGTGCTGGACGTTAAAAATAGCGCACATTAAAGATATACTCTCGAAAAAGACTGCTAGAACAAAATGATGCGCATCTCATTTATTTAAAAGCGTACAAATTTATAAATATTATAAATAAAATCTGCCCGAAAACACGAGTACGAGATATAAGAATGCGACGAAAATATACTTTGGGACCATATTATACGTGTGGTCTTGAAAAAAAATTAATTTTGGAAGGAATAAACGAGAAAAAGTGACTACAAGATAAACGAATAAAATTAAGTAACTATAACGAACGCTACACGAAATGCGCGTGCATATAGAATACAAGTATTAACGTTTTCTAATTTCACTCGGATCGAGCTTAAGAAGAAGGAATTAATCGTTTCTAATAATGGTGTTTTATTAAATTAATGTTATTAACCAAATTTTTGAAAATAAAAATTCGTTTACCCTTGTTCAGTGTGTTGATCTTTCGGCTGATAAGGAATATAATGTTCGCAATCAATTTTACCGGGCCGTTCGTGAAATTTTGTTTTTTTCCTTTTACGATGAGTTACTACCTCTTCAAAAGTTTCTTCAATGTCCTTAAGGTTACTAGACTCCAGCGTCGATTGTTCTTTATGATTATCGTCTACGCGTAATAGAGCAATAATAAAATACGTATAATCAAAAGACATTAGTAATTTTAAAATATATACTCAGTTCGATAAAAAGTAATATTAAAAATAATGAAATTGACGATAATTCGAACATTACTGTTTGTGGATAAAATATGCTAAGTAAAATTTTTAATTACATACCGGGTCTATGCAATGACACCTATAGATTCAATCATTTTTTTTCGTTTGTTTCAGTTATGTTAATAGTTTATATCGTCATATATTAATTAATAATATGGGGGATACGAGAAGAGCATCCTCGAAGATTGTTGATATATGTTTATAAACGACGATACAGACTATACGGGCGCTCCCTGGAAAAGGAACAATCAAGTCCGGCTAATCTCATTCCCGTAAAGACGCAGATTATAAAATAGCCTGGGAAAAGGTCCTTTTCAGGACAAACTATTATGACAACTTCTGAAGAATTATGTAAAGATAAAGAAGAAATTCTATCGGAAATATGTAAAGAAAATGGGTGCGTCATATTGCTAGTACAAGAGGCGCATCGTGGAATAACCAGAACGAAAAGTGGATGGAATGAAGCTGGTAATTGAAGAACCACATGATCGACATGGTAGCGCAGTCTTTGTAAAACCAGATTTAACCATCAAATCTAACAACGCTAATTCAAGAAAATGATATTGAAATTCTCACCATCGATCTAACACATTGTACAATCACTTCAGTGTATAAACCACCTGGAATTAAATTTAAGTTTGTAAAACCACTTAATTATCGTGATCGAATTCAGACTATAATGGGAGATTTAAACTGCAGAAATACATCTTGTGGATATGATGACACAGACGAAAACGAAGAATTCTTACTAAACTGGGCGGAGAATAACGGTTTGCAGTCAAAGTTGCCATGTACGTTTAACAGTAGCAGGTGGAAAAAGGGCACTAATCCTGACATCTTTGTGACAATTTCGTAGCAAATGAATGTATAAAGACAATAAGAAAACCTGCTCCGTGATCTCAACATCGATCTATGCCGTGCGTTATAAAATCCGTAGTTGTATTTAAAAGAACTACCTTCAAAATACATTATAATTACCTTTACTTCAGATTTGGACAATGAGATACTTAAGATAGAAGCAGCACCAGAAAACTATGACGAATTTGTAAATTTGATTAAAGCTATATCAAACAAATACATTCCTAGAGGATGTAGAACAGAATATATCAGCGGACTATCACTGGATTCGAAAAAACTGCTGACAACATATGAAAAATTGTTTTTTACGGATCCTTTCGCCGAGGGCACAATCGCTGCAGGGGAAAAGTTATTGGAAGTAATAGGTGAGACCAGAAGAGTAAAATGCTCGAGAATCAGAATATGAAACAAAATAGTCGAAGGACATGGAGAATGTTAAAAAACCTTAGCAACGGTCTAAAGGAAACTGTACAACCTAATGCGGTTACAGCAAATCAAATTGCAAACTTTTATTAAATGATAAAGACTAAGATACGTGTTAAAATAGGGGATCGAGAACCAGTAATTAAAAAATAATAATTTCCTAGATCAACCATTCGGGGTCGAGGAGCTAAATAAGGTGATAAAACTGAATAAAGCTATTGGACTTGATAATTTGCGAGACGAATAATTAAAAATTTCGGTCCTCGCGTAAAATCGCTGCTAGTGACTATGTTAAATGTATGTGTACGAAAATTGAAGATGCCGAAAATATGGAGGAAGGCCAATGTAATCGCGTTATTGAAACCGAGCAGACTTTGCGGATCAAAAAAATTTTCTCCCCATATCATTGTTGTGTAATCTGTTTAAGATATTTGGGCGGCTGGTCTTAAACCGAAAAGGAGCCTATGTCGACGATAAGCTCATTAAAGAAAACCGGAAAATCTTGCTACGGTCAAATACTTAATTTGACACAATATATCAAAGATGGTTTCGAGTTAGGAAAAATAACTGGTGTTGTTTTCGTTAACGGCGACGTATGATACAGTAAATCACAGATTATTAGTAAAGAAGGTACATAAACTAACCAAAGATTATCAGCTATCAAGAATAGTGGAAATAATGCTACATAACCGACGATTTTTGGCAACATTACAAGGGAAAAGGAGCCGATGGCGGATTCCGAAGAATATGCTCATGATACTGTTATCGCAGTCCAAGAAAATAGCTTTAAAGAAGTAGAAACGCGATTGCAGACTGCGCTGAAGGTTAAGGGGAAGTACTATGAACATACCAGCTAAGAGGGCTGATGCGTGAGTTTTCCGGACACGGAAAACAAGAATTAATAATATCCAGGTTTTTCGAGTCGCAATCGCTTTCGTTCTCTTAGGTATTTAATTACTTTTCTTCTATTATTAAAAACACGTCGGGCATTTTGTCAACTGCATTAACTTTAATCGCGTTAAGCTCATATTGCAGTCTTTTCCTCGATTTTAGCTTTAGTAATGCACTTTCTCTGCATGCGCCTTAAGGAGTTTCTATCGTCGTTAAAGTATATATGAAGTATTCTTTTATTACAGCTTCGTCGTTAGAGTTTGTCCGTTTTTCGTTATTAGGTTCGATATTCATTTTTTTCTTCTTTATAAATATAAATATTATACCGACGTCATATAGCCACAGAACATCCGGTTTATTAGACTAAATGACGAATAATTTACATTAACGTTTTTGTTGTACAAATTTTCGTTACAGTGTTTGTTATAACGTTAATTATTAATCTAATATAATTTCTAAATAATTCGATAATATAAATATCGAAGCATTTGGCCGATATTTTAAACATTTAACTTTACGCCGATATAACTCGAATTTTCTGAAAATAATTCGTTATAGTGGATTGATTATAGTTTCGATATTTAAAATGTAGATTCCCATTTTTAATTGCAAACGTTGAAATAACAATTTTGTCTGTTTAAAAGTATAAAAATATACATACAACAAGATTCGACGAAAAATCGTTTAATTAAATTATAGTAAAGTAGTTGAAACTTTACGATTTGTTAAAAGACGTTTTGTTATCAAAAATAATAAGTTTATATTAGAGTAAATAAAGAAGTCTTTAAAGAAAAATATTCATTAAACTCGGTATCAATTCAGTCATATAATATGTTTAAAGTTCTTACCTTCAACCGTAGAAATGATATTTTCGTCCTTTTCACGATGGAAATTGTCGATATTTTGTTTGTTGATTTGACGGAATAACCTTACGGATAAAGAACTAATAGAATTTGAGGATTGACCCATTTCGAAAACGGTCTAATTAAAAAATAATACAATTATAATCGTGAAACGATACGCGTTTTAATCATTATAATTATATATATATATATATATATATATATATATATATATATATAATTTTTTTATGGGGATGTCATTACAGCCTACCCAACGTGATACTGTAATTCCTAACTCATATTTCTATAAACTCGGACAGCTTCTTTAGAAATATCGCTATGTCCGAAACATATGTAAATTATTTAGGTGAAGAAGGGACAAAACGTTATAAGGAGGACCATTACAAGACGCGCAGTAATTTGTAATTTAAGGTACAGTTCAGAGCGTAATGTTATTAAAGAAGGGCACTCGAAAAACACGTGATCAGGATTGCAAACTGCACGTCCAGCGTATAGAGGGCAGTAAGAGTTTCTCTAAGCTGCATAAGGAACAGGCGGTCCGGCAACAAGCAATGCCCAAACCGCAATCTGCTGATAAGTACAATTCCTCTCCGCGCTTAATGTTTTTAAAAAAGTAGAACCATGGACATCTAGGAAGAGACGGCTGCAATTGATAGTATCTGGTAAGAGGAGACTGCTGTATACACTCCACATACATCTGTTCCCAGAGTTTCTTATGTTCCGACTGCATAAAATGTATGATATCAAGGGATGAAATTGAAGAGAATACCACATCATTAGAATACCCACCTTTAGATAATGAATCTACAATTTCATTTCCAGGAATACCTCGATGTCCCAGTACTCACAAGAAAGACATAATTATACACAAGTTTTCAAGATGGTAAAGTTTCAACCTGATGAGTGAAATCAGTGAATCTGACGCCTCTCCCTTGTTTACAATAGCCTTCAAAACGTTTTGCGAATCGGTGATGATGAGATAATTACCTGGAAGCTTCGTATCAATGAAGAAAGATAGGGAAAGAAATACTGCCGCACATTCAGCGGATTATATATTATTCCCTCGCTTTCCAAGCAAAATTGGTTATCGTATAAAAACAAATAGCGACTGTCTTCCCGATTACTATCTCGGCGTGTTATTTATATTACGCACTTTTCAGTTGGTAATGTTATTTTATCTCTTCGATTTATTGAGCGTGTCTACTTCCCCGATTTACTTTCTGACTCGCAACGGCATTAATTATCGTACTAAATACACCATATTAAATCGATGGCAAAATTAACGTACTCTTTTCATGTTGTGAAAGTATTAAAAGGGGTATAAAGAAAAAATTATCACGGTGTCCGTGCGCAGCGTATTACTCTAATATGATTAACCGGTAATTTACATCAATGTTTAATCAATCGAAATCTGGTGTTGAAGGAGAATGTAAAAGATATTATTGATGGAAATGATACCAAGAAGTACTAAACAGAATAAAAAGAGAAAGTTTAGTAAGAATACTAAAAGAAAAAAAAAGATTCAATCGGATGAATTTTAAAGAAATAATAGAAGTAATAAAGTGGATGGAAAAGAACAGGGGAAGACGTTGACAGAAAGACATAAAAACGAAAAGATACAGAATTATTAAGAAAATGAATTAATTCGGAAATTTTAAACAAAATTATGCAACGATTTATTTGTGTTATTCGTGTAGATTTATGAGGAATTAGGAAGAGATATATTCAAAATATACCATAAGTATATTTCCGTTCTGTTATATCAATCTATATAATTGCATTTCGAAAATATCGATTTGTTTGTTTTGATTCATTATCTGTATTTACATGTAAAACAGTTAACAAACTTTTCTAATTTACCAGTTTACTTTTACTTTAATTATTCTAATTGTATTACTGTTGGATTTTGGATCACTTATTAATTTTATGGCGTAAAAGAATGGGATATAAAAAATTTTCGATTACAAATTAAATTTTTATTTAAACCTGAATTATGTAAATTAAATACCGAGTAAAAGCAGTATGCTTTAAGAATCATGTAAAAATTTATTCTCAATTTTAAAAAAATGAATGTGTTGAACAAAAATATATTTTTTATTTAAACCGGAATTATGTAAATTAAATACCGCGTAAAAGTAGTATGCTTTAAGAATCATGTAAAAATTTATTCTCAATTTTAAAAAAATGAATGTGTTGAACAAAAATATATTAATAAATATGAAAATACCGAACTAAACTATTTGTAAAACATATAATGAGGATTGCACAAGAAAAGATAAAAATTTCAAATACAGAATATATCACGATCACGATGAGAAAAGTATAAGCGTATATTAGGTTCGAAAAAAATTGAATTTGCTAAACTGCATAGTCTTTCCAATATCTACTTATGCGTGTGAAACATGGTCCCTTACTGCTGAGTCTGTCAACAGAATAGATGGGTTCGAAAGCTGACTATATAAGAGGCTATTAAGAATATCGTGGATGGACCGAAAGACTAATGAATATGTTTTCCAGAAGTTGAAAATACATAGACGTTTATCAAGCAGAATAAGGAAAAGATTTCTTGGCTTCTTTGGACATATAGCGAGAGATATGAATTCTCTACAACGTCTAATAATCACCGGGACGAAGAAAGAAAGGAAGACCAAGAACGCGCTGGGCTGATCAGTTAAAATCGTTAATTGACTTAAACATGCACGAAACACTGGTGGTTGCTCACAATAGATCAACATGAAGATCAATAACGTATGCGGCCGTTTCTTAACATCACTACGCCCTCTAAAGGAATAAAGGAAGAAGATGAAGGTTCGAAAAAGAAAGCTAGAAAACGAACAGTTGACCGTCTAGTTAATAATAAGCTATTTAACGCAATTTGTATTTAAAGGTATTTAATAAATTCTGATTACCATAGCCGGTTTGTAATTTTTAATTTTATTGACGTAATTTAATCTTTCCGATTCGTGAACGGATATGTTCTTAAATAACGGATGGACACTCATCTGGCGTAAGTCTAAATTTTTTGCTCGTCTTGCGCTGTCTTTGGATGCCGTCGGTCTAGATTTCAAGTAGTTCTTGTATCCATTTTCGCACACCTTCTTCATAGAACTCTGTAAATGAAAAATCTTCGAGAATTAATATGTAAATTTAATTCATTATTACGTGTAAATGTTATTATAGGTAAAGAAGGTGCATTCCGAAATCGGTATGTAATCGTCGTCTGGTTTCCATCAATCCGCAGATTAATACGTAACTAATCAAGCGATGCTTCCTAAGCAGTGTGGTCCGCCACCCACTTAGCGCGCTTTCTTTGTTCTCATCAAGCACGAGAACGAATCAAACTTTTGTTAATTGAAAAATTCTCGTTTTTGAGCGTATTAAAGTCCAGGTTACACCGTGCTACCGATATGAACATTATTATTATTATTATTATTTTTAATATTTTTAACGTCAAAAGTATCAGCAACACTGATCAGGGTAAATACATATTTCGTTATATTCAACATCAGTTATTTTATGTAAACAAAATGTCATTAATTATTTTCTCGACGTAGATTACACATGCGAATATATATATATATATATATATATATATATATATATATATATATATATATATATATATACAGATGGGTATAATCAAATAAATGGCTAATTAGATTTTCCGGAAAAAGATACTAATTCGAATTTTTAAATCTAAATCCGACTGATTATTCGGTTTCATTTTTCTTTGTAGGCTTTCTAGCGGAACATACGCCACATAGATTGGCTAACGTAATTTAAGGATACACGGTTAGTAGGTTTGGCTAAAATCGATTAGTTATATTTTTACTAGAATAAATTATTGATTTTGTAAAACACCCATTACATATACTCGTGTTGTATTAAAATATAATTAATTTAGATGGAGTTCTAAAATATGTATGATTACGTGATTCATTTCACAAAGTTCATACAATTCTAGATTATCCGTTAGTTACTCTTAAATCTAGGTGGGTCAGTTCATTTGTGACGTACCAAGGCATACGGTATATCAATGTGAAGGTTTTGTTCCGAAACCGCTAGATGATCATTCGATTCGATTGTTTCGTGCATTCCCACAGTGTCGTGCAGCGTAAGTCCATATTGGTTTTATCATAGTATTGTATATTAAAAGCTGGTTCCGTAGTGACAACTGCGATTAATATTCTATAAGTCAGCATAAAGTTTCTCAGCTTTAGGTCCAATTCATTCCTCTTCTACTGTGAATGAACCTTTCACTTTAAATTTTAATCCAAATGTACTTACCATCGATGAGATTACGAACACTCAAATGAGCTAGCGGCAGCAATCCAAAACAAACCCGTGACAAGACGTCTCAAGAGGATCAAGATTCAAGATAGTGTAAATAAATAGGGCGGAACACACCAATGGGTGTGCTCCCCTTGCGCAAGTTTCCTTCCAAACATTTGTTTTGATAGCTTACTAGGCTAGGTACAAATTGGCAATAAAAAGATGAAAAAAAAAAGTTACTCTTAAACTGAAATATATTTTTAAACTTTATTTTAAATACATTTAGTTTCGCGTTTACATTGTACTAATAAAGAATTAAAGTAAATGTGATTAAATAAAAAAAAAACGAGTAATTAGTCGGTTTTCAGAATGGTACTACCAATTAGTCGCTACGTGAAGTATTCGATTATGCCCATCTTTTATAATAATAATAATAATTAATGTATATATATATATATATATATATATATATATATAATCATATTATTACCGCATCTAATACAGTCTTGTTCCATTGTATCAATTCGCTTAATTCTTCTTCTACTAAAATTTGCGGCATTTTCCCAAAATGACCGTCACCCGTAATTTCTTTCTCATTATAAATTGTTACAATACTAGGCGTACGTCCGAGAAATAAATGCAAATCTAGCATATAGCATAATTCGTCCGTTGTAACCAAACTCAAAGCATGACCACTACGTCCTGCTCTAGCGCATCGACCTATATAAGATAAACGATAGTAAAAGATAATTTATTCGTACAAAAAAAAAAAGAAAGAAATGTCCGATAATAGATGAGATTATTAGCTGACTAACCGACTCGATGAATGAATAATTTCGGTTTGGCCGGGAAATTATAATTAATTACGTAGTCTAATTGCGGTATATCGATTCCACGTGCTGCTACATCGGTAACGACTAATACATTCGATTTTTTAGCTTGAAATTTCGCTGTATTTATCTTTCTGGCGGACGGATCCAAATCCGAATATATATACGTACTGGAAATACCGCTTCGATTTAGCATCTTAATAAAAAAATAATAATGTTTATATTAGTTTAATTTAAAAATATTTCCAATAAATATAACCAAAAAGTATTTTAATTTTTTATAATGTGGAATGTAGTGATTTCAAAATCAATTGAAAAATTAGTTAAATCACAAACATTAATTTTCTTGTGAAAAACACAAAGCTTTTTGACATTTACGCCATTATTTTAAATACTTATTTTTCATTTATACTTGTAAAATTGTGTTTTTTGTTTGTATATTTTTATATTTTACTTTTGGATATCATACATTGGGACAGTAAATGAAAATTTAAAATTCCATCAGTATACAACTTTTGCAGAATCCAGAAAACAATATCGTAAAAAATAAATAAAAAACAAAATCAAGTAAACAAATATATTGATGTTAATATATTCAATTTCAACATTTCAAAACATAAATTAATAACAGAACAGACAAGAAGAATAACATTTTATGGAATATTGTTTCACCGTCACTTTCAGATATTTTAAAGTAATTATTTTTAATTTATACTTGTAAAATTATGATTTTTTTTAAAAAGTTGTTATCACTTGATAATAGCGTAAATGCCCGAAAAGTTTTTTTTTTTACAAGAAAATAAATGTTTGTGATTTAACTAATTTTTCAATTGATTTTTTCAAATAGTATTTTCTTTAAAATAATAACGAAATAATTCACATATTTATTACCGCGTTTAAATATTCAACGTGGTGTTTAGTAGCGGCGAAGATAATGGCCATTGCATCCGGTTTGACGATATGTTTTAAAATACACAATAAACCAGCTTCTCTTTCTTCAGGTCTACAATAAAAGAAACTCAATTCTAAAGTGTCCGGAATTTTCGATTCGACATCTAATCTGCGTGATCAATATATATTCATTAGAACATAACAACATTGAAATATAATGAAGAATATTTAGACAAAAAAAAATTTAAAATAGAATTTAAATATTATACATTTTATCGAATGAGGTAGAAATAAATTGGAATGTAATATGTATGTAGAGTTATTTAGTTGGATGGCGAAGAAAAAACCTAACTAAAAATCATTGACGTTAAATTTAGAGAAATAAAAATCAATTATTAAATATTATTGAAACGGAATAATATTTCTTGATTATATTAACATCTTCCTTATAAACCTGTATCTTTGCACCCGATCACATTAAGGATATGCCTGAAACTTTACGCATATCTTGGTACGACCCATTAAAAGCGCTGATCGGCTATTTGTGGACAATACGCTTGATACATTTTTGCGGGTTCATTTCATAATTTTCAAAGGGTCAATTTGCAATTTTCTATTCGGATATGATTTAATTGTACCGAATTTTTGCGAGGAAAAACCTTTTACCACGATTTAGCATAAACGAGAGCAGTTTACGTTAGTCGGGGTTTGACATGTTTTACTGTTTGTACGTACGCGAATTCTTCTATTATGACATTACTACTGTAATAAATGCCGACTTTCTAGATTTTAATAGTTTTGTTCTGAACAGATAACTATTTATGGAGGAGGCTTGAGTTATTTTTATAATACTTTTTTTTTTTTAATTACAGCTCCTTTACTGCGGACGTCATTAACCGTATGTTATTTAATGTAGGTAACCAGGAGGTCGGAGCATCGTCCAAGTAATTAATATCATTGTTAAGTTTAGCTGTGCACCAAGCTTCTTCTACTGTTTAGCGAAATAGGTATTGCATATTTCGCTATACAGATGAAAACAAGACTAGCGCTGCTGTTCTTAGTACTATTATAGGAGATGACGTATCAGTTTTTGTATAATGATGTTTCTAGTTTTTGACCTTTGCTGTTATTCTTTTTAAATGCTTACGAAATATTAGCCGCCTATTCAGAGCAATATCAAGATATGTGGGTTGTAGCTTGTACAATTACAGTTCTATTTTGTTTCGATTCATTTGGGGGCGCTATTGCTGAAAATACAGTTGGAAGCTTTTGAGATTGATTTTCGGTAGTTGAACTAGTTGAAGTTACAAGTAAATTTAGTCACTTTTAAAGCGTGTGTTATGTATTTTTTTAGTTTCAAAAAATGTATACTTTTTCTCGAAACATATTATAACAAAAATTATCCAGTTTATTTTAGTTATTTCGCAGAAAATAGTCGATTAAACAATGTTTTACGGTTTGAAGTTGTATACATCAATTCTGTAAATTGTGATTTTTTTTTAAATAACGTCTTAAAATGTAATATTTTCTATCGTCTTTAACTTTATGCTTTTATTTTTATCAGTGAAATTTTGATGTTCTACCATATCGCTAAACTAAATTGTTTAAAAATTTAAACGCTATTTTAATGTATTGCAGAGATTTTATGCAAACGTTTTATTATCATTTGTCATATCTCGAAAAACAATTAAAAATACAACAATATTTAGCTTAATGAGTTAATAATGTACATGCAAACTGTATAAATAAATTACCTTATTAGCACTGGTGTAGTAAGGCCTGCTTTAGCGAACTGTATTAATACTTTAGGCAATGTTGCTGAAAATAATAAAGTCTGTCGAGTTTCCGGTAACCGTTTAATTATTTCCGTCAATTGTTCGCTAAATCCCATTTCGAATAATCTGCGGAAACAAAATACGCGAATATTATTATAATGAAAATATTTATTAATAATAAATAATAAAATATTTAATTTTAATTATTACACGTTTACGTTATTTCGAAACTAACCTATCAGCTTCATCGAATACAACGTATTGTACGGTGTGTAATTTAAGATGCATCTCGATACAGATGTGCAAAAAACGTCCGGGTGTAGCAACTACGATGTCCGGTGCATTATGTATTAAGGAGAACTGCGATTCCATCGGATCACCGCCCAATATCAAGACCGTTTTTAAATTTAAGAAACGTCCCAACTCCTTCAAAAATTTGACGGTCTGTAAATTATTAAACCGTTTTAATACTTTAGATTACGATGACGTAAATTCGATATCCCATATATATATATATACCGTATCACTTCTTTTTTCACGATTTAAGATCTAAAATATGGGTGCGTATTAAATTCAAGGTACTTTCTAAGATGACTACATGTATGAGAGTAAAACCACCTATTATACCTACTAAAATGTCCTATTACACGTAGTTGTATTGTATTTGCTACATTATACTATGAATATACTACACTGTCCTATTCATATATGAGTTCTTTCATGGATTTGAATAATGGTGTTCAATTTCCTGTCACAGTTGTCGCTCGTCAGTCAGTATTGCTCTCCCATACATTGCAATTATCGTAACCCATCGTTGTTTTATATATACCGTACTTTTTTATTATAGAAAAGCGTTTTACATTAAATACGACGCAGAATTTAAACCTTAAATTATCTTATGTGCCGAAAATAATCGAAAATCGTGCCACCACCAATAAACGGTTCTCGATTAACTAAGTGAAAATAAGTTATTCGCGTGTAAACTAAAAAAAAAAAAATTCGAGACCGAAACGCAGATGATGCTGCCACTTCAAAAAACTTCGCACAAAAGGTCTTCCAGTAACACAAGAAATATTAATATTAAAAGTCTGAGAAATTGATAGCGATAAAGCTCTTCAGTTTGAAGCTAGTCGTGAATGGCGTGTAAAATCCTTGAAAATACAATTAAGAGTAACTGTTGCCAAAAGAAACCTGAGATGGGGTTATTGTTCGAGCCCAACAAAATGCCTGGATGACAATTGAAAGATTGGTTACGGCGCGTATGGGAGCGTAGACCAGGTGGACTTCTCAGACGAGATAGCATGTTAGTGATGGATGCGTTTCGCGGTCATTTATCTGACGATATTAAAACCAGATTTGCAAATGGAAAATGCGATTTTATAGTCATTCCTGGAGGTAGGACAAGTCAGTTACAACCACTCGATGTCGATGTCAATAAATCCTTTAAAAATCGTATTCATGAATACAATTAGTGATTCACTGAAAATGATCATCCTCTCACACCGAGTCGCAAAAAACAGTTACGATTGTAGGATGGATTTCAAAAGCTTGGGAAGATATAGACGAATATCTTTACTTTCAAACATAAACAAAGTTTTCGAAAAGTGTATACTTCTCTAAAATTGAAGAAATTCAGTTTAGAAAAAGAAATAATTAACAAAGACCAATACGGAGGCTTAGAAAATAGGTAGCAGAACACAAACGATCAAAAAATTCAAAGATAACGGGTATATGGTAACTCTGGCGACTACTAAAGCTTTCAACAGCTTAAATACAAACAAATTAATATTATTCGAAAAATTGGGTCTTGATCAAAATTTGCTAAATATAGTAAATCATTTTCAGAACAGATTTACATTAGTAAATATTGGTATATTCAAAAAAAAAACATTCATTGGCCACAGGGGTAATGCAAGGCTCAGTATTGAAATATAGTATTTTCATGAATGTATAAAATTAAACTACCGGCAAATGTTAAAATCATAACATTCATGGACCATCTATGATAATAGCGGATAAGAATGAATTAGACTGTGAAAAAAAAATATGCAGTACGTACAATTAAGTTGAAAAATTCTAAAATAGTTATAGTTTAAATATTAACGTCAAAATCTAAATATCAATATCCAGTTTTTGACAAGCATAAAATATTTGGGGATAACAATCAAAAAAAAACTTAAAGTTTGATGAGCATTTCCGTAACGTAAGGAATAAAATTAGCAAGTTTTTGCCCATATTTAATAAACTATATAACAGTAACAACAAATTAAATTATAAAAAAGGATTAATATTGTATAAATCGATAATATTACCGAACTTAATTTACAACAGTAGCATTTATTATGAAATGTTAAAAATCAAAAGATTCATATCATTAATAAGAGCTTATGGTGGCAATAAACTTAATTGAACTGTCACCGTAAAGTTTCTATAACATATATTTCTGTAATTTTGAATAAATATACTATTTTGAAATAGAAAAAAAAAAAAAGCTTGGGAAGATTTGCCGCCGAGTATAATCATCAAATCTTTTGGAAGTGCTGTATGTCAAACGCGTTGAATGGCTCTCAAGATGATCGTGTATGAAGAATCATAGTGACGAAGAGAACGCAAACAATTCTACTCCAACGTACGACAATGACAACGATCCAACAACCGACGATAGTAATTAAAAACGTACTTAGAAAATGGGATTAAGTACGTAATTTGGTCGTAAAAATTACTGTTTTATTATTATTATTATTATTATTATTGTAAATGAAATTACATGAAGTAAACCTAAACTTATGTACTTTTGAGTTTACAATATTTCGATATATCAAATATGATTTCTTCTAAAACATCCTTTCCTAAAACCTAGTAATTGTAATGCATCTTAAGTTCGATGTTATTTTTTAACGTTTTGAAAACACACGCGTGTTTTAAATTCGAAGTAATACACTGGTATATATCACCGAATAAATTGTACATAAATAAGCGTATTTATTTTATAATAATATATACGGTTGGTTTTAATTCCGATAATTAAAGAAAATATTAGAAGAAAAGAAAGTACCTATATTTTTAAAAAGAAAAGTGTTTAATAAATGCGTCCTGCTAGTAATGGTATAAGAAACATGGAACATAACTAAAGGCAACTTAGAATGTATTAATTAAATACAAAGAAGAATTGAGTGGAAAATGCTGGGGATAACTTTACAGGACAAGGTAAATTAATTGAAACAAGAAAGAAAACCAAAGTAAAGGACACTGCCCGAGAAATTTTAAAAACCAAATAGAGATGAGCAGGTTACATAGCTAAATCCAATGATAACAGATGGACGGCCAGAACAACTACATGGCATCCAACAAATAAAAGGGAAAGGGATCTACCACGTACACGGTGGGAAGACGATATTAAAAACTTAGACAAGGACTGGTGGTTCAATGCATCAGATAGGCTCGCATAGAAACATAAGGAAGAGGCCTACATCCTGCAGTGGATTAAAAATGGCTAATAAAGAAGAAGAAGAAGAATGCGGAATTTAGATAATATAAATATGATAAAAATTGTAATTATTAGTTGATCTACCTGTATGGCAAGTTCACGCGTAGGAGACAAAATAAGAGCTCTAATACCCATTCCACTGTGTTCTTTCAATTTCTCAAATAACGGTATCAAAAAACAAGCAGTTTTACCGCTTCCTGTTCTTGCCATTGCAACGATATCGCGGTTCTCTAACGCTATTGGTATCGCCTGTAAGTTGAAGAATGTAAATTTTATAAAACGTTTTTATCGCATTGATATCGGAATTACATTTTTTAATAAACCACAACATACCTTTCGTTGGATAGGAGTCGGAACTTTGTAGCCTCTTTTTAAAATTCCCTTCAGTATATTGTAACTGAGGCCCATTGTTTGGAAACCGCCGCCTTTTTTCGATTTCTTCGACGGTACATCGTAGCTATATTGTTCTTCATTATCTTCAAAACCAATTGCATCTAGATGATTATTTTCCTGCGACTGTAAGAAATATTTTGTCCCATTTTATTATTTTCCATATTTATCCACAAATCGAATAACCGGCTATTTTTAATTTTTTTTTTTTTTTTTTTTTTTATCGAGGGCATAAATGTCCTGAGATATTTTAACGTTTCATAAGTCGATCTGAATTCATTTTTTATAAATCATGGAGAATACAAAGTCTTGTTTTACATACTAAATATTTCTGCAACTAATGACATCAAAATGCATCGTGCAATAACAAAGAACAAAGAATGTGGTAAATATATTAATTATTTTTTATTGATTGTATTACATGTATTATCAGATTTGAGCCTATTTAAACATTTTACATGATGTGTTAGTGAATATGCCCTATATACGGCAATGCTCTTCTATGATGTTAACATATTCGAAATATTTATAAAACGCAATTATTAGACACACTTTGTTATATAAATAAATTTAGCGTATTCTATACTACTACGAACAAAAAACCAATACGGGAGTAGCCAGTGTAATTTCAAATAGTAAAATTTGATAATTTTTGTACATTATGTATCTAAGTAATATTATTTACATTTTATATTTTTATAAATTTGAATATATATTTTTTTAAAAATAATTTATATTTTTTAAAAGGCTTAACAGCTGAAAAGCTTTGTTATTTTTTATAAAAAATTTTTAGTGATTTTAACTACTATTTTGTTAATTAGTTAAAAATTTATTCATGATAAACGTCTTTTTATAAGAGTATTGACAATATAACAATTTGAACACCACTTTCTATTTTATATATATATATATATATATATATATATATATATATACGCGCTTGTAATAAATAAAAAAGCTGGTCCCGGTGGTACAATCACAGTAATCTTATTGTAATTTAATAAGTAATGAAATTCTAACCGGAACGGGGCGCGTCCACAGGTGATGGATAGTGGAACGACCGGTAGATATATTGACCAGCTGCAAAATCAATAAGCAGCCGCGAACCAAGAGCGGCTACTGGTGAAAAGCCTGTAGTAGACGATTCCAGTAGCGTTAGGGTAAGGAGACACGAGGATGCAGATGGATAGCTTGAAGACCTGTCCACTAAAAATCTTCAGAAATCCTATGACTGTCTCTCCCTCAGCGGATTTAGGTCGCCCGTAAAAACCTTAAACCGTTACCTCCTCAGTAAGAAGGTGCTTTGCGGTTAGGATGTTTATCCGAAGGCTAAGGAACCCTGGCTGAAAACAAAAAACTGCTAACTTGTGGTTAGGATTTTTATCCAAAGGTTAAGGGAGTAAATCCAGCGGATGGCAAGAAGGAAACCACCGATGTACTATTCCCTAGAATATCATCATGGGGAAGCAAATATCAACAATGGCCCCGAGACCAGCGCGCTTCTTTAATGAGTCAGGGGTGCGAAGAATCTCCCGGTTAGCTCTCGTCATGAAGAATATTAATGTGGGTACGTGGAATGTAAGAACCTTGTTTGAAGCAGGAAAGTTGAAGAACCTCACCATGGAGTCATCTCGTCTCAAAATAGACATACTCGGCATCAATGAAGCAAGATAGGTAGTAACAGGTATAATCAATTACGACAACTACGTTTTCCATTATTCTGGAGTTCCTGATACCTACACAAAACGGCAAAGTGGTTTCGCATTTTTAATTCACAAAAATATAGCAAAAACAGTGAAACACATAGCTCCAATTTGCGATAGAATTATCTTAGATAGTGACGAAGAAGAAATAGAATCATTCTATAACGTTTTGACAATGACTTTGAAGTCCACCAAAAGCAACGATGTCAATATTATCTCAGGAGATTTGAATGCTAAAGTTGGAGAAGGTAATAGTCCAGTAAACGGGAACTATGGTCTGGGAGAACGCAATGAAAGAGGTGAAAGGTTAATTGAATTTTGTCAAGACTAAGAATTTATAATTACTAACACATTTTTCATGCTTCCAAAACGTAGACTATACACATGGAAGGCCCTGGAGACTCGCTAGAACAAATAATAAGAAATCAAATTGATTACATTCTTATTAATCGACGATTCAGGAACTCTATTACATTGGCCAAGACATATCCAAGTGTAGACATAAATCCAGACCATAACCTACTGATGGCTAAAATGGTGTTCGCTTAAAGAATACAAATAAATTGAAACGAAATTGCCTTGATTACAGAATGCGAAAGGTACAAAGACCAGTTTGGCCCTGAAAAATACAATTTCATCTGAGATTACTAAAAGACATAATGAATTTGAAGAAGACAAACCCATAGACAACCAATGGTCTCTATTTCAAACCATTTTTTAAACAAAGTGAAACAGTATCTCAAGGTGGAAAAAAATTCGAAGAAGGATTGGATGAATGAAGAAATAATAAAATTGATAGAAAAAAGATGGTCATTTAAAAGTTGTCGAACAGTAGGAAGATTAGAGAAGCGAAATTGGAAAATTTCAAAGAAAAATGTGAAGAGATAGAAAGTCTTAAAAAAAAACACGATTTATTCAATCTTCATAAAAAAGTTAAGGAGGCGGCTGGTTTGTTTAGTCACAAAAGGCCAGTCACTTTGCGAGACAATTTTGACAGACCAATAACAAAAGAAAGTGATATTAAAAAAGAATGGGAATCATACATTAGTCAGCTCTTCAATGATACGTGTGATAATCAAACACTAATTGATGCTCCTAACTGTTTGAAAATCCTACCAAGTGAAGTAAAGAAATCTCTTTACACAAAGCTATAGGTCCGGATAAAATTCTGGTTGAATTGTTACAAATACTAGATGATTTACAAATTCTACTAAAAATTCTTAATCAAGTACATCAGAGTGTTATTATACCTAAAGACTGGTTAATATCACGATTCATAATTATACCGAAAACGTCAAATCCAAAATACTGTCATGATTTTAGAATGATTAGTCTAATGAGTCACATTCTGAAAATATTATTACGAATTGTGCATGCAAGAATTGAAAAGAGATGCGAAGAGAACTTGAGCCCAGAACAAGTTGGTTTTAGACTAGGAATGGGTACTCGAGAAGCAATCTTCAGTATGAACGTACTCATTCAAAGATGCTTGGAATTTCAACAACCCCTATTTCTCTGTTTCATCGATTTGGAGAAAGCCTTTGATAAAGTTCGCCATCAAAAGCTGTTCGAGATATTGGAAGACATTGGATTACATCCAGCAGACCGTAGAATAATGAAAAACCTGTATCATAACCAGAACGTTATTGTTTCTTTGAATCAAAATGCCACTTCAGACTCAGTACACATAAATCGCGGTGTGAGACAAGGCTGTGTCCTATCACCAATGCTGCTCAACATCTATGCAGAACAAATCTTTAAAGAAGCTGTGGAAGACAGCATAATAGGCATCAGAATAGGTGGAAAATACATAAATAATATTTGTTATGCGGACGACGCAGTTTTAATATCTGGCAGTGCTAAAGACTTAAAACTGATTATAGAATAAGTAGATAAGATTAGTAAAAAATATGGAATATCTTTAAACGCAAAGAAAACAAAGATAACGATCGTTGGAAATAATGCTAGGCCTAGAATACATATTAATGGGATATGCTTGGAGAAAGTTGAATCGTTTAAATACTTAGGTACGCTATTGAACACTACGGGCGGATCTGAAACTGAAGTCAGAAGTCGGATTGAACAGGTGAGGAATGCATTCAACAAGATGAAGAAAATCTTAACAGAACATGATCTATGAAGAAAGATCATGAATTGATTAATTTGATAAAAATTCGAAAACTAAAATATTTTGAACACTTGATCCGTGGGAGAAAATATTCCTTGTTACAAATTGTTCTAATGGGAAGAATAGAAGGTAAAAAGAAAGTTGGACGGAAAAGACGTAACTGGTTTTGTAATATTAAAACATGGACAGGGAAAAACACAGAATGTTTGGTACACTCCGCATATGATAGAGGACATTGCCATTATATGGTTGAGGCTTCGCTGGATGGCCACACATAACCGAGATCGGTTGGGTCTATGAAGATGTATATATATATATATATATATATATATATATATATATATAATAACGGGATTAATTTAAAGAAAATTATACATAAAGTTTAAATAATTTATTTCAAAGTATGTATATTTGTCTTGAAGTAAACAAGATATTAAGAGTATTATTTTAGATAATTAGCCATATTTAATTTTTGAAATCAAAACAATCGTTTCGTAACAATATGATATTCGGGTTAATTTTCGTGAATAATTTTGTTAAAATTGCTCTTATGCGCCAGTTATATACTAGTTTAATTAATATATAATGTAATGGCTTCTATTCATAAACAAATTTCATTATAAACTGCGCAAACGCGAAACAGTTTTTTGAATATTTAAACATGGTTTTCGATAAGCAGTCAAAATTACAAAATTATTGCGCGAATTTAAAGAAAACGTACTCGGAAAAACATTTTATATTGTGAGCGTAAAATCCATAAGGTATTAGTTGAAAATAGAATACAACTTTATGCCAATAAGTTAAAATGTATATTTAAATTATTTAAAAACAAATATACCGATGAAGTAATATCGTATAATTAATCCTGTGAAAAATTATATTAATGTACATTGTTCAAAAATACTATAATAAATGAAAATACATCGATAACAATTACATATAGTTCAATTCGTACAGTTAATAATGAAATATTAGTGCAGCAATTGTTGGAAAGCAAGATTATATTCATGGGCATGATGAATATAATTATATCTGACAAAGGCAATAACGAAATAATGAAACAGATAACCAACAACCTGAAATCACTGGAGATACTACTGTCACAGTAAGTAAATTTGCTTAAAATAAATAGATTGCATTTTTATTTAACTGAAAAGATTCATTTTTTCAAGAGATAAGGTCGAGTATATTCTGTTTTATATTATTAATTGTCCATAAATACAAACAACATGAACATGTGAATTAATGTAAATGAAATTATAAAGTATTGTTTATTTTGCGCAATTTTTTACTTTATAATTTTCTTGCTGAGCCGTCATAATAAGAATTCTGTGTATTACTTATATCAATACAAATATATTAGTTACATTTTATTTAAATATGTAAGCCGGGATCAGTTACAAATAAACACCAAAGAAATACATTCGTGATATGACAGAAGTTTTATTTCATTGCTTACCATTACAAAAATTACTTAAAACTAAGTTAATAAAATTTTTGAAAACTATAAAATTATCTCATAAAATCTGAAAGCACTATTAAATCCAAATTAAAAACAAAACTAATTGGAATTTTTTATTGACCTTATGACTATAGCTTTTTGTGGTGCATTTAAAAAAGCTGATTTCACATTAGTCAAAACGTGCAATTTTTTAAAAAACGAAGTTTGTTGAAAAATTCTTAGTTTCATATATTTATCACAATAAATATATCATTGCAAACAACTTGATTTGAATCATATTTAGATCAAATCGCGTTACAAATTTATAAATGGAATGAACATTTAAGGTACAATACTCCTTGTTTCATTTAATTTTTTGATGATATAAGAAAATTATAATGCATTATGAAATTTAAAAATAACTTTCGTGATAAGAGAATTAGAAATTAATAAGATTTTACTACTCTGTGAAATATTAATTAATTTAATTTATAAATAATCCATGCTGGAACACTCACTCCATGTACAATACTAGAATGCAAAAGTTACTTGCGAAGCTTGAAATTAGAATTATACTAATAATTTTATTGCGAACGATGTTTAATTATTCTTTTCATTTCTTACTCTTTTAGGAATAATGTTAAAATGAACACAATATTGTTGCAATTAAGGAGAAACTTAAAAATATATTTATTGAAATTATATCAGTTTTTAATATTCACGGACATTTGATGAAGACTTGCCCTTCGAAAAGGTATGCTTAGAATTCACCGATTTTAGATGAGGTTCTTATTTAAACAAGTTGTTTTTGTTTGTGGTTGACAACTGCACACGTTAACCATAATACTTGTATAATACATCATGTTAAACATATGTTGCATACCCGATATCCGAAATAGTTCAGTAATTATAGGTTTATTTAATATGAAAGACTGGAATTTTTCTCCTTTGTTTCATACATTTATTTATCGACAGCTGTTTAAAATTAATTATCTACTTTTATAAAGAAATTATGTATGTTATTTTTTATGCTATATATATTAGCAAAACGGATGACAGTTGTTCTAGTTCGTGGAAAGGCTACACAAATACACAGTGTATTTTGCTTTTCCAACTTCTAAGATTTCATGAAATCAAAGTTTTATCCATAATTGAATTCTTAATTTTGTGTATGCATTTTTTTAATATATTTAAAACTAGTAGAAAGTAGTAATTATAATGTAAAAATTGGACAATGATGATGGGTGAGACGCAAAGAAAAACGAATTCGGCAAGACGAAAGATCTCTTGACTGGATAATATTAGAAAATGGAAAACTGAACTATCAGTGAATTTATTCAAAGTAACCAGAAGTCCGGTAGATAGTCCAATCCATACAAGGTGATCGAATGGGCAGTGCAAAGGTTAGGAAAAGTATATTTAAATACATACTTTTAACACGTAAAAGTTTTGTATTTTTCTACAATTCATCGATTTATTTTTTAGTAATACTTAAACAGTGCTAGACCTAGTATTTCTTGTTAAATAATTGTTTAAAAATTCATCAAATTTTGACCTTAGTGGTTTTTTTTTATTTGTGATGGATTTGTGAGGTGACTCTGTATTGACTATTTTTAATTGTTTCGTCAAGCTTGCAGCTGTTAGGTTCCTCGGTGTATATTTTATTATTCTTTACACAGACATGTTTAAAATAAAATTATTCAAGATATAATTAATTTATGGGTCACTCAAATATATTTTAGGATATTTAAAATTGTGCCTCTATTTAAATCGTTTAAATGATATTGATACAGCTATTGATTACCTAACGGACGTAATTCAGGATAGCTGTAAACAGTTAACACAACTGACAAAATTTACAGCCAATAACAGTGATATATTGCCTGTTGCAATATGGAAGTTAATTGGTAAAAGACGAAAAGCACGCAAAAAATGGCAACGTAACAAATATCCATCTAATTACCGAGTTTACCGGGAATTCTGTAGGCAACTAAAGGTGAACTACCAAAATCATCGTTACACCCATTACCTATTAACCTTAAACAACTCTGACGGCTCAATTTGGAATGCAACTAAAATACTGAGGAAGAAAGATACTCTATCATACCACATCAAAAAAGTAAATACAGATTGGGCTAAAAATGATGATGAAACGGTTGAAACGTTTGCCAACTACCTTGAAAACATTTTTCAACCTCATGATATGGAACATCAACAACATACGCAAAGAATTATACGAGCAATAGTAGTATCACACAATACTTGCCAAAATTACACATACATTACGCCAAATAGGCTTCGTACATGTATCAAAAGTTTGCAAAATAATAAAGACCACGGAGAAGATAGAATCACAAATAATATTTTGAAACATCTCCCAAAGAAAGTACTTTTACTACTTTTATACATATATAACGCTCTGCTACGATTATCACATTTTCCAACCAGATGGAAAAAAGTCTCTAATTATACTTATTCATAAACCTGGTAAGACGACTACAGATGTTTCGCCTTATAGACCGATAAGCTTATTAAACACATTTGGGAAAGTATTTGAGAAATTAATTCAACCATTAATTCTCAGTATGACAGATGCACACCTTCCAAATCATCAATTCGGGTTTAGATCGAAACATTCTGCTATATATCAGTGTCACAGGATTTCTGATGCGGTTGAGTCAGTTCTGTAGCGTGGGGAGTACTGCTCAGCAGTGTTCCTGGATGTTGGAAAGGCATTTGATCGTGTCTGGTATGATGGTTTGCTATATAAACTCCGCAAGATTTTCCCGATTAAAATGTATCATCTGTTGAGATCCTATTTGAGCGACAGATCTTTTCAGGTCAAAATAAACGACGTTTACTGCATAAATGGGCTCTCAAGTGGAGAATCGTAATGAACAAAAGTCATTCATGTGACATTTACAAACAAACGTGGAACATGTCCATCTGTTAATTACGATAATCATAGAATTACCGCAAGAACAAGCAGTAAAATATCTTGGACTAACCCTTGACAGGCGCTTTACATGGAATCTTCACGTAATTAACACCAGAAAAAAATTGAGATCCTTACTGATGCAGTTATACCCACTGATAGGAAGGCAGTCGAAACTAAGTCTATAGCTCCTGTCTGAAAATATGGTTTAGAAGTGTACGGAACAGCTGCTAAGACGCATCTAAACAAAATACAGTCATATCAATCTAAAATACTGAGGATAATGGCTAATGCGCCACATTACATAAGAAACAAGATAATTCAGAACAATCTAAATGTTCCTTCGGTTATGGAGGTATATAAGTAGCGGTACAACAGAATGCGTAGCACATTTGGTCAAAATTTAAATCCGTTAATATCACGCATGAAGACCATCGAACTCCCGGATAATCCAGTTAGAAGATTAAAGAAGAGACAAATGTTGCGTTGTCTAACCAGTAATAAGTAGTAGTAATTAAATAATATATTTAAAAAAGAGAATAAAAAGTATATATGTATATATTTACACATGAAAAAACAACAACAAAAACCCGGTTTTATCTATTGGGATACACCGTTATTCAAGAAATTCTAAATTAATTATCAATTACGTTGATTACCTCAAATAAAAAAAAATTGATCAGAAAGGTATATTTTGATTTAATTTTGTTATAGGATTCACTTGCGTGGCATATAATTAATGCTTTGAATGCTATTTACATAAAAATAACATACAATAGCCAGATCACAATGTTTGGTTTCAAATCGATTATGATAAACGGTGAAACATAGTGAGAATTTATGTTTAAATGTATATTATTAAATCCTACTTGTGTCACCGAACTATTGTTATATGCAGTCGATTCTAACATTTGGTTAATGTGTGTGTCTGTGCGACAATTTACTGTTTTGATAATATTCCTTATTTGTAATATCAATACTGAGCGTTACTTTATTTTTTCTTTTTGAATGTATTAACTTTATTGTATTAGGATCTTACAAATATATATAACATATTAAAGTTATGAGTAAGCTAAGAGTTCATATCAAATTTAATCACTAGTTGACTCACACTAAATACGGGTACATATAGTTCTTGAAGAAAACTATAAAAACCCCAACGGAAAAAATGAACACAGTGATAGTTTACATGAAATTGTAGTTACTTATAACCCATATAATGGCCAATGATTCAAATTTATTTGTTTTTATACGTTTTGAAATTATCATAAAAACTTCTTAATGAAAGTAAAAATAAACAACAAGAAAGGAGTTAAGATCACTAACATTAAAATGAAAAATCGCAAGGCTTTTCGGCTCTTAACCCATTTTCAAGTGAATTTAAAAAAATAAAATATAAAAATATATACAATTTATGAAATATAAAATGTAAAAAATATTACTTTAGATATACAATTTTTTAAAATTATCAAAGTAATAAAACAATATTTAAAAAATAATCTGATAGTGAATATAATTTACAAATAATGTTTTATCATTTTGATACTTTTTTGAAATTGTATATCTAAAGTAATATTTTTTACATGTTATACTTTCATAAATTGTATATATTTTTATACTTTATTTTCTTATATTCACTTGAAAATGGCTTAAGAATCGAAAAGCCTTGCGATTTTTCATTTTAAAAAATGTTAGTGATCTTAACTCCTTTTTTGTTGTTTATTTGTTCAAAAAGTCGCTACATAACACACTTTTCAAATTAAAGTAAAAATATAAGATTTAATTTATAATGTATTTGCCTTATTTTCCTGTAATCATTTTAATTCCATAAAACTCGGTTGCATTATCTGCAGCTTTATAAATTATTAAATTTTTATATTTACGAAACAATAATATATTGAATGATTTATTACGTGTGCACGGATAATATACCCACCATATCTATTTCTCTCTCTCTCTCTCTCTCTCTCTCTCTCACACACACTTATATATAATATATGAATAATGTATATATGTGTATTATGTGTGTACATAAATATCGTTGAAATACTTTACAAATATTTACAAACATGTTTGAATAGTGTTTTATCGTAAAACTGTACTTTATTTATTTCACAGTAAACAATCGTGCTTCGATCAATTTTTGATTTGTATTAATTGTTGGCAAGCACTTTATGTAAACATTTTGTGTTAACAATGGTGACATGTTTTTTGTATCTGTTCACTCTGTAGTCCATACAAATTCGTTTTATTGGTTGATAAGTTACCAGATTTTGTTTTTTGTCTGTTTTTTTTCTTTATCGCTCCGATTAAACGAATTTTTAAATCGAAATTATAATTCGTTACTGATTTAGTGCATTAATATTTCCTTTTTGCTGTAAATCTTTTAACACATGTCGTAATATTTAATAAATACAATTAGGATACATTTTAATGTGTGTTTGTTTGCTATTAATCTACATTTACACACTGTTTGCTTGATGTTTTTTGGCTAATATATTTTATATGTGATTCTGTGAACTGTCTGATTTACTATTAAAGAAACGCAATTTTGCTAAACAAATTTTACAAACGGGTACGTTATTATACATAGATTTTGTTAGTTTATATTTTACCAAATGATGACCCAACGTATGCTACAATATTCGGGTATGTGCTATACTCACACGATCTGAGTTTGAATGCTACCAGGAAAGTAATTTTTCATCGTAAAAATAGCTCTAATCAATTGGTCGGTAAATGAATACCAGGTTGCTTGGAAGGTAATGGTAAGCCACCCCATATTGGCTTGCCCAAGATACGTGTGGCTGATTCTTTCGTTCCCTACCAATTTTTGAGTTGATGGTACTTTACTCCTACTGAAAAAATATATAAAATTGTTGATTGTCATTTTACACACCTTTTCATAAATTTTTTATATTATTTTTTGTTTAGTATTCGATTAAATTATGTCAGCAGTGTTGGTTGTCAGAATGATGCTAGTGGTACTTTGTAGTTCGTGTTTCAAACATGTCAATGGTGATTTGTACACAGCTGTAACGAGTATGGAAAAATTATTAAAAACCATCCATAGGCTTCATAATACTATACAAAATTATATCGAAGAAGAAGAAAAACGACTTGATTTATTGAAGAAGTGAGAATTTAATATTTGAACCTATTATTTTTTATTTTATTCCAGCTGTTGACTGGCTCTTTTCCTTTGGGCGGATTAATAATAATAATTCTGTAGATTAGTTCGCATTCAATAATCTTGTTTTAAAATTATTATTTTTATAGTAATTGATACATTATTATTATATTTATTTTTCACACTATCCATTTGTTTTACCAATTAAATATATCAACTATTATTTCAAAACTATTTAAATAAGTTCACATCCAATCTTATAAAAATTTTTTATACACTTTTGTAGTAATTAAAAAGTGTATTATATTTATATGTTTAACATAATTTATTGCAATGTTTTCTAAATTTTACTAATTTTTTATTATTTTTCTATTACATGTGAACCTCCTTTTAAAATTTTAATATGAAACTAATATCGCAACTTATGCTGTGTAAGTTAACCAGTTCACAAAACTTTTAATTTTTATATCAATGTTTAAAAAACTGAATAACCTGCCAGAATACCTGAATAAGGGTATGTCGAAATTAATTAATTACCTATTAAGTTCTATTTCTCCTCATTTAATTGAAATTGACATTAGATAAATAATAACCTCGTAATACGTTTTGAATCCTTATAGAACGACTTGTGTTTCTGAGGTGTCAACCTTCCTTTTTAAACGTTGTATACGTATTTTTCTGAATAAAAAAAAGACTTAGCAAGAATAATGAAAAATACATATTAATAAAGTGATCTCTATCTGAGAGTGGTAATACACTTACTAACTTGTGAATTAAAAAAAATTCTTATGAAATAGAAGTGAGTTCTCTTTTATGCGTTAAAGGGTAAATGATTTTTTTTTAAAATAGTGGATAGAATTCATGAGTCATTAATGTTATCTAAAATAAGAAAGGGTAGAGAACTATTTCTTCTAGATGCTCAAAAATATATACATATATATATATAAATGTTGAATATATTGGAGAGTAGTGATTTTATTAATTAATAATAAACCAAACAAAATATAATACAATCACTAAAAGTTTTTAATCGTGAAGCTTTTCGACAGTTACGTCATTTTCAAGCACTCACCAAAATTATTACATCTTTTTTTTTATGTAATAATTTTATTTTGGTGCGTGCTTGTAAATGACGTAACTGTCGAAAAGCTTCGCGATTAAAAACGTTTAGTGATTGTGTTATATTTTGTTTGGTTTATTATATTTATATGAATGAATGACTTCTACATAGATTGTGTTGAATGTGTCAATTCCTATTCAGAAATTGAAATGGAATAAACATGTATATTGAATTGGCTATTTGATTTTAAAATTCTAAATTTCTTCATGAACAACATTGAAATACTTTGATATTTCAACATTTTTTTCTTCAGATAAAATATATTTTACATGTATTATAGTAAAAATCAACTTATTTTCAACTATTGTTACTTTTTAAATTTTATTTCACAGATATGCATTTTTCTTTAGTGCAGAAGTTAAAAAAGGAAACAACGATGTTGAGCAATATTTGTTTAACCCTATTAATGATTATATCTTAATCAAGCGCTTAACTGTTGACTGGAGGATTGTAAGGAACTTGATATTCAAGGATCATTCGGGTATGTACAAAAACTACAGCGAGATAGTGCAATTGATAAGCGTAACGTGAATGTAAATTTCTTTGTAATTATTTTTATTTTTAAAGGATCATAATATTCATTGTGAAGTCTTTCTTTCATCTTGAATTATGTGGATATTGTTACTGTATATTTTTATTTTTTGCCAAATTAAATTACTAGATTATCAAATGGTTTCGTAGTTTATAAAGCACATAATGGACATTTGCTTGGTAATTTTAACGTACTTTTAGCAGTATTTTAGTGATAAGAATTGTTAAAAATCATACTGTAATACTCGTATTAGGTTCTTTTCACTTCCTAATGCAACCGTGTCTAACAGGACATTGCTTATAAGAGAGATCAGTACGAAGTTAGAGAGTTTTTTACCATTTGACATTTCTTTTTTGTAATACAATGAAGACAATTTGAGCAGTTTTTAAGAATTTCTTCCAAATTACAAACCTTGTTAAGTAGTGCTGTATTTTAGACTGATGCATTTTATAATGCGACTTGAAATTGTTCTCATTAGTTTACTATGTACTCTTAGTTAGTTTTTATTTAGAAATGTTCTGCTTCAGGCTGCAAGATTACGACCGCTTCTTTCATTTCAGCTTATTCGATCTGTTCCTCATTATTTTATTTTAGTACAGAACTTGTATAGAATCATATGGCTCAGTAGGTCGTCAGTTTGTTCGCATTGTATATCAATCTATTTAACTTCTCATATCTTTACATACTTCCTTATACTACTCTTCAGGCCTCATCTGTATTTTGATAATTCTTCTTCCTATTTTTTGCAAAGTATTGTCATTCATCCGAGTGTTTTTTTTTCATTTTCTAAGAAATATTGTCGTTCATCAAGGCTAGCCGCTTTTTCTCTACTGTTTTGATTACTGTGTCACAGGTCTCCTCCTATTATTCGTTGGCATAATTATTTGGTATCTATTTTAATGGTTGCAGTCTGTCTCCTAACTCCTGTACAAATTTCAGGCTACTCAGGTTTTCAGTAATGATCAGGTAACATTTATAAAATTTGGTTTCTAAAACTCAGTATGTGCATTAATACCATTGGGTTGAAGTATGAATCTGTTACTAGATATGTAGTTGTACATGTGATGCAATTTAGTATGAAGCTTATTAGTTTTCCACTATCCTGTTTTCTACGTTTTGATATCTATGTACAACTTGGTAGGACATATTATTTTTGATGATATATTCTTGAAATCTGCAGAATTCTGTCCAAGTTTGTCTTGTTTCACCTTGATTAGTAAGCCCATACCGTCAGCTGCGTCAAAAAGGTTTAATATTATGCACGTTTGCATAAAAATTCCATTATTATGTTTGTTTTCCAAGAATAGCACCAAGGTAAAGGACGGTTTACACTATCCACTTTCTTCACAACTTTTGTTAACATGTTATTATGTATCGCTAATGTTTTGTTTCATGCAAGTAATATAGCCTAACATAGTTTTTGCACTTATCACCTGATTCATAAATTCTTTACAAGTGTAAATCCAACGTTAGTCCGAAGTAGATTATCTTGACGTTTTATAATTCACAATTTCACATAACTAATCTCTGACCAGCGTATGTATATTTCAAATTTGATCATTTTATGCATTTCATTTCTCGTTCTCAACTTTATTATACGTTCCACGTATCATATTTTAAGACGTTTCATATTTTCACCTTATATTTTCTATTGAATGTAGATTTGGTTTCTAGTAGAATATTAGAAGCATTGGGGGTGTGAAGGATTTCGTGAAAATATTTCTTTTTAAATTTTTTTATGATGCTTTTCACCAATACTTTAAAAAAATTTGTGTTGTCGCAAGGGAACAGAACCCCTATGAGTGTCGTAGGAAAATATGTAAACATCGTTTTCTCAATCATTTCTAATTTGTCACTTTCTTATGTCCATAATCCTGTTTGCTTGAAGTTTGACATCAACTGACTACTCATTAATTATTTGCAGTTAGCCAGTATGTCTACTGACTTTTCCCTATCTATCATTTATTAGTACACCCGGTTAGAGGTTTGGACGTAAAAATAATTCACTGAGTGAGAAATAAAAGCGTAGTAATTAAAGCTTACATATGATGTTACAAAAACAAATAAAGTATTTAGCGGTTATATATATATATATATATATATATATATATATAATGTAAAAGTTGATACTTCATTTTGTAAAATACATTAACTTTCTTGAGCAGAAAATATCATGACGCAATTGAAAATGACTTTATTTCCATCGGATTCAGATTTAGATGGAGCGGCAGCTGCTTTGATACGACTGCAGGATACCTACCATTTAGATGCTAAATCTATTTCACGAGGTGAATTAAATGGGATTTCCTACGGTACAGAATTGCGTTGTAAGTTATATGTAAATTAATGAAACTTGGTTTTAACAAATTTTATACATTCTATTTATTCTTTAATCTTACAAGTATTTTGTTTGAGCTTATAATGAAACTGGTAATTCATGAAAAATTAAAATTATATGTGATCTCTTTATAATTCAAGTACATATTTAGAAAACAATTCTAGCTTAGTGTGAACAATTAATGTTACATATCATAATTATCATATTTGTACCTTTGGATACAGAACAATATTTTTAAATTCATTTTGACAGTGTTAAGGATCTAGGATGAAAGGACTTTCGATATACAAAAAAAATGGTGTAATTAAAATATACTTATTAATTGAGTGTAGTTTGGATTAAAATGTATACAATGAGTTAACATTATATATTAATTAAATTAGAAGGCATTTTTACAATTACACTATCCTCAAGTTAAGTATACATGAACTTTAAAGCCATTCAAATTTAAAGCATGAAGAATGCGAAACTACTGAAAAGCTTCATTCATTAATTAATATATAAAATATATTGTTGTTTAAATATTTTACTAATAGTATTCTTTAAATTCTTTCTTTTTTTCTTCTTGTGTTTGTATGTGTATTATGATTGAAAAATGAAGTTCCTTAAACATTATGAAATGAATTGTAGTACAGAAAGTATAGACATATTCAGTATGTGCTTTCTGATCTATTATAATTTAAAAAAATCAACTTTATATAATAATTTAATGCTTATATCATAATTAAATAATTGTAATGTTTGAACACATTGTAGGTATGTCATTTCTTCACTAATGACGTTACATAAAGCGTTTATCTATTTAATAAGTTCTATTTCGTTCGCTTATGCTTCATCAAAAGCATAGTTCTTTCAAGTGTCGATACTGATAAAACGAAGAATATAATAATAGAAAATTCAAATAACCAACGATGATAAATTTTTGAAAATTAATTTAAATTCAGCATATTTCCAATCTGTTATTGTAATGCACACATAATTGCATACTCGGACGGATATAAATAATATTAATAACTTTTATATCACAAGAAAATATCAATTAACATTTTGTTGGTTCCATTTGTTATGATAAAATTCCGTTAGTTCGTCATGTATATATATATATATATATATATGTTTTCGTGTTCGTAACGTTGTCAACAGTGCGTAGCACGAGTGTTTTATGTTGTGTATATAAATATTTTTGTTTGGGATGTGATTTTTATTTTTATTTGTTGATATGCCGTCGTCGTTATCTGTGTCGGGTGATGAGTGCAAAAGAGCTAATGTAAAGAAAATAATGTAAAATGTGATACACCGCCTCTATTGGAGCAAGGGGCAACAAACACGATTAAGGAAGAAATGAACTATGTAGATTTTAAATTTGATAAAGATCTTTAATGTTTATTAATGAAAACCATAATGGAAGTGGTTAATTCCACGCTCGACAACTTCTTATCACAATTTAAGAAGATACAGATAAGCTCCTGGCCGAAATTGTTTGTAGGTCGCACCGTTTGGGTAAGCGACGCAAAGACAAACATTGATTCAAACCGCGGCATTTACTCATTATGCATATAAGAGGGAAATTGACAGAAAAAATAATAAACTAAAGGAACGCGAACTATTGTCGGGGAACATTTAACTCTGCGGTATTTACAAATTATCAGAGATTTATCACTCACTAGGAAGTTAATAATGTATGAATAAAAGACGGAGGAGTATATTGTATGAACAGGACAGGCCAGATGAAGACAGTCCCGTCGATACAGCATTATTTAAAATTATTTATGACAACTACAGCGACATTCCATCAGTGAATATGATTATATAACAACGCTGTGTTCTGTTGTCAATGTTGGCTTGAAAAAGTATGTACTTTAGAAATGAATTTAATTATGAGATGATGTACGTGTGGTTATGAGTGTGCCTATGATTATGCCAGTTATATAATTTTTGTTGTCTGAGCTTAAGTGTGTATGTTTTTGTACGAGTGTGGTATGAAGTTTGCATTTCCATGTATAAGTATATACATAAGTACGATTACGTTGAGGCGTGTTATTTTTGTATTATGTGTTTCTGCTGTTTGTGCCTGTAGCTGGATGTGTATATTTTCATTAAGTTTATTGCAGCACACGTGTGTGTCTTTACACAGTACTTTAATTTTTGTGTTCAGATATTTATATGTCTCCTACATAATTGAAGTAGCCTTGCTGTTCTTGAGACGAAAAGGGAAGCTACGTTTGCTAAACTTACATTCTTCATTTTTTATTTTTAATTTATTATTTTATTTTTAGTTTTACTCGTAATTTCTAATGGGTCGTAATGTATATTATCAAAGTGTATGGAGCTTAAATACCAAATTAAATCAATTTAATGTAATTATTCATAGTAATAATTATGATGTGATCGGGCTACGTAGTTATGCAATGGTATACAAAATAATGAACTTATTCAGTATGGTACTGATGTTCACTAACCAAACCTGTTTATCTTACTACTTATCCGGTGTACAAGTTTGAGAAATTTAACGCGTCTTCTACTGTTAGATAGAAAGTCTTCAGAATAGACTGGACTGAGATTTACAATATTACTAATTTATATGATTACATTTTTTTATACTTAGGTCTATGGTGCTCTTGATAGAGTTGTGCCTATAAAATTAGTTTTTAGATCTTACATTAAGTTCAATAGGGTAAGAGCTGTGATTAAAAAACTGATTCCACTATCATTCCGAAATTATATGATTAAAGTTGAAAGAAATATCAAAAACAATCCCAGTAAATTCTGGTCATTTGTGCAAAATAAGAGAGGCACTCATGTTTCACCTAAATTTATTAAGTACTCGGACTAGTGAGAATATATAGAATTTTGCTGATTATTTTGCTTCAATGCATTCGGTGAAAATATATTAGATACTACTTACACTGAAACCAGAGTTACCATTCTTAAACTCGATTCTATCTCTTCTTGTGAATATAATAAAGCAGCTTAGAACTTGAAGCCTAAATCTTCTATTGCTACTGACAACTTGCCACCCCTTATAGTTAAGTTGTAAAAGTCTTTAGTTTATTGGTTTAATCTAATATTAAAACAGGGCATTTAAAACATCAAGAGTAATACCAGCGATAAACGATCGGCCAGACGTGAATGAAATCGAAGTAGATACTCATCCAAACATAACAAACTATGTTTCATACCTAAAATGCAGCTCCGTGACCTCGGGAATGAACAGTTTCAAAACTTCACCGCATCCTTATCAGCAACAAATAAAAATTTAATCGAGCTGCAAAAAGTATGCTTAATTATTAAGAAGGTTCTCATCCATTGTAGTTAGATAATGGTTCTTGGACTAAATCACCTGAATTGAAATCTGAAACTTTTGCAAAATATCTCTCTTAAGTATTTACTCCTCATCAGGACAATATTGATAATCAACATGCTATGCACATTTCACAGGAGCTGAATACACCACTCCAATTATCACCACCTATCTCATCATTTAGTCCAGCTGATGTAAAATACATAATACAACGCTTAAAAACTAAAAAAACTCCGGGGTTTGATTCCATCACTTCTGAAATTCTTAAAAATCTACCAAAATGTGCTATCCAACTACTTATATATAACACGACATTACGGGAAATGTATTTTCCACTTGAATGGAAGTTTTCTATCATTAAAATGGTACTTAAACCTAATAAATCTTGTCAGGAAGTATCATCATACTGGCCAATCAGTTTACTACCTATTTTAGGAAAGGTATTAGAGAAATTAACATTGAAATGCCTTTATCCAATACTACGTGAACAAAATCTCGTTCCCGATCACCAGTTCGGTTTCGAAAATGATCACTTTACTATTCATTAGTGTCACCGTGTTGTTGGTATGATATCATCCACTTTCGAGGAGGAGCAGCACTGTAATAGTATATTTATGGACGTTTCTCAAGCGTTTTACCGTGTGCGGCATTATGAAGGGCTTCTATTTAAGTTAAAAACGTTTTCACCACATAACCTTTATTTATTACTTAAGTCTTACCTATCGGAACGATATTTCTGTGTCAAAGAAGACGACGTTTTCTCCACCCAGTACACTATTGGTACCGGGATACTCCATGGTAAGAAAATTGGACCAACACTGTATGTAATCTACGCTGCAGATATACCCTGTCATCCTAACACATTAATGTGTACATTTGCAGACGACATTGCAACACTGTCAAAACATGATGATTGCACTTAAGATATTAAAAACGTTTAAAATTTATTAACTAGTTCCCTCTTAAATCACCGTTTATAATTCGCATTCAGTTATAGTTACGCGTCTATCTACACGTAAAAATAAACAAAGATGAAATGATTTTAAAATTATTATGCCAGATAGATTAACTTTTAACGTGTTTATTATTGAAGGTGATGATAGTTTCAAAATTGGTACAACGGCATATAACCTTGGATATTATTATTTAATGTTTCAATGGATGATAGAGTCACTTCGAAAATGTGAATCGGAGACGAATTGCTCAATGAAGCGCAAACTGGAAATTTTGGATTACCTCGTACTAAGTTCGCATCTGACAGGTATCGAATAAATGTTATCGACATATAGTTATGCAAAAGAAAAGTACCCATTTAATGTAAGAAATATTTTTATTTTATTCTACTTCATAATATTCAACATTTTCCGTAATAATTTTCGAATTAATTATATTTTATGGAATTATTCTAATTATTTTTGCTATTAGATGGACTTCATAGAAGGGAAATTATAAAAAAAAAGTTATTTTAAGGTTATACGAAGTTATTCATTTTGAAATATTTTTTTTGTTTGCAGGTCATGATTTGCAGGCGTTATATTTCATGAGCGAATTATTTAAATTACGAATTAGCAATGATATAAAAATAGAAGAAATGATAATATTTAAACAGATAATGAATTATGAAAAATCGAGCTTAACTGTTTTGAAAACCGATGTAGAAGTATGCGGATTTTAATTTCATATCTTATTTTTTATTATGCTTCAATATGTCGCCTAATAGTAGTTCATTTAGGCGAATTCTACATAAATTAAAAAAAATGTATAAATTCGATCGCTTCTGCAAAGAAAGTATCATCAAAGTAAGGTCATACAACTAATGCATTCTTATTATCAAAACACAAGTAACTATTTTAAATATCAAACAATTAAACATAATAATTACTTTAACCGACTTAAGAAACAGTGTACAATAGGTATCTTCAGTTAACGTCTCAAGAATTACATTTCCGGCCGCCTTGCAGATATTTTTTTTTATTGAAAACGGTTCTTGAGTTATTAAATTTGTGACCATGGGCGGACATTTATATAAATATTTCATAGAAAGTAATTAAAGCAAAACCGACCGTTGTTTACGGTCCTCGACTAAATAAAAGATTACAGTTAGAAAGAACTATTAAGAAAAGAAAAATAGCTTACTTCGGGCACATTTTGAGGAACAATAGATATGAAATGTTACAATTGATAATTGAAGGAATCATCACTGGAAAACGGGGAAAACGAAGGAGAAGAAAAACGTGGTTGGATAATGAAAAAGAATGGACATGACTTAATACAGAAACCTTATTGCGGAAGTTAGCCAACAGATTGGAAGCCAGGGAGATAATCGCCAACATCCATTGAGGATACGGCACCAGAAGAAGAAGAAGTTGTTTGAAGGTATTAAGCTACCAACCTAAACTCATTAAAGATCTGTCAAAATTTTTGATATCACACAACTTTGAAATATAATAAAAGTCAGCTAGAAGAAAAATCGCGAGAAATTTGTTGAAAATAAAATAAATTTATCCAAAAAAGAGATATAACGCTAATGATCGAGAATTTTGTATATATATATATATATATATAATATCTGTCCAACACTGTGGAGGACAACTTTTCGGTCTTTTCACTTGGAACTTCGATTGTATCACCAGTATTTCTAAATTCCGCCTGCTGCGAATGACGTATCCGAAACATTTTATCGCGTGGAGAATAGCAATATCAGCAACCCGATTCAACTCGCGCATTATGAATTTATTAGTTCGTTTCGCTGCCCACGGTATGCGATGCAATCTTCTCCAGAACCATATTTCAAAGCTGTTTAATCGCCATGATTCAACATAATACTACTGAAAATTCCAATGAAAGTTTTATTTCAGTAATGGAACTCTTCTTCTATATTTTAGTCAGTTTCATCATAACATAACGGCCCATTTGAATTTGGCGCTTTATTTTCTCGTTTGTATCTCCTTTATTAGAAATTAGCGATCCTAAGTATATAAAATTATCTACAACATCATATCTTGCGAAGACCTTATCACCGAACGCTAACAGCTTCCCTCTGCCTACAATCGTGATTTTTTTAGCCTTATTTATTTCGAGTTCAAATTTGCGACTGATTGTTTGAACCTTTTCTAGCAATATTTTCATTTCGCCTAAATTGTTCGCGATTAGTGTTGTATCATCAGCATAACGTAAGTTGTAGATCTTACGTCCGCCCAAAGAGACTTCGCTCAAAATATTTTAATTTTCTGTGCAACTCTATACAATTAATTAAAAAAAATGATGTGATTTTAATGTAAATTTTCATTAATATATGTATATATATATGTTAGTATTAAATCGTAGTTTCAGTAAGTTGTAGCCAGTGCCGTATTAAATGATTCGAGTCGACACAAACAGCGTGAAGACACCCTTTATAAGGAGGAAAAATTATGAATTTAAAAATTATTACGTCAAGAAAAATATACATATAAAAAAATTTTTTTTTTTTAAATTGATTAATTTAAACAAAATTATTAGTACTCATGAAAAATATAGGAATTTCATCGAATAAGTAATACATTTATACAGAATACTTATACAAAAACGTATACAGAAAATTAAAGAAGACATTTCTGTGCTTTTTTCCGCGATTTTATTTTATAATCTGATTAATGTCTATTTCTCATAATATATCCTGTTCCGCACTCGTGATTGTCAAATAATTTAAACGATCTTGAGACTTTTATATTCTTAATACATTTTTCACAATAAAAAATTTAGAGAATGATCTTTCACCGGTTACGTTGCTATTTATTAACGTTAAATATATCCCTAAGACCATTTCAATATTCGGAAAAGATTCTCGAAGTCCTTTATCTAGAATTAAAGAATACATCGATTGAAATTTCAATAGGTTATTTTTGTGATGGCCCCGTTAGGTCAATGGTCGAATTACTCTTATGGGTTGTAGGTGTACAGAATTATATTTTCATACATGTCTTATTCTCGAAAATAAATTCACATCAGATATTGTCAATTTTGATTCCAGCTAGCTAGAATAAATGTGTACCAGGTACAAATATAGGATAGTAAAACTTTTTTTTATTATAATGCGGCGATAAATTAAATTAATAATGTAACCAGCTGTATTAATATTGTAGTGTTTTATTTTGTCGTTTTTACTAATTTAAATTTGTGTTACTTTCCAAGTTGGTATATTTTTATAGAATTTACTTTTTTCTTGCTTATTTATTATTACGATATATTCATCATACTTTAATTTTTTTGGCATTTTATTTTTAATAATAATGGCAAAGTGTGATGCGCTATGTAATTTACTTACTATAAGGCGTAAGTAATGTATACGAGTCGATAAATTATTATTATTTCGTTCGCGGATTTTTTTTAGGAAAATATTGAATTATCTTGGAAGCAGGATGCGCCGGAGGAATTATACATGGACCGTTATGAAAAATTATGTAGGAAGGAAGTTCAATTGCCAGTTCGTATTAGTTCTAAATTACGTTGTCGTTACGTTAATTATGATAATCCGTTTTTATTGCTTGCTCCTCTGAAGGAAGAAGAAGCTTATCCGGATCCGAAAATTTTATTGTTCCGGCAAGCGTTGTATCCGTCGGAAATCGATATTATCAAGACGATTGCTTTGCCAAAGGTAAGTGAGCAGGATTCGTGCGATTATTTTACCTTTATCATTTTTACTAGTCCAATTCTTATTAAACGTTAAAAGTAAAGTTCAATAAAATCACTCATTTATTTTGTTAAAACATGTTTCGATTTAGTTAATTTATATAATTAGAGTGGAAATTACAATCATTTATCGCGTTTATTTTTCGTCGTTATTATATAATATAGTTCTTTCGATGTATTTTTTTTTGACCGTTTTAATTTTGCCACTAAAGGGGGATACTTATTTATGCGATGTTAAATATAAATTACTTATCTCGAAGAAAGAGCTCTCAGACATTATCGAAGAATCGATAATTTGGTATTTCGGTCACACGACGAACGATCAGAAATGATCGTAATAATGGAAAGGCGAAAGAGAAAAGTAGAATTGTACGCAACGGATACCGGTTGCGATATTTGGGAATTATTCTACATAGCAGCAGACAGAGTTACAAATTTCTCGGATACTCACTGGAAACGTGTATCACTTTTTAAAGACACAATCCGTATGAAAGTTTTTTTTTTTTTCATATTTCGTTCATAATCAAATTTGATGCCCAGTGGAATCTATGCATCAATTTTTATATAATATCCAACTTCGCAAGGATAGAGTACTTATGTTCAGTTCGTAGCCGAAATAAATTTACTATATAATCTGGCTGCCGTTTTGTTGAACAGCTATTTTTTCGGTTAGATACACTCTCAATATACCGGTTGTTTTGTTTATATATCTCGTGTATTTCTCGCGTTTATAACTCTTATCGTATTTTACCTCACGTAGTCGTACGCGTGAAACATCTTCGCGTAATCGGTTTTCCTGGTTGTGACTAGTGCGTTACAATCAACTCAATCGTCGATTCGTATCTTTCCCCTTCTACTTCTGACGGCTAAAGACAGGGAAATTTTATCGCAATGCTCCGTTCCACCACAAGACGGCGTCTAAATTCTAACATAGACGTAGATACGGATAATAATGCTACTGCTACTGCTGTTGTCATTGATACAGCTGTTGCACATACATCATTATCAAGTCATAAACTTCCGTATCATACTAACACTACTAACGGTGAACAGAGCAATAATAGTAATTGTAATAGTAATATTAATAACACGTCTAATAAAGTAATAACACAGGCGACGCGGATAACTCAAATTTAAATTAAAAAAAAAAAAAAAAAAAAAAGGTTAATCCAATTAAAATCATGCAGTCGGTAAATTCATGGCAAATTGTACCGACTCGAAAACGTGAACGAGTACTGACCCCTGATAGCTCGCCTACCGTAGAAATAAAATCAAATAGATTCTTGCCTTTAATAAATCACTCGGATAGTGATACTTATGCGAGTAATGTGCAAAATGAAACAAATAAAAATCTAGAGCAGAAGATTCCAAAACTTCCTCCAATAATTTTATATGGAATAGTTAATTATAAAGAAATGGAAACATGTATCTCTTCTTTTTTAAATAAAAAATATTTCGTTTGTTAAGCACTAAACGTCAAAAAAATTAAATTAAAAATAAACAACGCTGACAGTTATAGAAAAGTTATAAAACAGCTGAAAGAAAAAAAATGTAATATTTCATACGTATCAACTAAAAGAAGAGAGAGCCTATCGTGTTGTGATTAAAAATATACATCATACAATGCCGGTAGAAGAAATTAAAGAAGCACTGAATAAGAAATCAAGACGAGGAACGTTACTAATGTACGTAAGCCAAGAACGAAACAACCTTTATTACCTATGTTTTTTGTGGACCTCGAACCTAATACAAATAATAAAGATATTTATAATTTGCAATATCTATTAAACATGAAAATAAAAGTGGAACCGCCATATAGGAATGAAAGAGTAATACAATGCACCAGGTGCCAATTGTTTGGCCGTAGCAAGTCATACTGCACACTACCGTTCGCTTGTGTTAAATGTGGAGAACAGCATGACTCAAAAAATTGTAATAAATCAATAGATCAGACAGCTAAATGTATACATTGCGAATGGAACCACCCGGCTAATTATAGAGGTTGTACTACATATAAAAACCTAATCAACAAAAGGAACAAAGTCCATAATACATCGCAGAGAGTAAATAAAGATGTACAAAGGTTCGTTCCAACTGATACAGACTTTCCTACAATGCCTAACAATAATACACAACCCGCTAATGCTTCCACATGGGTTAGAAATAATATATTGCAAAATCGTTTGGGAAAAAGAAATTATCTCAACCTGCGCTGCATAGTACGAATAACGAAACGATAAATACAAATGATACAAATTATAGCGTAGGAGCTCAACTCAACGAATTCTTAATAGAATTTAAAAATATTTTTAATCAACTAGTTCAGCAAAATAATATGATAATGAATATGTTATCAACATTAATTAACAAATTATCATTTAAATGAATAAAATACTTAGAGTAGCTACATGGAACATTAATGGACTAGTCCGCTATCGTCATGAAGTCGAAGCGTTTTTAATAAGCAATAATGATATCCGAATCTCACTTTATTAACAAAAGCTACGTTAAAATACCTTACTACACAGTTTACCACACAGACCACCCAGATGGTACAGCCTATGGAGGAACTGCTATTATTATAAAAACCTCCATGAAGCACTATGAAACAAGTAGGTTTACAAAAGGATACAAGCAACTACTGTAATTATAGAAACCTCATTTCGTTCCCTTGCAATCTTATTGATTTACTGTCCACCTAAACATAATATCAAGCAAGAACAGTATGAAGAATACTTCAAAGAATTCGGAAATGTTTGTGGTTGATGGCGACTTCAACGCTAAACACACACATCTTTTGGATCGCGCCTAACAACACTCAGAGGTAGACAATTAAATGCATGTGCTCAAAAAAATAAGTATCTGTACCTATCTGATGGAGTACAATCATATTGGCCAACCGACATAAACAAAATACCCGACCTACTGGATTTTTTTATCACTAAAGGAGTCGATATCGATCACACACTTGGTTTCGATCATTCTCCAAAAATACTAAGTATTAATAGTACAGTAACACATTCTCCTTAACTGCAAAAGTATTAAAAAATTTGCCGAGAAAAGCGATAATGTTGTTAACATATATTTATAACGCAATAATTCGTATCGGCTATTACCCCATACAGTGGAAATTTGCCTATATAATAATGATACATAAGCCTGGAAAGCCGCAGGAAGAAGTACCATCATATAGACCTATCAGTCTCTTACCTATTACTTCAAAGTTATTTGAAAAACTCATCTTGAGAAGAATAAAATCAATACTTGAAGGAAATAAGTAATACCCGATTGGCAATTTGGATTTAGAAAACAACATGGTACGATAGAACAAATACACCGAATAGTTGACGTTATCAACGGCAGTTTTGAACACAGAAAATATTGTATTGCGCTGTTTCTGGATATAGAAAAAGTATTTGACAGAGTCTGGCATACAGGTTTATTATTTAAATTAAAGAAAAATTTGCACATCTATATTATACGCTATTTAAATATTACCTAACAGACAGATACTGTCAGGCAAATACTGATAATGAGTATTCTGAAATATATAATATACATTGAGGTGTGCCTCAGGGTAGTGTACTTGGGCCGGTACTGTATCAGATTTACATTTCAGATTTTCTTGACAACATTAACACTACAACAGCTATGTTTACTGACGATACAGCAATATTATCAAGTCATCATGATCCTAATGTTGCTGCGGAATACATGCAGGCTCATATTAATCATATAGAGGAATGGTGTAAATCATGGAAAGTCACTGTAAATGAATCCAAATCCACGCATATCCTGTTTACGCTAAACAAAATTAAAGGAAAAACACCGATCCGCTTTAACGATAAAATAATCTCAGAGTCCTGCTCTGTAAAATACCTAGGATTGCACCTGGATGAAAGGCTAACCTTAAAAAACCATATTCTAGCCAAAAGAAAACAACTTGAGCTTAAACTATGGAGTATGGCCTGGCTAATGCACCGGAATTCATTATTATCAGTTAAAAATAAACTGTTAATATATAAAATTATTTTAAAACCTGTATGGACATATGGGATTGAAATCTGGGGAACAGCCAGCAACTCCAGGCTGGAAATAATTCAGCGTTTTCAGTCAAAATTCTTGCGTTACATCGTTGGAGCACCATGGTATATTCGCAATACCGACCTGCACAAGGATCTCCAGATGTCCGATGTAAAAGAAACAGAATAAACAGTAGTAAATATATGCAGCGACTCCAGAAACATGTCAATCGACTGGCTGTGTAGATCTTAAGAGTAATTCATTCGAGTTCAAGCGTTTGAAAAGATACTGCCAAGCGGATTTGCAATGTCGTCAATAATAGTACACACATAGAATAGCAGCTATTGGGCAGCATTCTGTTATAATACTTATAAAATATCAATGCTACTTGTTGTCCCGTTCAAGGACAGATCATATGCAAAAAAGGGTGGAAAAAGATGCACTCTCGATTAAATAATTCTGTTGATAATCTTTCAACAAAGAACTCTCTTATCTTATAGGAATTAGATTTGTCCCGTTATATTTTACATTTTTATAATTTCTCAAGTAATTTTGTTTGCCGTTTCATTGATGTCGCAATGGGCGGGAACCCATTTAAACTTAGCTCTAGAGACTCGAGTATATAATTGTATGCATCTCAAGTTGATTTTCATGTTTGTCATTTTTACCTCAGGAAATCTCGATAGTTTCAATAAGGAATCTGACAGAATTAAAATATTCTTTCTTCTACTCACTGTGGTAATGTTTTACATTTCCAAAATAAAAGATGAACCAGCGTATGATAATCGATAAACTTTATAGAGATTTTGTTGCTCATATAAAAAAAAGCCACTGAATACCAATTTCTGACTTTTTGTATAAATCCATTTGTGTAGTTAACTTTATGCTGATGAAATGTTTGACTTACCGTATGCTGAAATGTGTATTATTATTAGCGACAGCGGTAGTTCGTGAAATTTGATTATCGTCGTTATTTAAGTCAACGTTTAATAAGGAAAATAAATTTTGGAACGATGAACAATAAAAAAGCAGTTATATCAGTTCGATTAATTTTATTTCGTTCAAGTTTAACGTGACTGTGTAGCAAACAAGTTAAATTTTTATTTTACAAATATTTATTATTACACAATTTTTGTACCTGTCGGGTATGTTTATTAATTTATTAATGATATATGATTTTCTTTTTTTAACTTTCATGCAAAATTTATCCCTTATATATGCCTGTCGTATTTTAAATTGATGTTTTACTAATCCGGCGTTCAATGAGTATGTAGGCGTCGATCGTAAAGTGCTTAAACATGTATGGAGTACTTTCTTTTGGACTACAAAAAGATTTTTTTTGAGTTTTACTTAAATTCATGAAGGAGGCCGTATAATCGATGTGTGATCTAACAGATACTCTATATAACTATTGAATTAAAGTGCTCCCTATTTTATAGAAGAGATGACTCGCAATAATTTTCGACCTTTGTCACATTTTAAAATGAGGAATTTTACTCGTTGCACCATATTTTAGAATCGGGTTTCACTCCTACGTATTTCGCTGACCGATCAAAGTTAATCGTTTTGTTATTAATTCGAAGCAAATGCAATTTAACTTCCTTATGAACATATTACTGCGGTATTTTTCCATATTTACAGGCAGGTATAGAGACAGTAAAATTTCTTGCAAGACTGCTTGAGCCGGTTGCGTTTTTTTTAAAAAGTCTAACAACGAAGACGCAATACCAGATGTAACTAACTTGCCAGCGTACTGAAATAAGGTCAGAGCTTTGTTTCGGACTTTTTCTCATTAGATTAGGATTTAGCAAAATTCCTTGGACTAAAACTTTCCCTGAGTGAGCAGAGTTGTATGTTTATCTGTTATATGCAGCTGTTAATTTTCTCCAGTTAAAGTATTGAAGAATTCTCGAGGAAGTGATCTTATTAACACCGAGTAATATTAATTTGTTGTATAATGTACGAAGATTGACGTTAACGTAAGCAAATCTACGAAAATTATAACTACAAGCCAATTTCTAGTCACATTAATTTGTATCTACAAAGGAAAAGAAGTTACCGCATTCGTTGTACTGTAACCTAAACCCATATTGGATGAGTGGAAGATTATTAAATTTATTAGCCCGACATTTTAATGTAAATTTCAATACATTTTCTAAAGTTTTACCTACACATGATATAAGTGAAATAGGTCTGTATGACTTAAAAGTATTCAAACTTCGACCAGGTTTAAGCGCAGACAAACATAGTGTGCTTTCCAAATTGGAGATATGAACTCTGTGTTTAAGGAATGGTTGAAAAATGACAAAAGTAAACTTGTAGTTTCCCTCGGTAATTTTTGTAACATGTTGTATCAGATATCGTCTACTCCGATACTGATGTCTCTTGGGTAATAGCTGATCCTAAGTTCTAAAAGCTTCTTTTAATGAGAGAATTCTATTTGAGTATTTCTCTTTATTGTTCCTATCGTTATATCTAAAGTATCGCATACGCTATTATAAAGTACTAAATTGCAAAACTTCAGTAAAATTATTCATTTTTATTAAAAGGTACCACATCGACTATTACTCTCCATATGGATAGAGGAAGATAATTTGTATTCCTGAATGTTGAAAAAAGTCATCAGCCTCTATTTTATTTTTCTGATATATTTTAACTCAAATTCTATACAGTTATGTTTTTTCCATGGGAAACGAATCTATTAGTAGAAGTTGTCTGTAATCCATTCATAATCGTGTGATATAATTGTTAATTCTTAACAGTTATCACTAATTGTCAATTCTTTACTGGATTTGAATTAATCCGAAATTATTGAGAAATTAGACGGTGCGAAATTGTGTATAGTTTTTGGTCAGTTTTTTAACTTACTGTGAATATATATTTCAATAGTAAAATTTTCAAGGATGTCTTTTCTCAATGTTGTGTTTAATTTACAATTATGTAATTGACTACTTTATGAATGGTATATTGAGACTCAGTATTATTATTACAAACACACATATATGCATATATATATATATATATATATATATATATATATAAATAATTATATTTTTTACGTATATTAATATCTTTTTTAGTTCCGAAGAGCCGAAGGGATAAACAAATACGGTCAGAGCGTACCAGGCGATTTTAGAATAAGTAAGGTATCTTGGTTAAATTATTCAGATCATACGATATTGCAAAAAATTGATAAGAGAATTGAAGATATGACATCACTTACTACAAAAACAGCTGAAAAGTTACAAGTCGTGAATTACGGGGTTGGTGGCTACTTTGAACCTCATGTGGATAACCTTTATCATGTATGCATTTATTTAAAAATATATCGATTTGGTATGTATTTGCAAGTTTCCTCGTTAAATAAATTAATATGGTTCGTCGTGTAACAAAAATATATTTTTAAAAAAGAATTCGGCCCTTTACGAATATAACCCAACATGTAAAATTAACCATTAAACGGATTTTAATTTCTAATTTCAGACAAAAAAATGTATAAAAATAATAAATACATAACAAATTCAACTTTAAGTTTCCATGGGTGATTTTCATGTTCTGAATTTTTTAAAGTGTAAAACATGTTCATTTTTTTGCCTCGTGACATTTCGAAAAACAGTTACAGTTTTCATTTTGAACGCACATAAAAATTATTACTCGGTTTCAACTGTTTGCTTAAATAACTATATAGCAAATGACGAAACCGAAATTTCATAATTGAACCGACTTACCACGTTATCCATAAATGATTAATTTTTAACTTTATTTTATAGCAGAATGCCAGTACTGATGTTTACAATGATGATCGCATTGCAACTGTTTTATTTTATGTAAGTTAACTTTAACTATATTGTAAAATAATGATATCCATTTCTACTATTTTCAGGTAATTTAATAAAATCTGTAAAAAAATCATTAAAATTACAGTATGTATTTTACTAAATGAAGTATAGCAAAAATAACATTAATGTAATAATTTAAAATAATTAAGACACCATTTTGCAATACAAATATATTTATAAATGTTTAAAGTATGAAATACAATGGAGTACATAGAAAATTGTAGTTTTCATAAACACGTTGTTGGTTGAGTCTTGTACTATTTCTTATGTGGTATAATTGTAATAATGTATAATAAATATCCATGCATAAAGCTGTTTTCTATTTTTAGGTTTTAAAAAATATTTTTGGATAGTTGATATTTATTTTATATTATTATTTTCATTTTTTATTTCTGGCAATTTATTGAATGCACGTCACAATTTAAATCGTTCGTTCGTATGGAGCTAGAAAATATGCTTAAATATCCATTGACAGTCCAGGTGTCCACTTGAACACCCTATTCGTGACGTTATGCACATCGTGTCTATTAATGTCATTACCATTTAAAGAGAAGATTTTGCAACTATACAAATGATCCAGAGTTTGAAGTTCCCCACATTCACATAAACGACTCGAAACTATTTTTAATTTGTTCAACGTATAGGCACATTTATCTTGTCCCGTTTGCAATCTATTTATTCCGCACCATTCCCTTTATGATAGGTTCATTCCCCAAGGTTCTATGCTGGGATCTTGCACTAAATTTGCGTTAATAGCTTTACTCTTTGTCCATTCATCTTTCCTTCCAGTTTCTTGACGTGTTCTCCATATGTACTGCGGTTTTTCAAAGTAGTTATCTAGATTTCAGTTCCCTTATTGGTTTGCAGTTTTTACCTACATACATTAAGCAGTTCAGCATGTGTGTAAAATTTTCCTAAAGTTTACGAAAAGCCTTTTACCGTCTTAATTTTTGGAGGATCAATGTGAGAGAGAACAAGAAGCCAGTCGTTATTAGTCGACCTTAATGTGCCGCTAATCATGCGTATTGGGGCTTTTAACTGGGCATCTATTTTCTTAGTATACACACTGTTCACGCTGAGTAGGCGAGCGATAGAGTTGTTGTTCTTAACACATTTGTGGCTGCTCTTCATTCTGTGCCGGCAAGTTTTCTTAAGAAATTCACCCTTGTCTTTACAGCTTCTCAATATACGGTCTGTATGTTAACGATGTATCAAGTATAATTTCAAGATATTTTAGCTTGGCGTTAAAATTAATTTTATTATTTTCTAATGTAACGTTAAGTTCGGTTTTTGCTATGTGCGCCGTAAGATAAAATAACGATGACTCTGTTTTGTGCAGATTTAACCTTAGTTTCCACGACTGAAAATATCTGCACAGGATTTCTAAGTCTTTTGTTAATAATTCTTACGTTTATTCACGAATTCACTTTAATACGCAAGCGCATTACCATGTGCATACTGGAACTCCTTGGATTCATCTGTAGGCATATCGCTGATGTATAAATTAAACAATAAGGGAGCGAAGATTAATGGTTCTTTTTTTATTACCTACCATTACTTTGAAGATATAGCTTGTTATCATTTCACCGAACAAATGTATGAACTTGTTACATGGAACCACTTTCGTTGCTTTTAAGAGTATTCCTTCTCTCTATACAGTGTCATAAGAGATCGACAAAAATTGCGCACATTTTTATTTTTCTGTCATAACCTGTTTCAATATAGTTGGTTAACGTCATCACTTGATGCGCATAGATTCTTTCTATACCAGCTTGCTCCATGGACAGGGCGTTGACAACGATTCTGGCAATTCTATTGTTTCTAACAATTTATACGGCACACATAAGAGCGAGATTGGCCTGAATTGGATGGAAATTATTTTAGGCAAATAAGTAGGAATTTTTTTATGCAATATTTCTTTTAAATCGATCCGAAATATATGGATTTGAAACATAATGAATGAAGCGCAGGTACATAATTACTCGGAAGAAAACTCTGGTATATGCCTTATTCTGCGTGTTGGTAGTCCTTTTTGAAAATTCGGTACAAGATAGCCGAAGAAAATGACTAGTGTGGAGGATGGTGTAAGAAACAAGCGTACTTTTATATGTAATCCAATCCATCAATAAAATATCCTCTTTGTATTAAATTCTAACTATTTTATTTTTATCGTAAGTGTACAAAAAGGAAATGTGACGAACGTCAATACGAGAAGTTGACCAACTGTGAGGAATTTTTTTTTTATGACTTCTAATTTAGAACTGACGTGTCTAACCCGTTATCTACCAGATGTAATGAATGTGAAAAAAAAATAAACATTTTTTAGAAGGAGTCGGTCCAGCGACAGAACTCCCAAGTTATGAATGATGACAGCCAGAAAGCATTATCTGAAATCAGTAATACGTTTTCTCTTCAGCCTTCTACTTGCAAACTTATTGCCAGCGGATTTTCATGAGTTTTCAATCTCGCCAGGTAATCGCGAGCAGCTCATTGGATTACTTGTTCCACATATTGTATCTGAAGATCTTTATGCAGTGTGTAGTTAGTGACATACCATGGAGTGCCAGCTATCCTTCGTAGTATCTTATTCTGGTACCGCTGTATTTTTTGAATGTTGCTCTTAGAGGAACATTAACTCGCAGCCATATAGCCACATTTGTTTAAGTATCGCATTGTACAATAAAAGTTTATTTTTAATATCTAGTTGCGATCTGGGTTCTAATAACCACTTTAATTTTGCTGTTTTCATATTTAATTCAGTCCTTTTTGCCGTTATATATGATGACCATGTTAAAGACTGATCAAGATGGATTCCCAGGTATCTAACAGAAGAGTTGTTCCACTTAACGAAACTTGATATTTTTTGCGTTCAATTTTTCTTTTAGTAAATAATAAATGTTTACATTTAGCTTCGTTAATTGCTATTTTCCAAATGCTGAACCATTCAGCGATCTGGTCTACTGCAACCTGAAGATGCCGAGTGGACGCACTAGGACACTCATGTGAAGCTAGTTTTGCCGTATCATCAGCGAAGGTTGCTATAAATGTATTTTCTGGAATATCTCTCATAAATACTGAGTATAAAAGTAGCCCCAGGACACTGCACTGAGGTACTCCAGCCGGAATCTTATGGGGGAGATGATTGACAATTATTAATTATTACTTGAAAATAGCGATCCTCCAAGTATGATTTCAAAATATTATAATATTCCGATGGCAAGATTTGTTTGCATTTATAGAGAAGGCCTGGATGCCAAACTCTTATCAAAGTCTTGTTTCACATCGAGAAATACGGCGGAGCAAACCTTTTTTTCTTCAAGACACTGTTCAATTTGCCTTACAACTCGATGAACCTGCTCGAGTGTCCAATGCGGAATCCGAATTGATGATTCGATATTGCCTTTTCTTGATCAATAATCTTCTGGAGCCTTTTTGTATTAATTTTTCAAAGACTTTAGAAAACATTGGAAGGAGAGAGATAGGTCGATAAGATGTAATATTTTCTGGAGGTTTACCTAGTTTTAATATCATTTTAATATTAGCAAACTACTTTAGTTTCGGAACATACTGAAGTCTTACCATTCCATTATACACATATGCCAGGAATACTACAGATTTTCTTGGAAGTTGCTTGAGAATGTTTGTAGTAATTAGATCATACCCCGGTGCTTTTTTATTATTTATTTTTTTTATTATGGCTCCTATCTCCATTGGAGAAAATGGTTTTATTTGTCTATGCATGGTTGCTGAGGAATGTTTGAGATAATCATGAACTTCAGTTTCAAGATGTGACGTGATGTTATGTGACTGGAAAGTGTCTGCCAGATGAGTAGCGAATATTTCTGTTTTTATTTCATCGGGCAGTACCTTCCGGGGACCGGAGCTCTAACCGGTAAGGGGCGCGTCTACAGGTGGCGGATAGTGGAACGACCTATAGATATGTAGGTTAGCTGCGAATAAGACGTTAGTCAAATAAGCAGTCGCGGACCAAGAGCGGCTATTGGCGAAAAGTCCCTGGCAGACGATTCCAGTATTGACAGGGCAAGGAGACACGAGGATGCAGATGGACAGCTTGAGGACCTGTCCATTAAAAGTCTGCAAAAATCCTATGACTCTCTCTCCCTCGGCGGGTTTAGGTCGCCGTAAAGACCTAAAATCGTTACCTCCTTAGTAACAAACCGCTGCCTTGCGGTTAGGGTTTTTACCCAAAGGCTAAGGGAGACAACCCTGACAGAAAACAAACCCGCTACTCTGCGGTAAGAATCTTTATCCAAAGGTTAAGGGAGTAAACCTTGACAGAAAATCCGGTGGAAGGCAACGGGAAACCACCACTGTAATCGCTTTCTCGATAATCATGACGTGTCAAGAAAATCATACAAATGCTGTACCTATGGGATGCACTCGAGAGGGTGTATCAGACAATAGGCGGTCTCCTGTAGCAATGCAGGAAGACTCGAGTCCTCCCGCGCCCACGTTGGCACGGCACTCTACAGGTGAGGACATGCATGTTTGAAAATTGAGAGGACAATCCCTAGTATCATCAAACAACAGATTTAAGAACATTAAGAACATCAGTCGGAATTACAAAAAACATTGTAGAAAACTAAATAATCAGAATGTGCTTAAAAACCAGATATTACACAAAAAAAGTAACAGAAATTTTGTTGTTGCTACCTGGAATGTTAGAAGCTTACTGGAAGGTGGAAAAATGCACAATGTAATGAAGGAAATGGACCGCTTGAACATCGATATTCTTGGAATAAGTGACCTTAAATGGGCAGAAAGTGGAAATTTTAATCACAAAGATAAGAAATTTATATACTCAGGAGCTGAAAGAAGTGGCAGAAATGGAGTTGCAGTTATCCATGGTAAACGATTCAGTAAATGCACAACTAAAGTTATCCCGGTATCTGATAGAATTATGGTGGTGCAACTGAAAGATCTCAGTCCGAATATAAATATTATTCAGGTATATGCACCAACTAGTGATAAAGATGATGAGGAAATTGATGCCATGTATGATACTCTGCATACAATCATTAAAGGGCTCAAAAGACACGATTTAAATTTAATAATTGGAGATTTCAATGCAAAAGTTGGAAACATCAAAACACCAAATGTCACGAGGAATTTCGGACTTGGCAACAGAAATGAAAGAGGTGAAAAATTAGTTCAGTTTTGTTCTCAAGAAAAGCTTGTTATTAAAAACACATACTTTAAATTACCCGCTAGGCGCCTATACACATGGAGTTCGCCACAGGATTCAGAAGAAAAAATTGTAAGAAATCAAATAGATTATATTATAGTAAACAACCAATTTCAAAATAGTATTACAAGAGTCTCAACATATCCTGGTGCTGACATTGGATCCGACCACAACCCGGTAGTCGCTAGAGTAAATGTGCGGTATAAAATAACTCAGAAGAGTCAAAGGAACCCTCAGAGATTAAATTTAGCAAATTTCAAGGAATCTAAAGTTGGAAAAGAACTAGTACAAAAATGCCTACAAAGACTTCCAACAGAAAATGAAATAAATGGAGATGAAATTAATAACATGTGGAATAGAATCAAGAACGAAACGGTTAAAACTGCAACAGAAGTACTTGGTGTAACAAAAATTACAAGTAATAAACAATGGATGACTAAAGACATTTTAGAGCTTATGGAGGAAAGAAGGAAAGCGAAAAATAGTCACGATATGAATAAATATAAAACCATACATAAAGAAATACGGAAACAAGTTAAAACTACTAAGCTAAAATGGGTGGAAGAACAGTGCGAAGAGGCAAAGAAGTTATTGACGCAACACGACTCTTTTAGTTTCCATAAGAAAATTAAAGCTTTAACCGGTACATACCGTAAAGTTAAAATAACAGCTTTAAGAAATAATAAAGCAGAAATAATTGTAAATCAAGACGAGTTGATTGAAACCTGGGAAACATATGTCAAACAACTTTTCTATGACCAAAGATTTGCTCTTGTTTCATGTAATCGAGAATCGAACCAACACTTAGAGGGACCAGAGATCCTTGAATCAGAGGTAAAAATAGCAATGAAAAATATGAAAAGTAGGAAAACTCCTGGTGAAGATAATTTACCAGCTGAAATAATTAAGTATCTAGACACCCAAATGTTGACCACACTTTTTAATAAAATATATAAAACTGGCGAAATTCCAGAGGATTGGTTGAAATCAACGTTTATCCCAATACCAAAGAATCCGCGTGCAAACAATTGTTCGGAATTTCGACTGATTTCAATAATGAGTCACATGCTCAAGATGTTTTTAAAAATAATACACCGCCGGATATATAGGAAATGCGAAGAACAAAGCGGAGAAACACAGTTTGGCTTTCGTAAGAGTTTGGAGACAAGAGAAGCGATATTTGCCATTTACAGAAATGCTATGACCATGGTCAGAATGTATATATATGCTTCATTGATTATGAGAAAGCGTTTGATACTATTAGACACCAGCCACTAATGGAAATTCTCCAGGATATAGGCATTGACGGAAAATATATAAAAATAATAAAACACTTATACTGGAAGCAAGAAGCCAAAATTCGTATTGATGGAAAGTTAGAAACTCAGTATATTCAAATTTTTAAAGGTGTCAGATAAGGATGCATATTATCACCGCTTTTATTTAATCTCTATTTAGAAAAGATCTTTAAGACAGCATTGGTAGATGAAAAAGCTGGAATTAAAGTAAACGGAGAAATAATTTCAAATATAAGATATGCGGATGATTCGGCCATCTTGGCTGGAAATATGGAGGACCTACAGAGATTGATAAATAAATTCAGTAAAATAGGACAAGAATTTGGAATTAAAATCAATGTGCCCAAAACAAAATTTATGGTAGTCACCCGTTCGCAATTTGCAGACGAGGCACTATGTATAAATGGAAAAGCAATTGAAAAGGTGGAAAAATTCAAATACTTGGGATCAACGATCAATTGTAAATTAGACTTGGATGAAGAAATTAGAATAAGATGTGGAATAGCCAAAGACGTGTTCAGAAAACTCAGTAACGTATTACTGCAATCAAAGTTCCCTCTACCCGTACGATTAAAGGTTATTAATTGTTATGTATGGCCGGTGCTACTATATGGAGCAGAGACGTGGTCTATAAAGAAGATGTCGGAAAAACGGCTTTTGGCAGTGGAAATATGGTTCTTGAGACGATTGCTGAAGATACCTTGGACAGAAAAAGTAACAAACAAGGAAGTCCTAAAAAGAGCAGCGGTTAACAGAGAACTTTGGAACATCATACAGAAAAGGAAAATTGCGTATTTTGGACACATAATTAGGGGAGAAAAATACCGCATTTTGCAAACCATACTGCAAGGCAGAATAGAAGGAAAGCGGCCAAGAGGCAGGAAGAAGACGGAATGGATAATGAACATAAAGAATTGGACAGGAATAAATGATATTGGAAATTTGGTGAAAGCAGCAAGAAGCAGAACATTAAAATTAGCCGACGCGTCAAAGACGTAAGGCATTACAAAGAAGTCTATTGCCCAATTTCCGTCATGCGTTTTGATCAGATCGTTTCTAGATTTTGGGTGATTCATATATTTAGTTGCTTTCCACAAAGAGGAATTGTGATCCTTAGAACTAGATAACTTAGTTACATAATCGGTAAATGAATCGTTTTTAAATTTTTGTAATAGCATCTTAAGCTTTTTTGTTTGATTATTTAGTTGAGTTTTGTCTTTTGGGCATCTAGTAATCATCCATCGTTTACGCAGTTGCCTTTTAATAGCTACTTGTTTACGAATAAAGTCAAGATAAATTATAGTTTGACTGACTTAGGTATTTAGCGGTGGAGTACTTGAATAAGCAGCATTTATAATGAGGTTGGTAAATAAATTTAGATTTTGTTTTCAGTGAAATAGTTAGATCGACTGAGTCATCTAATAGCTGTTTAAACGTGTTCCAATCAGTAAACCTATTGGTTAGTGTAGGTTTTGTTTCATTTATCCAAACCCGGTCTAATCGTTAATATAACAATTGAGTGGTCTGAAGATAACGAGGAATTGCCATTAGAAGTTTCTGAAATACCTTTTTTTTTTTTTTTTTTTTTTTTAATTGGGGGTGCCTTTACAGCCTACTGTGGGGACTATCTAAATCTTAATCAAGCATGTTGACTTCTCTTAAAAACGTCATATATGGGGAACATAAAAAAATCTAAGAGGCCAGGAATCTTATTTTTGTCTGTAGGCCAATAGGTAAGCAATCCTCCGGATACAATGCTGCAATGTTCAGTATCAATAGCACATTTTAAAATGTTTCCTCTCGGAGTAATTAACCTACAATCCCAATGCATATGCTTCGCATTAAAGTCACCTCCAATAAGAAATCGCTTACCCATTCTTTTCATAAAATCAAATGAACTGAAAAGCTTGTATTCTATGTTTTGGAGGGCAGTACACTGCTGCCAAGTTTAAAATTTTTTGCGACAATTTTACAGTGATGCAAGTAGCCTGGAGATAATCTTTACTGAAACCTGGCATAGTATTGTGAGGAATGCAGTTTTTAATAATTATTGCTCTTCCAGCATACGCTTTATTGTCAGGATGTGATGTCCAGTATGTGTTAAAATTTTTAATATTTAAAAAGCTCCTATTTGTGAAATAGGCTTCTGATATTAGCATAATATCAATATAATTTGATTGTAGGTCAAATTCGACTTCAAGTCGGTGATTTAGTAATCCATTCGCATTCCACAAGGCGATTTTGTAGTATTTGTTTTGAACTGGGCCTGTAGAATCCTTCATTTTTTGTTTATTAACGATGGCATGATATTAGAAAGTATGTTCTTTAACATCTGAGTTTGTTGTTGCATGATTTCTTTAAATAATTCTTTAATTTCATCTAGAAATAGTCTTAATGTCTTCTTAATATCATTGTCATTGTTAGCAGTATTAAAGATACTTGTAGCAGTTATTTTAGCATAAGTTTTATTTTTTGTTTATAGTTGGAATTAGGTTCTCGCGATTGTTCATTTGTTTTTGAATTTGTTGTTTGTTGATTTGTGCCGACAACTGATCTTTTTTGTTGTGGATTTAGCACTTGCCGGTGTGTTGGACCTAATTTATGATTAACTCTGTCTGTTGATAGTGGAGGTTGACCACATATCGTTAAGTTTGAATTTTCGTGTAAATTTCGCAACCTTTATAACTAGCCGGGTGACTGTCTAAAAAATTAGCGCATTTAGCTGATTGATTTAGTTGCTTATTACAAGCTGTTGTTGGGTGACCTTCGCCACATTTGACACAAACGAAAGCCCTGTTGCAGTAGCTTATGGAGTGGCCAAATCTTTGGCATCTGAAACATTGAGGTACAATGTTTTTCTTGTGTGGGGCTTCGATCTGGACCTTCATATTAAGCAAGGTTTGTATCCTGTATACATCTTGATTGTTTGTTTCTGGTTCTAAGTCTACAAAAAATAGAGGCAGTGGCTGTTTGCGCACTCTATGTTTTGAGTTAAAAATATTCCTGTGAGAAAAATGACAACAAAAAAATGCTTTCAATATAATAAAAATATTTAAAAATATAATGATTTCGATAAGAATTTTAAAAGGGGAAATATACGTTTACGGTCTAGTACTTCACTTCTAAGCACTTACATATGTTAAAGGTTCATTAATTTTAAATAAAATGTGAATTTAAAAAGCACTTACATATGTTAAAGGTTCATTAATTTTAAATAAAATGTGAATTTAAAGCGTTTGTTTTGTATTATATTTTTGCTTTACATTAAATAATATTTTAGATAATCTGGAAATATTTTTAAATATGAAGGAAATTATTTTGTTAAATATTTTTCTTCTTAATTTATAGATGAGTGATGTGCAGTCAGGTGGTGCTACAGTATTTACTGACTTAGACTTAGCCATATGGCCAGAAAAAGGAACTGCCGCCGTGTGGTATAATTTGTATAGTTCTGGAAATAGTGATCCTCGTACGTTTCATGCGGCGTGTCCTGTTCTCAAAGGATCAAAATGGGGTAAATGTCTATGAAATTAATTTAAGTGATCCATAATTATTTTTAAAAAATACAATTGAAGTTACGTTATAAAACATTATTATATTGCGTTGCGTTAAAGTGAATCTTAACGATTAATAATTAATGACAACATTATTTGTCGGTGATTTTCACTTTATTTTTAAACGGATATGATGATGGCGATATATCTTTTAAAATGAATAGTGTGATATATGTTGTTTATTTTGTGAAGGAATGATTGCGTAATGGTAAACAAAGGTAAATTTCTATTGTAAATTTTAAGTCGGACATGAAAATTTTGATATGAGATTAATAATTATATAATATATTTATAAAAAATCAATTGAAAATTAGTTAAATCACTAATATTTATTTTCTTAAAGAAAACACAAAGCTTTTCGGCATTTACGCCATTATCAAGTGAAACATTTTAAAACATCATAATTTTAAAAATATAAATTAAATATAATTACTTAAAAATATGCGATGGTGATTGTGAAAATATGCTCCAAAAATGCTGTCTGCTTCTGTTCTGTCTATTTTTTGATTTGTTGAAATTTAATATCAATATATTTGTTTATTAATTTTGTTTTTTTATATTAATTTTTTCTTCAATACTATTTTCCGGATTCTGTAAAAGTTGTGTACTGGTGGAATTTGAAATTTTTCATTAACTGTTGCGATGTATGATGTCCAAAAGTAAAATATAAAATATAAAAATATACGAACGCAAAAAATTTTTTAAAAAACACAATTTTACAAGTAAAATGAAAATAAATATTAAAAATCTGATAAGATTACGAAGGTGATGATGTATACATACATACACACACACATATATGTGTGTGTAAGTGTAGGTGTGTTTTGTATTAACTGAAGTCTATGAAAATAACCGTGTATATACATATGGTCTGTACGAATTAATAGGTAAATATGTATTAAACGTTAAAATACGGAAGATTATTCGGTACCATATTAGTTAATAATAACGGTATCATTCCCTTCATTTGTATTAACTCAAAAAAGTTCTGTTTAACTTAAGTTTATGTAATATAGTCAATTGTATAATTAGTTCTTGTGGTTCATGAGCATTGAAGGTGTTTGATGACCAATTTATTCGTAATTTAAATAATACCCGGTCCTGTTTTTATTTTTGAACAGACTTTGAATATGTTATAACTTATTCATGATCTTTAAAAATCATAGTTCTTAATTGCCTTTCTTTGTGTTAAATAGAAAAACATGAACATGTTTTATGATCTGACAATTTAAAAGTGTCGTTCTTTAAATAAATTTAACTATGTTTGAATCTAGATGTGTAAATCAATGAGCATGTGTGAATTTCTCTTTATCTTTCCTTAATTGAGCAGCTACCGAAGATAATTGGGTTATCAACATATTCGGTAGACTACTTAATTATTTTGTTTTTTGTACACACATTTAGTTGCAGAGACAACTTAATTTACTTTGTTCATTAATTATTCCGATTTTTGAAATTGATACTATTAATTTCAAACATCTAAAATATTCTATCATAAATATGTTACAAACGGGAAAAGTTAAATCAAAATTATCTATCGATATAATTACGATGTGATCGGATTGACGGAAACATGGTTGTATAACGGTGTACAAAATAATGAGCTCATTCAATATGGTTATGAAATTTACCGAAATGATAGAGAAGGTAGGAGAGGCGGCGGATCCTTAATAGCTGTGAGGAATTCTTTGCACGTGGAAAGATTAACATTAACCACTATTTCTGGAGTCGAGTCAGTCTGTTTAAAAATTTCTGAGTACAACCAATTGTGGCGTGTATATACATACCTCCTCGTACCTCGGTTATTATTTATAAACAGCTTTATCGTGAATTGTATGAACTGCTGTTGTACAAGTTCATGCACTCTAAGGTTCTTATTATGGGTGACTTTAATTTGTCTGTTGACGGAAGTACTTCTTTAAATATTCAAGATGACAAGCTGGCTAAGCTTTCAAATTTTGTAGAAATCAGTAGTTTGAAGTTCGTGAATAATATACTGAACTTCCATGGCAAAACACTGGATTTGGTGCTGATAAATTCTGCTCTCTCAACTAGTATTAGCAAAGCAATTGATCCCTTGGTATCAGAAGATAAGTATCATCCGGCTTTAGAAATTACTGTTCAACGATGCTCATTAATCAAACTTGATTATGTTACTACTTATCCGGTGTATAGGTTTGGGAAACTTAACAATTTTTCTACTGTTAGATGTGAAGTTTCAAGAATAGACTGGACTGAGATTTATAATATTACTAATACAAATGAGGTTTTCTTTTGCTGGCCGAACAGGTCATGCGTTCAAAATTTAAAATACAAAATTCTATTACTCGCAACTGACGCCTAAATCAACCGTGACACCAATATCGTTGCTTTGTTCGTAGCGTGGTAATTTATCTGTTTATCTTTCTATTTACATTAGTTAATCTTTTAATATTTGATTATTTTATTACTTAATTGCCTTTTACTTTTTCTTTGAGGTCCTTATTTTTATTTTATTTTTATTTTAAGATTTTTTTTATGGATATAAGTTAAATTCCATTTAATTTCCTTTTTGCCTCGTATTTCATGTTATTTTTATTAAGTATGAATAATAGATTTTTAATTATAAGTTTATTTGTTTAAATCTTTCTATTAGAAGGTTTTATTTTAACTTTTAATTTATTCTTTATTTTATTTTTCTGGTAGAAGTTAATTTTTGTACAAACTCATTATTCTTTATTTGATGGAAGAAGGGACTATGTATTCTCATCCCTTCTTTCATCGCTTTAAGTTAATTATAAGTGTGGAGGTCTTTGCTTTGTGCAATTGCCTTCATTATTATTATTATTATTATTTTTTTCAATAGTGGGAGGGGGTTTTTAGTGGGTAAAAATCCCACACACTATGCGCTGCGTGATTAAAAACAAAAATTTATATGATATCAGTGTCTTTTGAAGATTTTCCCCCTCCCGCTTCAAAAAAAAAAAAAAAAAAAAAAAATACAAATGAGGTAACACATTTCTTTTATACTAAGATTTATGGTGCGATTGATAGAGTTGTACCTAAAAAATCAATTTTTAGATCTAAGTATCCTCCATGGTTTACACAAGAAATAAAACGCAAAGATTTAAAATGAAATGTAGGAAGTCATATCGCAGAACAGCTGACCATACTGATTACATAAAGTTCAGTAGAGTAAGGGCTGAAATTAAAAAGTTGATTCGGCTATCATTCAGAAATTATGTTAGTAACGTTGAAAAAAATATCCAAATCAATCTCAGTAGATTTTGATCATTTGTGCAAAACAATAGAGACTCTCGCGTTTCGCCTACATTTATGAAGTACAATGGCAGAAATCTTGAAATCAGTGAGGATATATGTAAATCTTTTGCTGATTATTTTGCTTCAGTGCATTCGTGTGAACACACATTAGATACTGGTGACACTGAAACTTACTAACAAGAAATAGAAGAATAACTGACGTAAAATAAAATTATTACTACTGATTTCGCTTCGTTATCTCGACGAGTTTTCATGATTTTAAATAACAGTTTTGAAAATATGTATATTTTAAATACGTTATGCTCTTTAAATTATTGCTATGTTATTAATTAAAAAATATATGGTTCTTGGATTGCGAATACTATCATTATCAGTGTAATAATGTTATTGAAAAACAAGAAGAGTATAAAATTTAGTGATAACATCATGGTAAATAAAATGAGTCGAAAGTTTTTTTTCCCTTACTCCCAATTACCTTGGGCAAGGGTCACTTATTTACATAACGTGTAATTTTGCAAATAATGAAATAATGTTCATACAGGCATCATTTAGTTGTTTTGGATTTCCTGTATTCCTATTTTACAATATTATCAACTAAAATTATTCGCTTCTATATTCGTTTATATCGAAATAAATGTCATACTACATAATTGAACTGTTCTTACGAAACATAATTTCCTCCACCGCAAACTCATTAAATTCTTTAAACCGGATTGACACTAATTCTGTAACATTTGAAATATTAAATACCTTGTTTCTATGGTTAAATTAAATTATAATGTGTGAAATATCATTCAAAAAATTACAATATCTACAGTTCTCTGTGTTAATAATATTGAATATGTATAAGTATGCTCTGAAAATCTCGTGTCCATTAATTGCACATTGAAGAAATTTGTCGCAAATTCTATGTTATTTATTCTTTCTACGAGGTTAGGAAAGTATTGCTTCGCAAACCTATTATAACTGTCTCATATATTTTGGAATTTCTTCATGGTGTTCCTTTAATTTTACTTTAAACTGTTTTACATTAATTCTCATGTGTGTATTGCTATAAGTTACTTTACTGAAATTATGGTTTATTTCTACTTTATTTATAATAGCAAACAAGTCTATTGTTTTTGTATTTCTGTTGGGCAAAATACCTTCGATAATTATCGCTGCCAAATAACTAATGGTTCTGTAATAAGTTAAAGCGATAAATACGGTAAAGTTGTAACATTAATGTAATTTGAGTTTCTTATAAAATATATCATATTTTTTGTATTTTAAAAAATTAACGCTTTAGAAACAGTGAAAATGAATGTTTTTGGAAAAATATTTACTTCCAAGAGAAACATTCTTATCAGAAATAATGATAAGTAAAAGATTTTTTTCTAAAACCCGATAATGTTGAGTGAAATTTAAACGAGCGGTTGGTTTCGTTTATGGATTCTTCAAAAACAAACATACTAGTTTTATTACTATTTCGGAGTATAACAGAATATTGTTATGTATACGAATACCATCGCAGATACCTGCGCATTTAACTTAATCTGAATTCTATATATAAAAAATTTAGCGTAATTTTGGAAAAGAAAATTTATAACTTTAGGACGCGTTTGTTCTGTGTATGATAGCTGAAATTTAATATAAAAGCCGCTGAAATTCATATTTTTTTGTAATTACAGCGTTTAATAAATGGTTGCATTATAAAGGAAACGAATTTTTACGACCGTGCGGAAAACATCCAATCAATCATGGGACGTAACTGTTCAAAAATCTTCAAAACCGTATCGTTTCTATTAAAAAAAACAAAAAAGTAATTTTGTTGATTGACCGATAATTACATGCTTATTTGATTGTAGTATCAATTTTACTTCATTTGCGCATAATTCATCTTTCGAAATATAATTAAGATAAGTTAATAACGATAAATTATGGAGCTTTGTGGCACAGTGAATTAAAATAATTATGCTTTTGAGATGTTATAGAAAGTATTTTAAAAAATAATTCTAACGCTGATGTTTGGACGTTTTTATCAGAATATTTTTTTTTTTTTAAATTAATTTTATATCACGTCTTTACTTCATGTAGTAATTTTAATTGATAACTGCTTATCGAAATTATTTTTTACCTTCACACAATTACAATACGTTTATATGAATCTACTGCTGGAAGTGAGCGTTCCACCTTTTTTTATAGACTCACGTTCTCGTTTATCCATTTCATATCAGCTGAACTTTATATATCGTACTGCTGTCTTGTGTTCGACCTAGTACGACTTCAGTGTCCTTCCTTTGGTATTCATACCGTTATTGTTTCGTTTATCTGTCATTTTAGTTTGTTAGTTGTGCCTTTACTTTTTTGAATATTGCTCGGTGCATGGCGTCCGTTTCCATGGCAATTACTTAACTTAAATATATATTGTTCTGTTCTAATACTTGTCCATCTATTTTTTTTTATTTCTAATTTCTGGGATGGATTTGTTATGATCTTCGTCTTCCTTTTTGTTGGAACAGTGATTAAGGTTGGTTATCATGTGCTATAAGGAATCAACGTTGCTACTAATTAATACCACGTCGTCCGAAAAACGCGGGTGATTTATTTTCTTTCAATATCAATATCTTCGGATTACCGAAGAAAGTTTTTGAACATACGTTCTCGTGATGCTATAAATAGCTTGAGATATATTGTGTTCTCCTTGCCGGATGCTGCACTTTAACAGTATTTTGTTTATTTTTTCTATCAGTTCCACTTGCATCGTTGACGAACCATAAACGATGTATTCATCGTCTATACGATTTTCTTGAAGTGCTGTTAGCATGTTTCTGCAGTATCCAACGATTCCGAGAATCCATACTGTATTCCACGAACTTACAGATCAAGATTCACGTATGTGATCTTGCGTGGTTAAATTTGAATCTAAAACTCGTGCGATTCGTAGAAATCTATTTATTTCGTCAGTCGATTTACAGTAATATTGATGTAGATTTTGCGAGTATATGATGATGTGATCTGTTTTTTTTTTCTAGTCATATCGTCCTTTTTGTGCTCTTTACGTCTGCTTCATTCCATGATTGCGGGACAGAGTTCTCCTTTAAACATTTGTTAAATAGTTTTTTCAATAAATCTTAGTAAATGCTCGTCTCCTTCTTTAATCATATCGAGATTACAGTTATTCATTTTTTTCAAAGCGCAGGAGATTTCTGCTCTTAATATGTCCGGTAGGTTCTCTTTAACTTAATTTCTTGATAATTGGTGTTTTTCTGTCAGTCTAACTTTTGTAACTTTTGTTTCATAGAGATCAGAATAGAAACTTCCTACTTCTTTGAACATTTCAGTTTTATCTGTAAGAATACTTATCTTTCCGAAATTTCAAATTCGCCGGCAGCTTATTTCGAATTGATAACGATTTCTTGAATATTTGAGGTTCTTTGTTTGGCTCAATTACTTCTTTAATTATCTTTGTATTATATTGTCCTATATCGCTTTTCATTTGTTTTCTAAGTATTTTATTCAATTCTTCCAAATCAGTTTGATTTTTATCTTTATCCATTTTAAATTTCGACACACACGAACACATACGCACAATATATACAAAATACAACTAAGTTTATGAAGAAAAGAAATTAACTGTGTAGTGAAAAAAAGTGTTTTGTTACTTATAAAAATTATACATACGGAAAAAAAGTAATATGAAGAACATCATCTTCATATTATGGTTTATGAAATTTCTTTCCTGTTAATTTCCTCGAACAAAAAGTGGGACTAGTTTATAATATTTTTGTCATTATTTACTTTTATCGTATAAAACACCTTTGTTCGTGACATATTTACTTTTGGTTTTCATTCAAATGTAAATATAACAAGGTCTACATATATTTACATAAACGTCATCGCTTTCATACTTACCACTATGGTGTAATACGTACAGGAAACATATTTTAGTCGTATTTTCCCAATGTTCTGAAAGTAAGTAAAAATTTATAATATTTATTTTTTTACAGTTTAACGTGTACTATGTTATCTTAGTTACGAGCGAGAATAATATAAAGATGTCGAGAAAACATTAAATTAATTTGCCTGCGATAGAAGCTGAAATAACGTTCTATTGTGAACGCATGAAAGTCCATGTAATAACTGGGTATGTTTTTTTTTTTTTTGTCGTAAAAAATGGGCAGGTTCATAAATATACAAGAAAAGACATGATTTAACACGTTCATTTGTTTATACATAAGCATTTTTTATTTCCTGACTTGTATCAGTATCATTAAAAATATAGACTGTAACCTAGAATACTTTTCAGTCCAAACTTTATATTTTCAGGCTGTAAACGGTCACTACTGTGATTTTACAGACTAAAGAAGGTATATCGATGCTTTCAGCATTTTATATATATTTAAACATATGTATATTTAATTTAAATTAAATCTCTGTATTTATTATGTGTATGTGTATCTATTATATATATATATATATATATATATATATATATATATATATATATATATATATATATATATATATATAATGATATTTAGATCATTTTATATTTTTATTATTCGATGTTATTTGAATTACTTTCTCAAATGTTAATAATTAATGAAAGATGTATCACGTGATGATATAGTTTTACGCAAAATATGTATAATATGTAACACTCACATCTTGAATCTTCGTTAAATTCGTTTATCTGTCGTAGTTTTCTGTCCGTATATGGAAATAAAAGGGATGTAGCCAAATAAAGAAAATGTCTCCATTAAATGAAGATGACGGGAGTTAGTTGTTAAACCGGAAATAGGGATAACTGCCTCTGATGGGTAGAAGAATTGCGTTGGTTAATTCAATTTTTAGACTACTCTCTTTTCAGTTAACGTCATATTGGGCATAATCTCTCTCCCTCACATCTTGGTAAATTAGGCATAATTTCTGATGAAACATGTGACACGTGTCATATTGACGACTGTATTGAGCATTATATTTGGGTTTGTCCGAAATTTCTAAAGCACAGAGATGATGTTCTCTAATATTTTTCAAAAGTGGCACACATTACCTGTGAGTATTGAATTAATGGTTTTTGACTCATTGTCTTCTGTTATAATCAGTTTATAAAATTTATCAAACGTAGTGGCATACTAGATAACGGTTTAAACTGGCTAAATGACGCAATTTGGTTAAAAAAAACAACAACAAAAAAGCATATTATTCGAACACTTTTGTGTTGTTATTCATACAATATGTATGTTGTGATTTTTATTATCACCCTATAAGATCCTCCTATAATTCAGTTCATACTTTAATAGCAGTATTTAATATATTGATCCGTTCCAAATGCTAAATTTATACCTGAATTCTGTATAAAAGCGGATTTAATTAGAATAACCGTTTTTTAATTATTAATAGGAGGTAAATAATAAATTTTACCTCATATATAGTAGGCGATCATAAATACGCTTGTGCAATATGTAGAGATCTTTTAGACAGTATACATCTGTATTTCACTCATAAAAATATATAATTAACATATGTACACGCGTGCACACACACACACATATATATATATATATACATATATATATAATATATTAGGAAGGAATGTTCAACTACTTAGAAATCAGAAGTTAGGCCGAGAAATGAGAATTTATATGAGTGTAAAAGAGAAAGCACGAGGAAGAATCAGTGCAGAACTATTTCGTTAGATGATCAGGTGAGAAACTGCTGTAAATGGCATTGATTAATAAAAATAACTCAGGAAGATATATAACACATATTAATGTGAAAAATATGTAGTAGATAGTAAAAAGTTTACTAGATTTCAATCGCAACAATGAAATAATGGAGAGAATAAACAAATTGAAATATTTTGCCTGTGCGTAATAAAGGATGATAGATCCGAATATCGAACTTAACGTCTGATGTAGCCGAACCAGATTAATAATACGAAGAACCCACTATGTGAGAGATCCTTGAGGCAGGATTTACGACAATATCTGATCCAGTGTTACGTTTGTCCAGTATTGTTATATAGTTTCGAATCAGTCACAATCAATAAATGGTAAATTGAACGTTATGAAGCAATAGAAATGCGATTGCGCATAGGAAAATGCTCAGAATCTCGGGCTTCTAAAGAATTAAATGAGAAAGTCCTGGAAATGAACTCAAGCATTTCGAAAGCGTGGATAATGAAGAGGAAAGTGAAGATAACGATGTGAGATTCTACAACTTTAAATTCAGTGGAAGACTGATAAGAAAAAAAAAAATGCTTGAAGGCGTCGAAGGATGGATCAAGAATACAAATAAATAGGTTAATATTGTCCCAGTCTCGAAAATTTATGTAGCGTGCAAGTAAAACTTCATATTCATGACCACCTATAGAAGCAATAGAAGGCATTACAATAATAGGCGCGCACGTTTATATGTATACATGTATATATAGGTGTGCGCATGTCTAGTTTAAAAATATTGGCCCTTATAGCCGCAGACTGATTTTTCATATCCTATATAATTATTAAATTTTCGATAAGAAAAAAATTGTTTTGTATTTATTATTTTTGGGTCTTGATAATATTTATGTCTCTCGTATGAAAAAAATAATTTCTTCCCATTTTAGGTGTATTTTTAGTGGCGTGCACAATTGTGTAATTTTTTACATTTTGATAAATATCACTAAAATTTTTATTTTCGTTGTAGTTCCTACTAACTTCAGTTTTCTACCTTTATTATTATTGTGTCATATCTACAAAAATGTAATTTGAAATTTAACTTCATTCAAATTCAATTCTGGTTATTGAATACAAGTTTTATTCGCACCAATTTGATTAATTTTAAAATAAATCATAATTTCGGTTATTATTAGCACCAATTGATCTTTTCCTATAAACTTATGTCATTAAAATTTTCCTATCAGCTCCAACTTCGTTTTTCAATTATTTTTTTATAATTTTTTTGAATTATGTAACATTTAAATTTTTCGCCGTAATTCTGGGGCTCAGGGGAACAACTACGAGGAATTTATATCAAGCCTAATAATTAGCATTTGCTAAAATTTTGTTTACGTTCAACAGATATCTGTTCTTTACAATGAAGTTCACTTACGTCCTATCTAAATTGATAACAGTGTTAATTTGTCCGATTTTTGTATATACCTTCTGGGCTCATTGGAGGTATACTTGTACAACTCAGAATCGATTGGGGCTTGGATAAATTGATGTGTTTTGCTTCCCTAAGCGACATAAAAAATAAAAAAAAACGCGGAAAAAATTTTTAATTGTAAATTACAACCTTTTAAATTTTACTTATAAGTATGTTTATAAAAACATACCTAGGTTAGGTTAGATTCAGTTAGGTTAGAATCGGCGTTTATTTCGGCTGTATAGCAGTAGAATTAAAAGAAAAAACGAGACTTTCAAAAATGGTTTCCGCGGATTTTTAACTTCGTAACTCGTTATAAATCATAATTTGTGATATTTAAAAACAAAAAAAACGAAAATCGGGAGTGTACAAGTATTCTTCAAATCTACCAAATTCTGTAATCTGTTCATTTGTAGGTTGTGTTGGATAAGGTTTAAAAAATTCGTTTTATTGAGTGGTGATGTATTTCTATGAACACATATAATTAAAAATGTGAAGATCAACCAGTTTTCTAAGACTGCAGTTGATTTTAGAGAAGCATTTGTTACCAACTTTGGACTTTTTTTTAATTTTAAAGGAAGATTTAATTAAATTAAATATTTACAATTTTAAATGAAGTTTCAAAAATTGTATATCATACCTAAGGTATTTCAATTGAAATAAAGTCAAAATTTTGTTGCCATGTAATTTAGAAATTTGCGGCAATTTTTATCATAAAATCAGTTTAAGTTGCTCGGAGAGAAGATTGAGTTTGGTCTTTATCGTATTGAAGCATTTAATTTCAATTCCAGTTCATTTTATTATCATTTTAGGAGGAACATACTACATTGTGTCGCTGGATGGCTTTTACACATATTATAAACATCATAAATAAGCTACAAATGCAACTGAAAAGTAAACAATTATCGTAAAAGTTGCACCATTTAGACCACCGTGAACGCTTACTAAGCAAAATATTCTTACAACATAAAAATGATAGCGTATCTTTGTAACATTTAGACTTTTAAATTAGGTTTACTAAAGGTTAATTAAATACGTATAATTATTTTCCTTTTGTAATTTTTTAAATTAATATTGTTCTTTTTCACAGTTAACCTTATTTTTATCATCATGTTAATGATAAAAAATTTATTTCCGTTGGTTCTATTTTGGGTTTCATTTCTTGAAAATGGTCACGGCGATCTGTTTACAGCATTAACAAATATGGAACATTTGATAACAACGCTTAATGTGATTAACCAGGTTGTAGATGATTATATAAAATTGCAAGAAAATCGGTTAGATTTGTTAAAAAGGTAAACCCATTTATTCATGTAATTTTAACTACTTTTTTGGGTTAATTATTCTGTCACATTTCACTTTTCCAAGCGTGGTATTTATTATGGTAATTCTTTATGATGATGGCTCACTTTATATCCTTTCATTCCACAACTATTCATGAACTAAGTTATCTCGGTTCATCTTTTTTATAAATTTATATATTTATAGATGTTCGATTGCTCGGATTATTTGCATCTAGGTAGTTATGTATAAACTACTGGTTCGAAGGAAGTTTATATGATTTAATTTTTTTTTAATTATCTAGAATATTGTTTTAATGGTTATTGGTATGCATAGTCAGTAGGTGGTATATTGATATTGTTTGCATTTAATCGGTGATAATATTACAGATTTCTGAACGTATCACATACATAAACAGTAATTAAATGATTTGGAAAAAGAATAAATAAATGTTAAAAAGTGAAGGTAAATTCATTGCTCACAATATTACAGACATACATAGTAAAATAATGGCAGAATCAATTGAGAAAGGAAAAGACATGAAATAGTATGCCTTGCGCAAGCCAAATGAAAATATAAGAGCGATAAAGACATATACCTATATAGGGTGATCCACAGGAGATGGACGGTTTTGTTTTTCAAATAAGCGCAGTTGGTAACACTACTACAACGCAAACCGCGTGTTCCACGTTTAGTGTACGCATGCGCACGAGAGATTCGTTTTTGTTCAGTTTCAGTTATTATGGAATCCTATAACGGGAAGGAGCGTGCGTTTTGCGTGGAACGTTATTTTGTGCGTGAATCGATCACGACAGTGCAGAGAGAGTTTCGAACAGAATTCAAAATTACGCGGTGCAAACCTGTACCATCTCGCAATTCGATTTTAGAATGTGTTGAAAACTTTCGGGAACTGCAACGGATAAAAAAAAAAAAACCCTGGATAAAAAAGTGGTTCGTGTATGCTAACCTATGGATGGGAGATGTGACCAATACAATGATAGTTTTGTGATATTTATTATTGTTATTATAAAGAATGTTGAACTAATAAGTAAACCTTGTAGTGTTCCGTTTTCTTCAATTTTTTCTTCGATAAATAGTTAATTTGATAATAAATATACAGCTATCTAAAGGGCAGTTGCCAGTAAAATTCCATTGTAGTAGTATTTATGATGTTTTGTTCTCATATTTTAATGAATAATTTTTTCTAAATCCAAATTAATCATCGCCATTATATTCTTGTTAATTTATTTTCCTGAATATATAACGTGGTCCAATAAATATTGAGGTTTTTTTTTTTTTTTTTTTAACAAAGTTGAAAAGAATTTAAGAGTTTTAACGTACCTAATTGTCAATTGACAATGTCTCTCTCATCGGATATTTTGTCACATATGCCTCACAAATAATGGGTACCGCGAATTAAGTGGGGGTTAAGATGCTGGTAAAAATTTATGTGGTAATATTATATATATTTTTTTTTTTTTAATAAAAAATGGAGTAGTTAGAACGGGATGTATAGGTCTATGTTAAGTGTTCATCGAAATGGTAAGATCCGAAATACATTTATCAGAGGAAAATTGGTAAAGTTTGTTAATGAATTTATGAGGAGAAAATGGGATATTTATTGTGCGTGCTTGAAAATGACGTAATTGTCGAAAAGCTTCGCAATAAAAAACTTTTAGTGATTAAACGGTGTTATACTTTGTTTGGTTTATATATATATATATATAAATAAGTGAGTAGTGGATATTTTAAGAATTAAATCTCACTTCTCATAGTTGTCTATGAAGTATTAAATTATAAATTAACCTTTAATAATAATTGTTTAAAGAAAATCACAGATGTCGAATACAATTGAGCTCATTTTTTGCTAATTGTTTCGATTGAAGATACGCTTTGTCCATTGCCGAAGAAGTTAAGAAGGTGAATGAAGATTCTGAAGAATATTTATTTAATCCCATTAATGATTTTATTTTGATTAAGCGTTTAACTGCCGACTGGAACGTTACCAAGGGTTTATTGGTGGATGATTTTGAACAAGGTTTAGTTTTTTATTCATTACTTCTATTAATTATGAATTTATTATAGCGTTAGTTTCGTTTATAGATCGCAAATTAAACGACGAATAAAGGCTAAAATTATTATTTTTTTTTTAATTAATAAATTATTAAAGCGAGCAAATCTCTATATTTTTGTATAAAGGAAATATAATGGTGTAATTTTTTACCAAATAGAAATGTAATAGGTACTAAAATATAAATATGTCGTTGCAAATTACAATAAAAAAATCAGATAAATAATTGGTAAGAATTTCTGGATGAACTTTTAACTTGTACCGTTCGATAACTAACTAAAATAACAAATTTCGAATAAAGAAATCCTATAAAAATAATTCTAATATACTTTAATTGTAATATAGATCGATTAATATAAGACGTGAATAATGATAAAATTAAATATGTAAAAAAACATATTACAGTACATATATGTATTTTATACTTATTATTTTAAGAATTTGAAACTTTCTTGAAATAAGGATATATATATATATATATATATATATATATATATATATATATATATATTAAAGTTAGAGACTTAAAATCAATTAATCCGAGCGATAAGATTTGCTGACGAATATATGAATTCCTCTGAATGTTCCAATATTTGTTTCCTGTTTCGTGATTGTTGGTATAAAATGCAATTATCTGCCTAGATATAAATTTAAAGGGAACCGATTAAAATGTGCGAATAACAAAGTTAATTTTCTTTGGGAATGTACAATGAATTCGTTTTAAAATAATTAAAACTAACTGTAAATAAATATATTTCAAACCAATTTGAAATGATTTGCATGAGATTGCAAATCTTTTAAAATGTAAAAGTGGTTATTTATCAATAATGTCAAGATGTAAAATTGAAGAACTTACAGTTATGTAATTAATTTAATTAATTCTTTTCAGAATTTAAAACTAACGCGACGGCACAATTAGAAAATTTACTTTTTCCTTCTGATGAAGATCTTTATGGAGCTACTCTTGCATTGATACGATTGCAAGATACGTATCGATTAAATACAACTTTTATCGCACGTGGAGAACTAAACGGAGTTCTTTCCAATGTCCAATTAACGTGTAAGCTGTAAAATTTATTACACATAATTTTTTAGTTGACATTACATCACTTAAACAAACAATTTTTTGTTAGTTTTTTTTTTTTAAATTTATGTAGATTGAAATAGTAATATTTTTTTTATTAAGGTTTTTTCTTTCGCTGATAACTGTGTTATATCAGTGTATTCTTTGAAGTATATTATAGTTATTATACAACAGTAAATAGGTTATTACTAAGATACAATCTTAGCAGTTTGGCTAAATAATTATCATCTTTAACTTACATGATTACTTCTTCTTATCGTGTCGGTCATTTCTATTCCTTTTTCCCCCAATATTTCACTATTTAAACTTCCGAGATTCCGTCTATTCTTGTCATATCTTCCATCCCGCATCGCACCGGCAGCAATGAGCAAGTTAATAGGTGCTCCGAATCTTGTACCATGCCACAATCACATCTGTCATTATCTGTAATTTTCCACTGTTTCATGTTCTTTGCTGTTCTACCTGTCATAGTTCTTATTTTATTTAGAGTTTTCCATGTTGACCACGACAATTTATTACCGGGAGGTAGATGTTCGTTCGGTTGTTCCCATAATTTTAATCGGTTTTCTTTCAGCCTTCCTTTCCATAGCGCCAACCTAGTGATTTCCGGCGTTTGTGTCAGAGCATTTGCTGTTTTAAGAAAACTTTTTCTTGACTTGAGTCGACTTATTGCTGCTTCTTTTGCATTCAGTGGATGTCTTATATCTTGTTCTTGTTTTGTTTTTTCCTTTCCACCCATCACTTCCCATCTTATACCTGGTGGTGCTATGCCGGATAATATTTCTACTTTATCGATCGGTGTCGGCTTCAAACATCCTGTAACTATACGATCGGTTTCATGCTACATCAATTCTTTTTACGTGTACTGAATTCCGTCATACTGCACTAGCATCCTGCGGAATAACACAGAGCTAAAGCTGATGTTCTTAATACATTTGGATCTGCACCCCAGGTGGAGCCAATCAATTTTCGGAGTAAACCGTTCCTTGTACCAATTTTTCTTTTGGTATCTTCGCAGTGTTCTTTAAATGTTAAGGCTCGATCCAACTTAACGCCTAAGTACTTTGGGTTGTCACAATGTTCCAGCGATATCCCTTGCCATTTAACATTTAATTTACGCTTTACATACTTATTTCTCAAATGAAACGCCGATACTTGGGTTTTATTAGGATTCGGTTTGAGGTAATTGCTAGCACAGTATTTTTCCATAGTCTCCAGTATTCCATTAAAATTATTTTCTACCTCGCAAAACGTTTTCTCTTGAGTTATAATAGCTAAATCATCAGCATATATGAAGTGTTTTGTTGAACTTCCATTGATCATTAGTATATATGTTAAACAACATTGGTGCAAGCACGCTTCCTTGTGGTAAACCGTTGTTCTGTTTCCTCCATCTGCTCTTTTTGTTTTGTAGCGTTACATAGAATCGCCGATTCCTCAATAATGTGCTAATGATTTTGGTTAATTTGTAGTCGTCAGTAAGCTCGTAAATTTTTTTTGTTAATATTCTATGATTTACTGTGTCGTATGCTGCGCTTAAATCTATGAACGCCGCCCCTGTTACCATTTTGTTTTCATATCCATTTTCTATTTTCTGTACTAGGTTTAAGATTTGCGCTGTGCATGACCTTCCAGCTCTAAATCCGGCCTGCTGTTTAATAAGTTTTGAGTCTATTTTTTCACTTATTCTATTTAATATTATTCGTTCAAATATTTTATAACTATGGCAAAGTAAAGAGACAGGCCTAAAATTTCCAGCATCTATAGCGGTTTTTCCCGGTTTAAGTAATGCAACCACGTGCGATTTTAACCATTCTTTAGGAATTCAGTCCATGATAATGCAATTATTAAACATCCAGAAGCCATTTTTTAGCTTTAGGCCCTATATGTTTAATTTGTTCCGTCATTATGTTATCGACTCCGGGTGCTTTCCGATCTTTCATTGTCTTAATTGCCTTGTCTAGTTCATCCATTCTGAGCGGTTCATCAAGTTGGCTCATATTATCAGTTGTTTTCAATATCAGTTTTGGTTTATCTGTTCTACCTTTAATTTTTCCATTCAATAATAATTTATTTGCTATTTGGTCTGGTGTAATATTTATATATTCTTTTGGTTGTAGTTTTTCATTATTCATGTTTTTTATCAGTTTCCAAGCTTTGTAACTATTTTTCGACATATCCAGATTTTCTATAGTTGAAATCCACTCTTTTTTTCCTTTCTCCTGCTATTATTCCCATGAGATTTTCTCCCATTTCAATGGTAGCTTCATCAAAAGGATCTGTTTCATATCTTTTATAGTATTCTTCTAGATTGTCAATAGTTTCTTGACATAATCCTTTTATATAATTAGTGCGACATCCTCTTGGTATATGCCTTTTAGATATTATTTTTAAGACCTCCACAAAATAATGATAGTTGACTGGTGTTGGTTCTCTTGTTTCTACCTTTTTATCCAAGTCATTTGCAAATTCCATCCATTTTGCTTTTTTAAAATTAAATCTTCTTCTAAATGGTACTTTTCGCGGCACTATTGCTGCATTTACTTCATATAGAATTGGCCGATGCTGTGATTTCGGTATGGGATCCAATACTGCTTTGGTGGTCATGTGCCTTATGTTATCACTCACAAAAATGTTATCCGGATTATATCCTCTCTGCCATTTACCATTATTAAACGATGTAGGTAATTTAGGATCGTGAACTAAACTCAAGTAGTTCATTTCTGCCCAGTTTTCAACAGCTTCTCCGTCATCATTATTCTTTGAGTATCCCCACATCGTGCTGTGGCTATTGATATCCCCAATTATAATATTTGTATTTGTACTTCCATAGTTCACAGGTTTCTCGAACTTGAAGGGTATGTTTGGAGGTTTATAAACCGATGTTACACTACATTTCCCTATGTCTACTGTGATTATTTCTATGTCATTCTCTTCTGTACGTCCAGTTGATGTAATTTCCAAGTCTTCATCTCGGATACATTTGGTTTCCTATATTTTGTTTCCCAATGTGTTTCTTGTATGCAGAGCACATCGAATTTAGTTTTCTTGCATAGTTCAGACAGAATATTCTCCTTTCCTGATGTCAGTCCTTCAATGTTTATTGACATTACTGTTAAACTTGGTTTTGGTCCTGAAAAGGACCTTTTCTTTTGACCGTGGTTGGTAGGATTAGCCAGCGAATTCTGCATTGTTTTACACATAATTATCTCGCTGTTTCCAGGGGCACCGCGTGGAGGTTCCTACCAGGCCCCCACATGATTACTTAGTAGCTAACTTAACCGCTAAGTACAAAAATGTCTGCGGAGTTTGTATCCCATTGGTTACGCATCCATTATACATACATTTACATATTTACAAGACTAAATCTACGGGATGGCGACGAACGAGTCGTCTAATTCCATGTGTTTGGTATTAAGCAGCTGTCTTGATTCTGCATTGACATTGCTGTGCAGCCGCAGCTTGTGCAATTTAGCGAATTTAACTTGTGGAATAACTTGGTTTCCTAAGTATAATTGGTACATACTATCATCATGACGTAATGTAAACAAGACATGGACAGACTTCTGTTCGTTTAGTTTAATCTTCCAGTCTTGAGTCCAGTTTTCAATACAATCGAGCCTGTATTGCAATTTATTTGTTGCTTCAGAATGGCTATCACTTACAACTAAGATTGCAGTATCATCTGCAAATGTGGCTGTTATTTTATTATTAATATGCAAATCTGTGGTATGTAACAGGTACATGAGAGGTCCGAAGACGCTGCCCTGTGGCACACATGCTTGTATATAATAAAATGTCGATCTTGTTTCTTCATGCGCTGATAAATAAGATTTCAATAAAGCGACAAAAATTTCCTGGTAGTAGAGTACTCATCTTGTGAACCAGGCCTTGATGGCACACTTTATCAAATGCCTGCGAAATATCTAAGAATACAGCAGAGCAGAATTTCTTTTCCTCTAGTGCATTGTTAATAATTTCTACTACTCGGTGTACTTGATCGATTGTTGAGTGCTTCTGTCTAAATCCAAATTGATGTAGAAGAAGCATATCTTCACTTAGTATTAATCATCGCTTTAACAGAAGTTTCTTTATGAGTTTAGAGATTGATGGTAATATAGAAATTGGTCTGTGTGACTTGACCTCTTCAGCTTTCTTGTCTGTTTTTTTAACATTATAATCTGTGCCATTCCAGTCGTAAATATGCATTAAATATGTATATGTAAGCGGTGTGCTCTTCGTGATAATTCTCTTAGGACATTTGGTGAAATTTCATCTATTCCCCGGAGCTTTTTTAACATTTATATTGTGATCAATTTCATTTGCTACCTCCATTGTAGTAAACAGTTGATTAATCTGATAAGTTGTTAAAAGGTTAATATCAGATTGTATCTCATGAGTCTCGAACATCTGTGATATGATAAGTGGCGTGTAAACAATTTAGCTTTTTCAATATCCTGCCTTGCCCAATTGCTAGTTTCGTCTCGAATGGGAGGAATTCTGGCAAACGGTCGTTTAATCCTGCGTGTTGCTTTTCATAATGAGTAATCTTTGTTTGCATAAGGATCACGCTTCTGGAGCTATGTGGTAAATGTTTTATATTTTACTTCTTTAATAAACCGTCGGAGGGTTGTTAATCTTATTGAAAATGTTCTTATCATGTGGTGTACGTGTTGTATGCCACCGGCGTCTATCTTATCACGTATTACTAATGAATATGTGATTTCTTGATAACTATTATTTTTCGGTACAGGAGTCAACTTCAAGAATTGCCACAATAAATCTAGCTGCTAAATCATCTAACTCATCCTGAGTCTTTAATCTAACTTTAAGGTATATTTTCTGATCCAGCTTCTCCTGGAATTTGTTCCAGTTTTGGGTAATATTTGTAAAGCTTTACTTTTCTTTCTGGACAGGTTATAGATTTAAAACTGATTAAGTTATATAAGAATACCAATAGCAATACCAAAGTTAGAGTAAGCTGTGCGTATAAATATTTAAATCGCGTGATTAGAAAATGCGGAGTGGAACTACCAATGAAAGGTAAGAGCGTCTTATAAAATAAAATGATGATAAATGATTTTCAAGCATTATCGTAGTAAACTTAACATATGACTTCACCAGCCAAGTATGAAGGAATTATTATAAAATATAAATAATAATAATTAATATTATAAGGAAAAATCTTTTAGTGCACCGATCTAGGAACTGATAAAGATGATCGAAGGATGCCTATTTGAACGATATTAACATCTTATATTTTCTTCGTGCATGGTAATTTTGCTATAATTAATCCGTTAAAATGTTGCAATTTTTTATTAGAATTATCAGGTTTTCATTTCTTTGCAGATTCTTTTTTTTATTATTATTATTATTTTGGAATTAATTAAAACAATTCCTCTGTGTTTCCGTCGGTTTCACTCGTACTTATTTTTTCATTTTTCTTTCTTTATGTGTGTGTACTACCACATTATGTGTGAAATCTATTATTAATACTCAACTACTCTATTCATTTGTGTATAATAAATGTGTTGTCATGTTTATATTAATGTCTGCTGGTGTCGTGACAATGTAGATAGTGTAGATATGTTATGTAACCTCTTGTATCTCGTTATGGGCATAATCGACAATTCTTATAACCGACTAATTAGTAATATCAGAAGAAAATATAAAGAGGTTCGGAACAGAATCATCAGGAAATGCCGGGAAGGAAAACAAAAGTAAATAGATAATGTAAAAATATGGAAAATAAAATTGAAGAATATGAACTTTCGGCGGAAATAAGAGTCGGCAATTCAGAAGAACAAGTGAAAATAAAAAAAGGGGAATAAGGCAAGGATGCCCATTATCACCTATTATACTTTTAAACTTGGTAATAGAAGAACCAATAGGAAAAATGAAGACAGGTGTGAAAATAAATGGGTAACAATAAGATTTGCAGACCATATTGAATTATTGGCCGACAATGAACAACTATAACAACAAAATTGCAAAAATACTTAAAGCAAAAGTTAAACAAACGTTCTAGTAGCAGCAACATATGAAAAGAAAATACACATAATGTTAGGAAACAAGGCCATTTTAATTTCTTTTTCCGAACTCCTAGTTTTTTTTTGTTCAAAATTTCGGCTGGTATTTTATTATATAATATAATTAATTATATACTTTTCTGTTCTATATACAAAATTATTAATCCCCTTTTTTCTGGATTGTTCTTTGTATCTTCTGCTTTTTCTAATCTTGTATTTTTCTGTTTTTTTATTTATCTCTATTTCTTTAGCTTTACAATACAATAGTTTCCCGTAAAAATATAACATTTTTGGTAAAAGTGTAATTAACCTTATCAGAAGATTTATTATAGATATTGATTCATTCTTGTTACTACCATAATTTTCAAGCAGCTTTTTTACAGATAGTTTATTCCTTTAAATTTACTTTTCCCTGTTTGGCCTTAAACTAATACACCATATTCCACAATTGATTGCTTTAGCGCATTATATGCTCCCTTCGGTGCTTGATACTTTAACTTATACTTTACAGAGATTACAAATATATATACTATATATGTTCATTCCACCGGAAGTGTTTGTTTATTATTATTACTAGATACTTGAACGTTTCTAATCTTTCGATGTTTATGCATTTACAACTTTCCATTTTATGTCAAATTTTTTAGCATCATCTCAGGGTTGCTTATATTCCTGTTATTTCTCCTTTTCATTTACATCAGTTTTGTCTCTCATATTAATTTTTACTACTCTATCATACGTCCATTTGTTCAATTCGTTCATATCTTTTTCTAATAAGGTAGCAGTCTCCATTATATCGCTGTGTGCTATTACTTATAGCTAAATCATCCGCATATCTAAAAAGACTGTTGAATATTTAAGTACTTTTTATATTTCATTTGTGTTATCAAATATAATACTGGTGACAGTATATTACCTTGCGGTACTATCGTTTCTATTATTATTTTATCGTTTATGTCACCTCAAACTTTTACTACATTTTGCCTGTCGTATAGGAAATTTTTAAACAATTGTAAATTATTTTTATTTACCCCTATTATTACTAAATCTTTAACTAGTATATCATGTCTTACTGTGTCCAATGCCCTTGTAAATTTATGAATACTACTATTTATGCAGTAGTTCTTAACCTTTTTTAAATATTTTTTTTATTATTATTCTTCATATCTATGGAACATGACATGAGTATGAAGTAAAATTTATGTGTTATAAAGTATTATAAAATATATTTTAATTTGATATTTGTATTTGTGTTCAGATGATGATTGTTTTAAATTCGGGAAAGCGGCATACGATGTAGGCGATTATTATTTAATGTTTCTGTGGATGGTGGAATCACTTAATCGATTTGACCGGGAAAGTGATATAAGTCCAACAGTACAGAAATGGGAAATACTGGATTACCTTGCATACGGTTCCTATCTATCAGGTTATCTAAATGAATATTATGTGAAATGAAATATTACTTGATAAAAATAAAATCTTTAGAGGTTGTATTATAAAAAAATTTTGTTGTACCCTGTATATGCGCAGGTATCGTTTCAAGAAAATGCACCATTTTTTCACCCATATTTTGCAATTTAGTGGTTAGGTTTTTTTTTTTCAGATATATATGTATTTTATTTATATCTAAAGCAAGTATGTAAAAATTTTAGGTGAAACAATAATATCATGTTAAGAAGATAAGAATAACAAAAGATTGAAATAGATCATAAATTGTAAAACGTATTCACATCGAAGTCACCGGAAAACATAAAATTTATCGCAAAAGAAATGCATAAAGTTGATGGCTGAACAAATTTATTCGATGGTTCAATTATAATTTTTTCGTTTCTTTGCATTTCAAAAAACAATATGTTTGGTATCTGTTTCTTTTCTCGTTCCATGCAATCTCATATGGATTGCATCATTTATGGCACGAGTTATGTTAATGCTGCATTAAGGAAGGTGCAGAGGGTCGCTGTTCTCTTTTTTCAGCACCAATACGCGAATAACTGAAACCACTGATAAGGAATTTGCCGACAGGCTGGTCCAAATGTATAATTATTAATGTCAACTTAAACTATTGTTTCGCAACTACCTAAATATTTGCTTGAATCTGAATCGTTACGTTTTAGGAAATGACTTAACAACATTACGTTTAACATGTGCTATGTTAAAACTGCATCCACAAAGCGAAGGAATTTCGATGAACATAATGTTGCACGATAATTTTAAAAATGAAGATTTAAATACGATTATTTTAGACGTTGATACCGATGTAAGTAATTTTTTTTTTTTTTTTTTGGTTGTGTGCATAAATGGGCTTGTAGCTTCTGGCATTTTAATAAATCGTTTAAGGTTATATTTTAAACGACGCCGTTAAATTATAACTATACGGAGAAATATAAATTAATTGTGCGAATAGCAACAAATTATTTTATCGCAAGATTATTTTTTAATATAACGAATGAGTTTTACAATTATTTACCTGTAACTATTTTATACTCAACTAATTTTCCAATTTCTTAAATATCGCGCGTTTTTATTTATTCGCGTCGCCTAGTAAAGAGAATACTTCTGTTTTATCTATGTAAATTTTTAACACACCATGTTTATAAAGCTCGAATGCTCGCAGATTTCTGTAATCTGTTACATTATAGTATTTGGTTTCCCACTATACAACAAGTGGCTAGATTAGCGGATTATATAACCGTTAATCTCAATCTTAATATGTATACAGGGTTTAATACTACTTAATATTAAAAAATCTTTCGATTCGGCATGGCATAATGGCATTATTTATAAACTCTTCAAGTTTAAATTTCCCTTATATTTAATTAAGTTAATAAAACCGTATTTAAGCAATAGAAATTTCTATATTACTCACCTTACACATAAGCGGAAGTTACCATTAATGGCAAGAGTACTCGCTGGAAAAAACAAGTTCGCTATTTAGGAGTTATTCTGGATTTTCGTTTAACATTTAATAGTAATGTTGGTAATTGATAATACGCGCAAAGTTATTTGTACGCTTTCAATAATTTTTAATCGACAATCACATATGTCGACGGTTAATAAGAATGTATACATCTGTTATTCGACCCAGACTAAGCTACGCTTGTCCTGTTTGATGGTCAGTTTCCAGCAGTACACTTAAATAATTACAACCGATCCAAAATCACTGTTGCATAGTTATATTAAATCCTCACAGGTATGCAAAACTTGCCGATATGCATTCAGAATTGCGAATTTCATATTTACTTCCGTATATAAAGAAATTATGTACGAAATTTTACGATATATGCGAAATGCTTTTAATAAGTTAAACTATACGCCATGCGTTATTTTAGATATAAAGTTGGTTATTTTTATATTTAGCGTTTATATCAATTATTTTTATTTATACATTTACTTGTATATGTGTATGTGTGCGGCATGCATGTTATACACGATGTAAATATTAGAGTATTAATAATACGCTGCGCGTGTATTATACCCGCGTGGTATTATTTAGATAAAAGTTTTTTTTTTCTTCTATTAATATAGCGTGACCCAGAGAAGATGGACGGTTTTATTTTTTGAATAGCGCAGTTGATAACACCGCTACAACACAAATCGCGTCCTCCACGTTTAATGTACATACGAGAGATTCGCTTTCGTCTAGTTTTAGTTATCATAACATCTTATAACGAGAAGGAGCGTGCGTTTTGCGTGGAACGTTATTTTGGCGTGAATCGATCACGACAGTACAAAGAGAGTTTCGAAAAGAAATCACAGTTATGCGATTTTTTTTGTGGTAATACTTTAAGATCCGCGTTTGCGAAATACGTCCACGAGATCTGAAACACATGAAAACTCAGATAGAAATTTCAAAAATTCAGCGACCTATGCTCGAAAAAGTCTTCGAAAATTTTGTAAAAACTTAATTAATGTTTATTTGGCGGTCATCTGAAGGGCAATGTGTTCCACAAATGATTGTAAGCTAATCTCTCGTTTTCGTATGTTTAAATAAAATTTCATTCAAAAATTTTGGTCGAGTAGTTTTTGAGTTAATAAAAAACCAACAAAACCGCCCGTCCTCTTTGGGTCCCCCTATATTTCTAATGTATCTTTTCGATTTCGTGTTGAAATATTGTTATATATTTGTGCGTGTTATTTTTCATTGCGAGAAATGATTTTATAAAATTTGCTTGTTCTTTTACTGTCGTATTAAAAAAAGTTCATACAAATTTTTTCTAATTCGGACCTACAGAAGTTATTCTTTTTTCAGATTTTGCGAAATAATAGCGTAAAATTGGACGAGGATGACTACGATATTTTATATAAACAGGTGTGTAGTCGTCAAGGTCAATTTTCATTTGATGTAAGTTCTCGATTACGATGTCGTTACGTTAATTACGGTAAACCGTTTTTAATGCTCGCTCCATTCAAAGAAGAAGAAGCTTGTTTAAATCCGAGGATTGTGCTATTCCGGCAAGTTTTATATCCGTCGGAAATTGATATTTTAAAAAGCATAGCCTCGCCTAGAGTATGTAAATTTTTCATATACTTTAAATTATATTTGGTTTTCTAACAATATCTAAATTCCGTATAAGTTTTTTTTTAATCATTATTATTATTATTGTTATTATTATTATTATTATTGGCGCTGCACACCACCCAATAACAACTGATTACATTTTATGGCATACGGTTAGAAATTTAAAAAGGAAGAGGAAGACTGATGTCATAGGAGTAAATTGATGAAGTAATGGAAAAGGGGGGACGATATTGATATCAAGGAATTTAGTAGAGATTTGCTCGTGTTGTTATAAGCGGCAGTTAAAGAAAATGTTACTATTGGAGGGATATTTCCGTTTCAGTTTCTTTTTTTTAAAGATCATATATTAATGTAAAAAAATAATGTTTCAATTTTTATTGTTAATTCATTAAGAAAAAACGAGGACAATTTACTTAATATCACGATACGATTTCGCGTACGTTTAGTGTAATGCTGCGTTTATCGTGTAGGTAATTTTAAACTAAATAATTCTAAATCGGTATTTTTTTATGGCTAATAAATAATTGGTTGACTATTCATGCCACTATCCTAGTTCCCCACTACGCAACTACAAATCAGCCGTAAATGCGACGATAACGCACGGTCTCTATGCTGCTTCCGTACCATCAACATCATGATTATGTGCATCACAATCAAGTGACATAATTTCCCACGCATAAACGATATTACTAATAATAATGCTAATATTACGAATGTTAAAAATAGTTATAATTTAATATGGTACATGTTCAACAATAATAAACCACCGGTAACAAAGGTGATGGTAGGCACACGTGAATCGAAATTTATCTATATTAGTACATTATCACCTGTATTCCAACAGAGGAAAGTTATTTCCGCCATACTCAATGCAAACAGACGTTGTTCAGAAAGAAGATAACAATCGGTGGGAAGTCAAAAGTAATAGGAAAAGATAAAGAGTATGTCAAAAGTGTCTTTTCCGAATTAGTTGATAAAAGGTATAAAATATAAATATTCTTACTTAGCAACTAATGACAAGAACGAGAAGGAAGATATAAATATTGAAGATCACAAAAAAAAAAAAAGAGAGCTTAAGACACCAGCTATAACGATCTATGGAGTAGCGGATTACACTAAAATTATGACAGATATCATTAGCGTCATTTCAACCGATGATGAACATTGCGGATCCTTAACGGCTGAAAGAGTTGAAATCAAATAACATAGACAATTACCGAACACTAATTAAATATTTAAGAGATGAATATCGCATATATCACATTAAATATGAGAGAAGTTTTTAAGTGGTAATTCGACATTCATATGACCCTGTGGAAATAAATAATATCAAAATTTCTCTAGAATAATTGGGGTATAAAGTTAGACATGTGACTAATATCAAATGTAGGGAAGTAAGCAACCCTCACCATTGTTTTTTGATAATACCGATATACATATTAAACATTGCTTCGTATGAAAGTAAAAATGGAAAAAGAATATCATAGCTCAGTGTTTTCGTTGTCAAAGATACGGCCACACAAAAATCGATTGTAACAGACTACATGTATGCGTGAAATGTAGTAATCATCATGTTTTAACAAGTTGTAACAAAAATCAGAATGAAACACCAAAATGTGCCAACTCTCATAGGGACCATCTATTAAATTATAAAAAATGTGCTGTCTATAAAAAACTTCAAGATATCCAATATAAAGGGCAACATACAATGAAAAATACCAGAAATAATTTAAACCAACATGTAGAACGCAGCTATTGACCTTCTTTGGCTAACCAAGAACACATCAAATCAGACTGAATGTTTTGAATCAACATATCGCGTGATTTATGCACGAACCTTTAGGCCAGCGAGATAAATATGACATAAAGAGAACTCCCGAAGCTAGAGATAGTATTATTACCAATGATATCATAACGTGTTGTATACTTTCCTGATTGAAACAAAAACTTTTTTTCTTGAAATGATGTAACAATAAAGTCAGATTCTTAACTTACATTATACAGATCATTACAACTGCATTGCTTAATAAAAAATGAAAAATCTCAAAATAGTTACATGGAATGAAAATGGTGTTCTAAATTACACCGCTGAAATACAAACGTACATTCTACAAAAATAATATCGACATACTGTTAATATTTGAAACTCACTAAATGAGCACAAGACATGCTACTTTCACTGGATATAACTCATATAAGTCATCCTGAACGTCATAATAAAAAGTAATATAAAGCAGTATGAACTAGTGGATAAGCAATAAGCATGGTAACTGGTGAACCATCAAGTAAAAATTTGACCTCATCTGTATACTGTCCACCAAAAGATAATATAAAACAAAAATATTTCACTGATTTTTTCAAAATACTTGGCCATAGGTTTATAGTAGAAGGCGACTTCAACGCCAAGCATATTCATTTTGGATCAAGAATTACTGTATCCAGGAAAATTAACTAAAAATGAGAGTCGATGAAGCATATAGCAATGTTTATTCATCGGAAAAACTGACTTGTTAGCCGAATAATTGAAAAAATTCCAGATTTATTAGACCTGTTTATATTAAAAGGTTTTCCACACATTTTTCTAGAAGTGAGAGATGATGAATTAGATTCACCAATAACGGTTAGTGTTAATGACCATATTGTAACAAACAAGTGCATACCTAAATTGCATCATACATAGAGTAATTGGGAAGAATTTAGAGAACGATTTGAAAATTAACAATACCACTTAAAACGGAAAAACACATTAAATGTGGTACACTGTATAAAGCAAGTGTAAAGACAGTACCATCAAAAAATGTGTCTATAGTTAATATTGCTGAATATATTAATTCCTTGCAGCATTATTATGAAAGATGGGGACATCAGGATAAATGAAACATTAAACAGAAGCTTGAAAAAAATTAGACATTAAAGTAAAGCTTGATGATAATACCTGTGAGCCATGTGGTAAGGCACATCATTTATCATTTGGCTCTAGAAAAACATTTATGAAACCAGGTGAACTAATTTCAGTTGATGTTTGTGGACCATTTGATGAGTCTTTCCAGAAGAAGCGATATTTGGTTGTATTTAAGGATGATTACACTAAATATCGTTATGGTTTTGTAATTAAGGAAAAGTGAGACGTTAAAGCTTTTCTAGAACAGATGCTTGCTCAAGCAGAAAAGCAAGGTCACAACATTAAGGAGTTACTCTGTGATAATGGCAAAGAATTTGATAATATAAATATTCGGAAAATTCTTTAGAAAAAGGGGATTATGCAGCGATTAACAGCTCCATATACGCCTGAACAGAATGGCGGTAGTGAACGAGATAATAGAACAATTGTAGAAGACTTAAATATTCAAATCCTGATATTCAATTTCCAAAAGCAATTTGGGCCGAATTAGTTATGACAGCAATTTATGTATTAAACAGAACAGGAACATTATCAGAAGATGGTGTTAGTCCATATGAGCTGTGGTTCAGGAAGAAACCGCGCATCAAACATTTAAGGATCATCAGTTTATGCTATGTTCATATTCAAGTACAACGAATTCACAAAATGGATAAGAAAGCAACAAAGGGTTATCTTGTTGGATATGATGAAAATGAGCGATTTTACATTTATAGTCCTGAAAAAGGATGTGTTATTTTATCAAGAGATGTCAAGTTTCATGAGACACTTCAGGACTGTTCAGATAAAATAAAAGTACCTTTTTCAAGTACCCAACAATGAACTAGAAATCATTGAAAAAGACAGAAGGTAATCATGAAGAAGATCCAGAAAGCGAGAATAAATTGAGCAGAGAACTTAAAGTGGATTAAACTCACAGTACTTGAATTTTGCATGACAGAAGCACACTTCATGCTCCAAAGTATTATGAAGATTTTGTGAATATAATGACAGCAGAAGAATTTCTTGAAACTTACGAAGCTGCGATACATAGTGAAAACAGTATAGCTTGGAAGAATGCAATGAACAGCGAAATGGCTTCACTAAAAGAGAACAAGACATGGGCGTTAGTTCAACTACCTGTAGGAGCAAAGGTCATTCCATGCAAATAGGTTTATAGAGTAAAATGAAATCCAGATGGTACCATCTCAAAGTATAAAGCAAGACTAGTAGCCAAAGGCTATGATCAACGAAAAGGAATTGACTATAGCAAAACTTTTGGTCCAGTACCAAAACTACAAACGATCCGCTTAATACTTGCTATCAGTGCTACAGAGAAAATGCACTTAGCTTAGTTTGATGTATCAACAGCCTTCCTCTACGGAGATCTGGAAGAAACAATTTTTATGAAACAACCAGATGGTTACAATGATGGCTCTAGTAATGTATGTAAGTTTAAAGAAAAGTCTTTATTATTGGAGAACTTCTAAGATCGTTGCAATTTAAAGTCAGCAAAGGCGATTAATGCATGTTCATTAGAGAGAAAAATGATGCAAAAATTGTCGTAGTAATATATGTAGACGATGGTGTTTTTGCAGCCACAGATCAAAGGGATCTTGATGAATTCTTAGATCAACTAAAAATAAAATTCAAGATCGTCTCAAAAGAAGCTTCATATTTTTTGGGCCTAGAGATACAGAAACAGGATAATGGCGACATTAAGATTAGTCAAAAATCATATGCCCAGAAAATACTCGAGCGCTTTAATTTTGTTAGCTGTAAACCTGTTTCTTCTCCAATGCTTCCAAAACCAGAAAACATCATTTCAGGGAAAGCACCAGAGAAGACAAACAGTTTTCCATACAGACAGGCAGTTAGTGCACTTATGTACCTAATGTTGGGTTCAAGACCAGATATTGCCTATAGTGTGAGTTTTTTGTCAAGATCCTTGTAGAATCCTTCCTCAGAAGACATTATAAGACTCAAAAGAGTGTTTCGATACATTGCTGGTACCATTAGCATGGATATCGATTTTAATGATAATACAAAAATGGGAATCTTTGAATTTTATAGCGATGCTGATTTTGGAGGATGTTCCAAAACTGGTCGTTCAACTTCAGGTGATTTTATCAGTTATGCAAAAGGAGCTATTTCCTGGATGAATCAACGACAGGGATCAGTCACAGAGTCAACAACCGAAGCAGAATTAGTTGCAGCAAGCGAAGCAACAAAAGAAATAATTTGGCTTAGTCGACTACTTAGTGAAATCACTGATTTACGGGAAAAACCTGTTCTACAGGTTGATAATGCAGCAGCTGTTCGTCTAGCCGAGAATCCTGAAAACCATCGAAGAACCAAACATATTCAGAGAAAACATTTCTATATTAGAGAACATGTTGCTGATGGTAGACTGGATATTGAAAAAATTTCTTCTGAAAATCAGATTGCAGATGTAATGACAAAGCTATTGGCCCATACACGTTTAAAGGTTCTTTGTAATAGAATGGGACTTTCATAAGTAGTTAATTTTTTTTGTATATTATAAACAAGGGAAAGTGTTAAATATTAAAATTATTCGATAAGTGTTTAGTATAAGTTTTTATATATAGGCCGCGCCGATGTTTGTTTACTTTTCAGTTTAGTAGTTTAATTAATGTCTTCAATATCTTGAAAGATAACGTGTTGTAATTTTTCGTTTTTGTTTTTTCGGTTTGTTCACGGTAATTCAATATTAATATGTAAAATATATCACGTATTAAATGAACAAATTGCAAATTATTTCAATAATTTTTTATAGTGTTGAATTGTTACTCTCATTAAATTATTTTAATATCCTTGTTGTGATCATGTCAAAACCATAACATTTTTTAGCATTTAATTTTTTTTAACTCCTGACATCAATTTTATTCAATTTGGAAGTTAATGTCGTCTTGTGAGTTGTTAATTATCGTTGTTTCTCTTGGTTCAAATGTGTCGCATAAGTATTTGGAAAATTTGTTTACTTTTTGTTTACCTCTCCTTGCTCAAGACCCATTCATCTTGTCTTATTGGCTGTATAATTGACCTTTTTATTCTTTTAATGGCTTTTCATGTAGCCTATGCATTAAGTACCTACAAATTTTTAACATACACGTCGAAATGTTTATTTTTAGATTATTTAGTGATTAGCCTGTTTTTTTTTCCACCTTGTTTGGCACAATTTACCTAATCGTCTTTTCTCAGTTATAATTTCGTGTATGTGGGTAGTTGTTTTCCTAAAGGAGTTGAATTACATACTGTTATGTGTATCTGTTTAGTAAAATTCTGTATACTGTGCTCAATTTGTTTTGGCGTTTTTAGCGGAATTGATAAATTACTACTATTCTCTAAGAGCGATTTATACCAGTTTCAGTCGGTGATTCTATTATGTAACAATATGTTTTGTTGTTTCATTCATATTTTAGTCCATATAGTAGCTATTATTGGAGTATTATTACTAAATATATTACAAAATTTGATTGAACCCTTATATAATTTAGTGAAATATCTTAAACCGTATACAAGTCCAATAGATCTGAGGTAAAATTTATGTCAGTAGGCCAGTATGTGAGTTCTTCTGTAAGTAGAAAGATTCTTTTCATATTAATAAATTTTTGCTTCTGGTAATTGTTTTCATTAAAATCACACATAATATATTCATTCCAAAATGAGTGTACAGATCTCAAAATATTCGTATCTGTAATTAGTTACTGCTAATACAGTTAAGGATTTGTGATATACTCCGCAATCAATAATTTGTATATCTGAGGTTTGGAAATTAACATTTTCATTGATCTCTTTTATAATTACTGAAAACCGAGAGAGGTGTAATGCATGATGGAATATTACGAAAACTCTAATAAATGAAATAGGATTTTTATATGTCAATTTTTCCTAAAGTTGACAATTTCTTGAGTATGATTTAATAACCCGCTAGAATTCACTGCACTATTCGCAAAAAAGTTGACATCATTTAACCAATTCAGTAATCATTTGCTTCAACATTTTGAATATAGCGTTGTTTTGAGTTATTAACTAGTTGAAGATCCCTTCAAAATTATCATTTACAGATTTGGTTTTTAACGCAGCTTGCGTGTAAAACTTTTTTTTGGGTATCTTATGTGAAGCAGTGCCGTTGTGTAACTTTTATGTATTCCTTCAAAATTATCATTTACAGATTTGGTTTTTAACGCAGCTTGCGTGTAAAACCTTTTTTTGGGTACCTTATGTGAAGCAGTGCCATTGTGTAACTTTTATGTATTTTGCTTTTGGATTGGTACTTCCTATCTACTCCTGTGATTTTTGTGATAAAATTTTTATACATTTCACATAGTAATTTGTTGGATGACTGACATCGCATAATTCTAAGGTAGTACTGTCTTTATTGCGCTTTACACATAAAACAGTAACTTTTCAATTCCTATATTGTTAATATCATGTAAACTGCGGTATCATATACGTTTTTCTAGGTGCATCTGCTTGGATCTCCATATTACACATGATTTGCAATTGATAAATGCATATTTTGTTGTCAGCTGGTTCCAGATCAACATAGAATAAGAAGGGATTTTTTTTGTAATTATGTATGTAATATTAACTGCATGTCTGACATGATAGCCTAATATCCTTAATGTCCGCGAATGAATCACAATTTTAAATTCTATATTATTTTTTGGTTTATGAGTGTATTGAAAAATTTTTGTTGTTGTCTAAGATATTTACATTGTACTCTATACATATGTATGGTTTAGTCATTATTTTAATTTTATTACTGATTAATGATTTTGTTTTTAATTCCTCTTTGAAAATTAGAGTAACTATTTCTGTAATCATAGCATTATAATCCACTAATCCTTTAATCTACGTTTGAGGAGGTTAGGGGTGATATTACATGAGAATGTGATATGATTTCTGTTCATATTGCTGTTTATTCAACTTAAGCAAAAAAATTTTATTAAATGTATATAATATACATTTATTATTTTTGATTTATGTTAATAGTTAAAAAGGTCCAAAGTCTTTGAGAGAAGTTCATTGGGTTCATTATTATCCAATTATCGAATTAGTCAATCGGGTTGGTTACAAAACTCAGACCACCCGCTTGTTCAGCGAATAAGAAAAAGAATTGAAGACATGACATCTTTAAGCATGGAGACTGCAGAATCATTACAAGTAGCTAATTATGGCATTGGCGGACATTATTCACAACATTATGACTTTTTGTTTGTAAGTAAACATTTCAATTTACTGGAAACTAGTTTTCAACATTTTCCATACTTTCTAACCCTCTCTTGATTTTTTTATGCAAATATCATGGCTTAATTGTGATAGCTTCTAATTTACAAAATTGGCAATAATCTTCCTGTGCTCTCACACAATTTTTCTTTAGATTGTTTAATACTTTAAAGAAAATTAATCAAAACTCAATCTAAAATAACGTAGCATATTCCCCTTTCTTCCATATGGCGAAAATTAAAATATACTGGAAAAAATACAACCTTAACACATAAAATTTCTAGCTGTGTGACTCGCCAACCATTGAACAGAGATATGAGCAGAAATTGTTATTCGAAATAATGTAATCAAGAAACCTTTTGTCTCAAAATGGAGTGGAATGTAAAACTATAAGGACCATGGTGTTAGGACTTTACCCCGACATTCATGTTATACAACTGAAAACCAGAATATGGGAATGGGTAAATGAAAATATCGAATAATTAGAACCATAACTATATATTTAGTGAAATTGTGTAACTTGAGACATGAAAATAAACTTTAATTCCTAAGTATTGAAATAATGAGACACGCACTAAATTGTCAATTACTAATTAAAAAAAGACATAAATCAATAAAGTCTGCAAGAGTACACAAAAAATAAACTGACTAGGTAATTTTATAACATATGACTTAAACTTTGAACTTTTTAAATTGGTATCATGAGCGTTAAAAGAAATTAGTAGTTTGAGATTGATTAATTATTTGTTATAACAAAAATCTTGGTCAACATTTAAGTAGAATAAGTTGTTCAAAATGTACAAATTTTATTTGAAATTACCTATGATCCATGTAAGTTTTATTCAACCTTTTTTAGTTAAAAGTGGCTTCAAATTTGTTATAAAATAACAGAATCTATATTTACTTCCAGTGAATACCCATCTTATTTGTTACATAATCTATAACGTTTCAAATGGACTTACACCACTCATTATCAGAACTGATCTGATCAGTTTTAATGATGAGTTGTCTAAGTCAATTCGAAATGTTAAGAGTATATAATGAACAAGGTGTGGTTTTTCATTGATTGTAAATTTATAAGTATGGAAAACAACCGTGGCATTAAAAGAAATATAAAATGTGGAATAGAGAATATTAAAAACTGTCAGGTTAAAATTTTTTAATACAAATTTATTAGCCCTGTATTACTGCTAAATTATTTTCCTAGCATTGTTATTTATTTTTTTTGTAAATATATTAATAATCAATAAAGCTCTTAGTTTGTATGTTTTTTTAGATATTTATGAAGTTCAAAATTTTCTCATTATTTTGTTAAAGAAATAAATCCATTAAGAGTTCAGATTAACATTATTTTTATGCCACAAAAATTGGAATAAAATGTGTTAATTCACAATAATTGAATTTTTTTTCACACTGTATAATGTTAAGAAGCAGCAGTTCAATGTTTAATTTTTATATTTTTATTATATGGTTAATCCTGGTTCTAAAGGTCTTATTGGAATTTTTCATTGTTGTTTGTAAGCAAAAATTTTTTGTATTTAATATTTTGCATTATTATTATTTTCTTAATAACAATAAGGAAAGTTATCTTTTTCTATTTGTACTCCAGTATTCCGCAACTTTTGTTCCAATTTTGATGAAATTTGGTACATTTTTAAATTTAAACTCTCAACATATTTCCATCCTGAAGGTGTCCACTTGTGAGTCCCACAATTTCTTGAAAAGAGGTCTATGCAAGAACCACTTGTGATTTTTTGGTACATTCACCACACCTAATATGATTAATTAATTCTAGAGCACTCTAAATTTAAATATCTTGTGGAGTAGAAATCTTGTTTAGCTGGATTAATACATTATGAACCTGCCAAATGTTATGTATAAATAATATGAACAATTTATATTTATAGTGTTTATTTTTAAATTATTTTAAATCATGTTATATCTGTAAAACCAAAAAATATTTGTTTATTATATTTATATTAATATTTAATTTTATAGCTGAGATAATTTTTTTCAAGTCTAAAATGCAATATGCTAGATTATATATATATATATATATATATATATATATATATATATATATATATATATATATATATATATATATATATATATGTTTTTAAAATTAACAGAGACATGAAGAAGGATTTGAAAATAAAGATGATCGTATTGCAACACTTTTATTCTACGTAAGTAATAATATATTTTTTCTTTACAGAACCTCTAAAGTAAAAGTTATTTTTTCATAATATACTCTAACTGAATCTCATCATTAATTAATAATATAGTTTTTATGAAAGATGTGCACTAATATTCTTTGATAAGTCATCTGAAAGTCATTCCATAGGATGAAAATTAAGTATAAAAATTATTATCTTAGTTTTCGACAGTTTGAATTTGATTCTTACTAAACAAAGTTTACAGTATGACAAATGACAGTGGGTTATTTTGATGAAATTTAGTGATCATTATAATTAATTTTTCATTATTTGCAACTATTAAATTGGTTAATGTATAAATTATTTCTACAGTATTTGGAGCGTTAAGAGTAAAATTGGGACACTAACACACACACACACACATATATATATATACATTATACATTATACATTATATATATATATATATATATATATATATATATATATCAATTTTTATATACATTCGTCAATTTTTTTTTAACTTTATAATTAATAATGCATTATTTGTACAATTTTTGCAATTTTCCTTTCGACAAGATGACAAATGTCAAACAAGGAGGCGCTACTGTGTTTCCACTAATTGATGTAGCTTTATGGCCTGAGGAAGGGACTGCAGCGTTTTGGTACAATTTATATCCATCTGGTCGTGGAGATTTTCGTACCCTTCATGGCGCATGTCCCGTTTTACAAGGATCAAAATGGAGTACGTAATGTTTATCAGTTTCCAATATAGTTTTAAATTTTAATCGTTTTCTCTCAACAAATGCTGAATATTATTAAAACGTTGTTTTTATGAGAACAAAACAAGATTTCGATGGAGTGGGAAGCTATTATTTCTTGTTGTTGTTGTCTTTTAATACATATAAATATATAGAACAAATATTGGGCTCCTTTTCCTGTGATGTAAGAATTAGACGACGAAATGTGAGAACATAAGTCGTCGTTACCAGAGGGACCACTTGGAGGTTTCTTACGCACTTCTGTATATAAACCGCATCATGTGCTTTTCTACCAACCCACAACTTCAAACTATGGCAATAGCAGAAATAAAATTGCAATTGGTGATTATAATAGCCATTCGGAAGCATGGGGATATGGTCACCCAAATATTAATGGTGATATGGTAGAACGTTGGTCTGAAGCAGAGAATCTGGAACTTATACATCATGCAAAACCGATGGAAACGTGGCTACAACCAAAGACCTTGTTTTTGTAAAGCCACTTAAAATCGCTAGCTACCAAGAACATCGCCAAACCCATCCCGAACTCGCAATACCGTCCCGTGGTCATACGGTCATACAATTTAAACCTATAGTTAGACCAATACATGTACCTTTCAAACGTCCCTTCAATTTTCTGAAAGCAAAGTGGTATGAATTTGCTAGAGACGATAACAGAATAAAGAGTATACAACCAAACGCTAGTTCATATGAAGCCTTCGTGGGAATGATAAAAGAAACATCAAAGAAATGTATCCCAAGAGGATGTCGAACTAAATACATCCTAGGCCTGGACAAGAACACACTTGGACTATACAACGTGCATGAAAGGAACTTCAAAATTGATCCATTTTCAGTGGAAACTTTGGAGCTTGAGGAGCAAGTTGCTGCTAGTATCAGCAATGTCCGCAGAAATCAATATATCGAAACTATTGAATCACTGGGCATGAAACACAACAGTAAGAGAGCATGTACATTGATAAAGAAACTCAGTGGAGACTCCTCGATAGCAAAGAACCAGCTAAAGTTACTGCGAACCAAGTTACACATCAATTGTTATTAAATGGCAAGCCAGAAAGGAGCTTGTATTAAGAAAGTTAAACTGAAACAGACGCATAAAGATGAATACAGCTGTCTTAAGGAAAGCTTCACGATATTAGAACTCAATGCCGCCATCAGCATCTGAAAAATGACAAGGCAACTGTAGAACAAATTGAGCACTTTGGACCAGGAACGTGTATGTAGATTCTGGAATTGTTCAATAGCATAATGAATAATAAGCCGACACCTAAATCATGGAAAGACGCCAAGGTAGTTGAATTTCTTAAACCAGGGACGTCTCCTGACAATGCCACTAATTACCATCCAATCTCTCTCCTACGTCATATGATCAAACGAAAGATTGCTCCTTAGCAGAAATGCTAATACCATCAGTTTAGCATTAATTCCATGCCAAACAGTCTTCTGACTTGGTAAGTCTAGTACTGGACAAATACTTAACCTAACACAGTACATTGAAGATGGTTTGAAAAAAAATTTGATCACTGGTTTTTATAGATCTATCGGGCGCATATTATACAATAATCCATCGATCATTAGTAAGTAAACTGTATAATATTACCGGTGATTACAAGTTTACAACCGTTATCGCTAAAATATTAGAAAATAGACGATTTTATGTGTCCTTAGACGGCAAGAGCAGTCGTTGGTGAAAACAACGCAATGGGCTTCCACAAGGAAGTGCGTTAGCGCCAATATTATTCAACATATACACAAACGACCAGCCTATTGTCAAAGGCATGAATCACTTCATCTATGCGGACGACCTGGCTGTTGCCTGCCAAGGAAAACCATTAAAAGTAATTGAAACAGAACTCTCCAGTACTTTAATAAAACTAGAAGAATACTATGCACAGAATCATCTGAAACCGAATTTAAAAAAAAAAAACTCAGTGCACTGCTTTTCATCTAAGAAACAGAGACGCTAACAGACACCTAGATGTAACATGATAAGGGATAAAAGTGGACTTCAATGAATGTTCCATGTACCTCGGAGTTATTCTTGATAGAACACTATCCTTCAAAAAACACTGTCTGAAGACAAAAATGAAGATTGCAGCCAGGAATAGATAGCATACTACATAAGCTATGGCACTATGCTACTCAGCTGCGGAGTATGCGTGCTCAATATGGTTTCATTCGGCCCATGCGAAACATGTTGATAGCGCGGTAAACGGGAGCTGCAACATTATCACAGGGTGTTTAAAACCGACATCTGTCGATAAAATCCGCATTCTTTCCGGTATTGCTCCACCTCCAATTAGACAGCAAATAGCTGCCAGCTTTGAAAAGAGCAAGCAGGTAACAGTTACCCGACATATGATGTTTGGACATAAACCAGCTAAAGGAAGATTGAAGTCTCGCAACAATTTTGTTAAGCCCGGAAACCGCCCGACATAATGCCTGGAAACAAAAATGGTTGAAGAAAAATCGCGAACTATGGATTGAACCTAAGGAGCAGCTTCCTCCAGGAGCAGAACTAAAATACGGAACATGGCGTTCACTAAACAGATTAAGAAGAATGGTTGATTGAACAGGAGACAACATGAAGGAGTGAAGAATCTCTGACAGCTTTTCCTGTATATGTGGCGAGGAGCAATCTATCCAACATCTTTTCATATGCAGCAGCTGCCCACATAGGTACGATTTCAATGACCTACTACAACTGGATGGGAACAGCGTCGCGTTCGCAGAGTACACGGCAAACAACGTATAACGCATAAAGATCCTTTTCCTGACACGAAGAAGAAGAAGATAGAGCAAATACATAGATTTTTTAATCAAAGTTTTTAAATTGCATCCACGTTGGAAATATCATATATTACTGATATTTACACAATTTAACGTTTAGGGCAATATATCATCTTTAGAAGTGCAACTGCCTCGTCGGGTCAGAGACATGCAGCTCCATAACCAAGGTTATGTACACACAATTTTTTGATTGGTTGTTCACAGATCTCTGTTTGTACAAAATCTACATTTTCTGTTAAAATTTTTAATTTTTTAGATTTATACAGCTTCGTGTATTATTTGTTCATCATATGTACTAACCTTCTCCAGAGATAAACTATTTTTATAGTTCAATGAGCGGCTGAAAACGTGTTCAGCAACCAAAGACTTTTGCCCAGTTGCTCCTAAAATTATATAAATGCTAATTAATTATTTTATTAATCATAGCTTAGATCACATATAATATATCCGCTACGTACAACACAGGGAACTAATCTTTCATATTTACAAGTGTTGATATCACCTTTTAACAAAAGGAAGAGAGTGGTTAAATCTTTGTTTTATTACACTCGTTTTGATTTTTCAAATTTGTCCGGTATTTGAATTTTTGTGTAAATAATCCGATTTTCTTAAGGTTTTCTTGATCAGAGTATCACCCTAATAAGTAATGTCATGAAAATCACCAATTTTTAACTCAGTGATGCGATTTAGAAAGATAGCCATCGCGAAAGCAATCTTTAAGGAAAAAACGTAACTCTAAGGCTAGGAACACACGAACGTTATTTAACGCACGTTTCAAGTAGTGTCACACGATAAGCTGAAACGCGCGTCGACTACAGTACCGCTATATCGTTTATTAGTTCTCATAGCATGAAACACTGTTCTTAGCCAAAATCGCGATACAGTGTTTAAGTATATTTGTGTTATTGAAGTTACGATGAATAGTTTGAACGTTTGTGAATTTTCATATTTAGTAATTCAATACATAAAAAATAAAAAGAACCGTCAAAAGAGAAGGTGGTGGTGGGTACATCCTTTAAATAATGGAAGATGGTTATTTTTATACGTTATATGGGCCTCTGAACGGATATGAAAAATTTAAATTATTTCCGCGCATCAATAAATTTTTTCGACGAATTGCTGGACTCTATAGGAATTCGCATTACAAAAGAATATATACAAAACTTAGAAAAAAATAATAACACAAAAAATATAAAAAGAAAAGTACAAATTTTTAAATCAGTTTACCAGGACGTTAGCAAAACTCTCGTATGGCTCATGTAAATGGTGAAAATTGAACGCTTAACGTATGTAAGCAAAACTAAACGCGCGTTTTAGCATAACGCACGTTAGTTTATTGTACGCGCGTCTAAACGTGCGTTAATAAAGACGCGCGTTGCTTTATGACTCGCGCTACTAGCTTTATTTTATAGTAGCGCTACAAGGTCCGTCACGTAACGCAAGTTAAAATTAACGTTCGTGGCCTCGGTGTAAAGTGTATCGTGAAATTAATTTTAAATCTTTTAATTGCTGACTTATCGACCATTAATACAGGATTTGTGGAAAAACATTTTATTTTAAAAGCTAATGGTATATATTTTTATTCTGAAAAATTGTTGAAGTCGAAAAAGTGATTTAACTTTTTATACTGCGATTTTTTAATATTACGGTTGTTATTAAACGTCAAACTAAAATTAATTTAAAAAAACTGTTTCAGTTACAACACAATGGATTCATTTAATCGGGCAAGAATTTACAAGACCTTGTACAACATCTGATTTGTAACGAATAAACGCAAAAATTTTCATTTACATAGCATCGTTATCGTTATATATTTTTATTAAAGTTTTATCGTTTTAAAATGTGTCTTCTAAGGAAAAAAAATAAACATATATGCACGATTAACATAAAGTTATTATTTCTACTCAGTAATAAATTCATTAAAAAAAAACGATTGTGTAAACAATAAATCTAAACTTGTAATAAAAAATATAAACCCGAAATCTACGCCAAAGTAATAAATTAATAATTTTTTATATTGCATACATATTTTTAAAACGGTAAATCAGAATTATATTCTTTGTATTATATTTACAAATAATTCATAACTTATCCTCTCTAAAAAAAATTGTAATGATTTATCTAACTCTAAAATATTTCCAAACAGTTAACATTAAACCGTCGATTATGATAGTGATTTCTAACTTATGCACATTTTTACGTTCTGATATCAAATAACGATAAGTTTTTTTGTTTTCCGAGTTAAAAATAAAATTATAGTTTTAGATTAGAAAAATCAGTCTTCCAATTCCGACGTTACTGCTGAAAATAATCGAACAGTGCGATAGTATTTTATTATTAAAATATTGAAATCATGTTGCAAATACTCGTTTTATCTTATGTAAGTACGAGAACTATCAAACGATTCGTAGCATAGTTGTATGTTTTAATGCGAATAAAAAATAATTTATCGTTCTCAAGTTATTGAATATTTATTGTGGTATTGTTATTAAATTTCATGGCAAAATATAGTATCATTTACAAAAAAAAAAAATTGAAAAAATAAAAGAATATTTAATGTTAACATTTAAAATTAAATAAACTTTGTATTTTTATTTTTATTTTCCTGGCAGGTTTCAGCTTCATCCCACCTGTTCTGCCAATTCATAACAACAAAGAAGTGATGTGTTTTTTAAATTTTGAATATGGAACAGACTACACAACAATACCCTTTAGCAGGTTCGAATGGTTCATCCCATCAACATGCCCCCTCTGAGCCTATGCTCATCAGTGAGAGCTCTACTGATAAGAAATAAATTGAGCGGCAAGACCTCACGGATAACACAAGCTACAGAGGTTGACATACTCCAATATAAGGAAGCCATTCGGAGCAGAAATTTCCTCCTGTTTGTTGGTCAGACCAAGAATTCTTTGAGTAATATAAATGACCACACCATATCCAAAATGAGCCTGAATGAGGCCTTTGTATAAAATCCTGCGTTCCTTAAACAAAAATCCCCAGGCATTTTTCTGTGAATGCAAAATTTGTTATATATATCCATACACTTCAAAGAAATATACTGGAAATGAGGAACAAACAACAATTTATTACTAATAATTATTTCTAAATATATTAAAGATGCAGAGTAAGAAATGCTTGAATCAGATAACAATTCAAGCTCGTTGATCTGGCCAATAAGCAAGGCATTCCCAAATACAGAAAATCTGCATTTGGTAGGGGAAAAACTTAATCCTATATCCACCACCACACTTTCCAAGTATTTGGAAATACAAGCAAGAAGTGGTAGTGAAGTAGGATTCTTAGCTTTAAACACTAAATATAATCATTGTCATAGGAAATAAGCTGACACATAGCATTAATATAAGAGCATAAATGTTTAAAAATTTGAAGTGCACATTGAGAAGGTACAGCATGTTCCACACAGTAGGTCTAAGGACCAAACCCGAGAATGTGCTCTAACTCCAACCGATGATTGAAGTTTGAGTGTAGCCGAACAATTATTAAAATAATCTATAATAATATTGACTATGAAAGAATTAACTAAATTAATCTTAAGAACATCAACAACTGTAAACCAACAACAATTGTTGAATTCCCCTTTAATATCATATGAAATAACAACAGCAGAACAACCATCTGAAATGTATTGCTGGACTGTTGAAACTAAAGCATGAACAGCATGCTTAGCTGATAGACCTGAGAAAAAACAAGTTGGTGTAATGTGTTCCTAGCAGTGATATCTTGTTGACAACTTTTTCATAAATCTTCCCCTTTACAATTAACTAAGGAGATAGGCCTATAAGTCAACAACTTAGATGGATGCTTGTCTGGTATGGAAAGAAGCCTCAAAGAAGCTGCTTTCCAACAATCCAAGAGGAGGCTCAATTTATACATTTTTCCACAATAGTATGCAACAAAACTGGATGCAAAGATGAATTTTTTAAACAATTATGATGCAGACCCTATTATCAGCAGGCGCCAACTTATTGCATAATTTTTAAACAATAGTTGTAATGTTGTCCGAATTTATTACAGGAGGAACACAGCCACCAACAGGAAGCAGCAGCAAGGGAATATCTACTTTGGAGGAAAAAATTGGCTAATAAAGTACTCACTTTTTCACCCCCTGAAACAATAGTCTGACCACCAACCATCAAATAGAGTAAGGAGAAATCAGATCTATGCTTTAATAACATTTTATATGGTCTACCCCAAGCAAAACTCAAACAAACAAAAATCTTCCAATGTTGAAATTTGGCATTTACTACTTTGAGTTTGTATAACAAATTTAACTTCTTCAGTATACTCTTATAAATAAATATACAGGAGTTCATACATTTTGATCTGAATCTTTTATTGGCGGTTTGTATATGAGGAGTTAACCTGTAAAATGCTTTGTTCAAATCTTTGCTACACAACAAAGAATGTATGTGTGATGTAGATTTGAGAATGAAAACATTTGAGTCATTGCCATGTCAAATTAAGATAGCAGATAGTGTGTTCTTTTCTTTGTGAAATTTGTACAAAATCGTGAATTTACTAAATAAGTGCATTTTTATTTTGTGTAATGTAGACGTTGGGTTTAATATGTTGAATTAAAGTTTATGTTATAGGATATTGCATTTTATATTATCTTTAAGTTTCACTTCCTGCACCCTGAGGCGCAGTCTTTCTTCCCTAATAAAATTAATTTTATTTTTAAAAATTGAAGACTGTCGTTCTACCAATTTATTTGTAGAAAGTCGACAGTAAATAAACGAACAGTCAGCTCAACCAAATACTTGCTGAATTGACTGATCAGGGAGTGCAGTAGTCGCTCCCTAGACAGACAATTATTTATTACAATTATTAATATATGTGGAGTTGTAACGTTCTACAAATTGTTCAAGATCAATTTTGTAAAACCGTTTGGCAGAGGACAGATGATTATCATTAAAATTAAATAAAAAAATGATGAAACGCTAAGTCCATCTCAACTAATTTATAGGATATTAAATGTGTTGCACCAGCAGAGACCAACAAATAGTTTCTAATAATTGAACAATTCTAATTAAAAAAGGTAGGTTCACTACTATTTGTAACCACAAGATCCCTACAATGAACCACCTCATTGAAATCAATAGCCTGTAGCTAGTTTCCCTAACACGAGAGTCCATTACTGGTAACCTGATGTTGAAGTCCACGATGACCACATGATAACAGTTCAGAAACTGCCCCAAGTTCTGGTAAAAAATATGGTTATAAATTTGTTTGATGAGAGATAAACACAAATGTATGTATTCAGCCTAACAGAAATTAAATTAAAGTTCTACAGTAAAGAGTGCGAAGATAAAATTATCAAAATAATACAATAAATTTATAAAACAATACGGTTAAATGTCAGAGGCCAATAAAAAGTAAGCGGTAATAATTGGAGGGAAATGTAAACAACTTTTATTCTTATATTTTATGAATTTGTTGTTGGTTTTGTTTTATGTGTTTGTATGTTGTATTATTTCGCTTTTTTAATATCTGAAAATTAACAAATGCAAGACATTGTAACAGTAAAGCGAATAAATTATGTATATACAAGGTAAGCATTATTAATCGTCAGATGAATACACTCGGCGACTAAACATCTTTTGTAATGTATTATTTTCTGTCGTCATATTGTTACTTAATTGCAAGTACTGAAAAAAAATCGTTAGTTGTAATATTTATATGATTATTTGCGAAACATGCCAATTATTTTGTTTTAGTATGTTTATAATGTTGGATATTTTCAAACATTTTAGATTACATTGACGATATGGAGAATAATTCTTCGCAGAACAAAGTAAAATCAGATCATTTGGATACCGAAAAGGATATTTGTTAGTAGTGTAACTGATTATAGATAGCTCAATTTATATTTGCATGCAGACATGTTTACGTTTTTCAAAGATTTATAAAATATGTAGTAAACTTATGAATTGATTATGTTATACGTAAATAATCGCAAGAAATATTTAAACTTGTAACGTGATTTGCATTGTGTTTATTAAAATTTTATGATTAGAACATTAATTTATTTTTTGTTTTTACACTTGTTAATTGTACTGTTAGAATTCTTTTTCATTAATCAAAGTATGGGGGAAACTAAGTACTTTACTGATATTTGAATGAGTAACAATAGATCATTATTTATCGAAATAGTATCAAAGAACGTTCGGTAATAAATAAAATGACCAACGTTAAACAGATATTTTATTTGTTTTAATACTAGTATTTTATACATTGTATAGATTTCATGTTTATTGACCTATATTTGAAATAATACAGGTTTCTTTGATAGATTGTCTGATGAAGTAATTTTAGAAATATTTACAAAGTTGGGAAAAGCTGATCGTATTAATTGTTCACTTATTTGTAAACGATGGAAAAATATTGCGTATGACAGTCAGCTATGGCAGAGGATTGATTTAAGTGAAAGTGTTTTGTCATCGGAGAAAATGATGTTTATTTTGACAAAAAATCCTGTCGCATTGTGTATGTTTCAAACTAAGGTAATTTTTGTTTTTGATTTATTTGATCTTTATTCTTATTTTAGTAATTGATAATGAAATTTTCCAATGTTCATAAAGTTCTATCAAAATAGTCGACATTTTCATGCTTTTATAATACGGGGTATGTGAAAACAAAGTTTTAATAATTTATAAAATTATGTTACATTAAAAATACATTTTAAAATCTGATTAAATATGATCATCATCAGGTTGCTCTCCTCAATCAGAAGATTGCATATATTCATATGATTCGCTTTCTTGAAAGAGCAATTGTCTCTTGTTAGTTCTGTATGTTCGTTGTCATTAGTTCCAGCCGTCTTCTTCCTCTTACTGATTTTCCAGTATTTTTTCCTTGCGTTGCTGCCATGAAGATTCCATCCTCTCGAATTTTATGTGCCAGGTATTTCAGTTTTCCATTTTTAATATCTTCCAGTAGTATTATTTTTTCTTCTATTTTTGCCAATACAGCGGAATTCGTCATATTGTTCTGTCCACGATATCTTCATCAGCCTTCTATAGCTCCACATTTCAAAAGCGTTTATTTTCTGTTCAGAGTGGGAGCAGACTATGAAAGATAAATCAAAGTGTTTTTTGTTTTTCCTTTCGATTAAGATTTTAAAAGTGAAGTTACTTTTATAATATATTTTACAATATTGATTTTGAAATGAATTTACTTTTTTTTCAAATCGATATTATTTTTTGTGCCATCAATCATTTTAATAATTATAATTTGAACACTTTATTAATTGTTTATATATATATATAAAATATGTAACATTTTAATTATGTATTATTAGGACATGTTTATATATTTTAGAAAGCCTGTACATAAAAATTTCCGTATAACAGTATTTTATAATTGAAATACACATGAACCTCGAACTTTCGTGTGTTTCTATGTATAAAACATATTTTGAAACATTTAATATTTGATTTCTTGCTACACAATAATTTATCAAACGCGAGTAGTTAACTAGTTAAATCGCGAACTCAAATCGCTTAACAATGATTCTACTTTCGGTATGAATAAATTTTATTAATTTTCAATCATGTATTTGAAATTTTATTATTTTAAAAAGTGAATTGAATTTTGGAAAATCTTCAATACGACAAAATTGTGTGTCGTATTTCCTGAAAGTTATATATAATATCACAAAAAGTATTTTTATTATAAACTGACTAGAGAACTAAATATTATTTGTGATATCCAATTTGTAAATTTGTTTGTTAATTTTATTCAAAGTATGTATTATTAAAAGATAGTTACTGGTACATTTAACATTTTACGTATATATATATATATGAGAGAGAGAGAGAGAGAGAGAGAGAGTGAGAAAGAGGAACAAATTTAAATTACGGTTTTACTGGTGATAAAAGTAATTAAATAAGTTAATTGCCTCTCGACATACATGTTTAACGCCATACTTAGGTTTAAGTATTATCCCATTCCTTTGAAGTTTTTTCAAATAATTGTAATTAATAAACGTGGTAAAAATTCTGTTATCCACCTATATCGTTCCTACCAATTTAATATACGAATTCATGCTTCTCAGGAGAATAATATTTTTAACACAGGAAAAAGAAATCATTTCAGAACGTTAATTTTGATTTAAAGCGAAATATCCTATAATTCATTAGGTTTGCAGTATAGTCAGATTCAAAGTGACATGAAATGTGGAAAAGTTTGTATAAAGTGTGGCGTGAATGACTACTCTACTGTCCTTATCAATTTTATGAACTACTTAAAATGTTATTTGAGTGATACTTTCATATAAAATACGTAAGCGCAACATCAGTTTTATGTTCCGTACACGCAGGAGTTCTTCATAACAGTGTTCTGGGGCTGCTGATGTGCCTGATTATAATATATACAGTTCATCTATCTATGACTGACAACTCTAATCCCAACGCGAATGATGAATCCATATTGGCATTTGAACAACGTCCACAAACAGCGGTAAGTCAGGTTGCTAAGTGGTACAATTAGTTTCAAATTAAAATTAATGAGAATATATCAACTCACATTATGTTTACAATGAGACCAATCGTAACGACAGATATCAAAATAAATCAGAAACTGATTCCAACTAAATCTAATATAAAGTATTTGGGCATCTATCTTGATCAGGGACTTACATGACATAAACATATTGAAACGAAAAGGAATTAACTAAATCCAAACATCCGTAAAATAAAATTGAAATTATCTCTAAAAATGAACGAATATTTTATAAGTAAACAATGCCACCAGTGTGCATTATGACTACCACCTTCTGGGGTTGCAGTTCCGAGAACAACATGGAACTAATTCAAAGATTTCAAAATAAATATTGAGGACGACGGCTGCTGCGCACCTTAATTCATCAGCAGTAATACACTTCGTACGGATTCTAATTTATCTTAAAAAAAACAAACATGTAAGTAAAATACATAACCACGAAACCACGAAAACGATATAATGAGAAACCTGTTAAACAACTCAGTAGAATTGCGCTAACTAAAGCACTCAAAATCAACCGGCTCAGTTGACAAAATCAAATGGCAAATAAAAAAAAATATTCAGGTAGTTCATCATTGGATAATTTAACACCTGGCTTGGAACATATATTGCAGAAAGAAAAAATGAAAAAATAAGTATTAGTTTGATATGTTGTTATGAAGGGGTAGAAATTCTAAAAGTATAAAGTTTGTTTTCATTTACATGTGCTTTTATTTTTATTTTTTATTTATAGACATGCTTTCCTTTATTAACAAATTTATCAGATAATGTAGAAGATGGTTTAAGATTGGAGTATCTTGATATGACAAGGACTGGGATACATATATCAGGTAATATGAGAATTATCTATGTGACATAATTTATTGTTTTTATTGGTCAACTTGTTTCATTTAAAAATATATTATGCCTTAATACATTTCTATTATATTTCTGAAATTAATGCAAATGTTGAGTTCAAAACAATTTTTTTTTGTGTGTGTGAAAATAGGTTAGGTATTGCAAATTTATAATAGATTAGATATTAAATCTGTCCTGTCTTCGTATTTTAAACAAACCCAGATGATATGTTCGATGCTTTTTAATATAACATGAATCGCAAGCGCCATTCTTTGTTGTTTAAATCTGATTAGATGTCCAGAAGTACAACTGTGCTCATTAAATCTTCGGATAAAAAAATTAATTGATTAAATCAAGGGGTACTTTTTGTTTTATACGTCATAGTTTTCCCTTTTAACGAATGATCACGTTCATGTTGAGACTGAAATGACTTAGAAGATTAGGTTAAACTTTGAAAGCAAATTTCTCCAATGAAGTCTGATTTTTATTATTATATTTGAACGAATTTCATTATCTGCAACTTCGTGTCCTTGAATCCATTTTAATTTTATCATGGAATCGTGATGTTGCATGCGCTTTATCCATTATCAGTAGAAAGCTGTAATTTACTCACATTGAAATCTGCAAAGCGAGAAAGTTACTGAGATACAGTCAGCGAATCTGTGAGAATTAGAATGTTTAACTCTTTTGAAATGTTTGACAAAATAGTACATTTAATATGATATAAATGTCCATGAAGAACAAAGATCTGACACCCTGTGTGGTTTTGTTATGTTTCGATTAGAATAGAGAAAGGTGGTTAGATACCTGTTTTGTGTATGATCAACTGGGCCGTCTACGAATGTTAGTTCATATGAATCGTACTCCAGTTATGGTGCGCAATGTAGTTATTTGTATAAGCTGAAAATCTCTTGAGATATTATACGTATCAAATCTACATTTCAGGTAAATAATAGTGTCTGGAAATTTGTCCTAAAGGAATGATCCATATCCGTTTGGGTAATATCTATATTGTACAGTTCATGACTAAGAACAAGTGGAAGAAAACTTTTATGCTGTCAATAATTATTATCACGGTTCCTTAAAATATATTTGATTTATTTATTATGCCAATTTTTAACTTTAAGACAAAATTTGTAATCCTCAGCCTGTAGAATATTAATCAGTGTAAAGTTAAAAGCACAAAGGCATATATGAATGACATTATTTCTTTTGATTCGTTTTATTGGGGTTAACTAGGAGCTTAATTTCAATGGGAGATCTGATGAGAGTTTTGTATACTTCTAATCCTGCTATCGAATGAGCATCTGATTTTAGGACTGGTAAGGCATGTAATAAATTTAACTCTTCTGGTATTTTTTTAAAATAAAAATTTAACTTTTTCAGTCCATGCCAACTTATCATCGAACATCACTCCTAAATGCTCGGCGTAATTCCCAAATACTATGGATTTATTATTGATGCATAATAATGGTGAAAGAGTAATTTTTTTATAAACAGGATTCCTGACATTTATCTACCTTTTAAAAGATACTGTAGTTCACTGATAAATCTGTCTAACTTATTTACCACATGTTCTAAGAATGTTGAAGCCCCACATATTACAAAATAATCAGCATATTAGAAAATTGTAATATTTTTATTCTGTATCCTTTTTGTTATTTTTGTGTATATTATGTACAAAAGTAGACTAAGTAAATTACTTTCCATTCCTCCTAATGGATTTCACCGCATTGTGTTTCTTTATATCTGAACATCATTTTTAACTCCCTCTGCTAGTGAGGTGAAAAACGTTATCATAATTTACATAAATTATTCATTTCCACCAGCATCATTCTTAACATTTTATATAAAATTGTATCAATCTCGACAGTTGTCTTTTCTATGATCTAGATTATGTAGTAGTTCATATTTTGATGTAGGGTGGTCGAACACGGCAGATGTAATCTTCGACTTTATTAGATGTTTTATCACAAAAAAACTTTTGATTCTTTGTTTCATTCTCACCACTAATATTATATTTATTAGTGATCAAAATTGTTGCAATCTTTCATTTTCTTTAATTTCATGAAACGATTGGTTTCAACTTGCTTTTTATATTTCAACTAATTTTCGATTGAAGAAGAACCATTGTACAAATTGTTCTCTATAGCGCAACATAGCGGTTACACTATGCATCCTATCATCCATGTCGTAAAGAAAAAGCTGGGGGGGTCGCTCTGAACATATTTTAATCAGTGGCGTTGATTTATTAACTGCCTTGTGAATTATATTATAAATAGTTACATACTGGGTTTCTGGACATACAGCAAAAATACATCAAAACTTAGTTTTTGTGTTTCCAAAATGATATACTGTTCATATTGATCTCAGTCAAACTTATGTAGTCTCTAAGGTGTTACTTCCGTTATGTTTGACCACAATAAAAATTAATTGTAATAGAAGTGGGCAAATGGTCGTTCATTGGATCGTTCCCTGTATTACATTATATTTTATGAGCAACACCAAGGGAATGCAAAATTAATCTGTCAAAATCTAGCGACCGCTGTTTTGGATTTGTATTAATTATATGCAAATGTTGATAATGAAGTATAATAATTCGGATCCCTCATAATTCAGTTTAACATTCTGCCAGGTTGAACGATTTTTTTTATCTTGTTTGTTGTTTTTCAATAAAGTATGCGCTAATATTTTAGTTATTTTAATATAAGCTAATGTGATGGCTCTAGTTGTAGGTTTGTTTTACTAGATCACATTGTTTCTTAACTGAATTGAAACTTTGGCACTTTAGCATTAAATTTATATCAGTTATCTATAGTAGTGACACTCTAACGGATTTAGTACATATGTAGTTGTGGATTCATGCTTAGTCTTGTTAGGACCCAAAATTCACTGTGTGGGGCTCTTTTCGATGGACACTAAGGTTCAGTCTGTCTATGTTGTTTAGAAATGTGTGTTTAGGATTTAAGAGATGGTGCCATTTTGAACCACAGATAATTTTCAAAAGGTATAGTTAATAGGGTGGGAGTGAGTTCTGTGATACACAACAGTATGTTGCTGAAGGGGCGGCAGTATCAACACTCATTGTCTGGTATGTCTGTTTATGCAAGGATCTACAAGAAATATGTTCTGTAACTTTAAACATTGAAATGTTTTAACAGGTAAAACTTCGATGGTATCCATGTGTGTAGACCACATTTTTTTACGCGTCTTTTCAAAAACACTTGCAGATTTAATTTTCAAATTCTTCTATTAGTTGGATTCCGGAATCGCGTTGTCTAAATTTTCTTGTCTCCTAGTGTTATTGTCTCACTTTTGGAAAAAAAAAAAACATTATTTGAGAAATATTTTGATGCGATTTCGGCTTGTGCAAGAATGTGAAATTATATCAAAGTTACTGCCATTGACTGATTTTATTGCAATGAAATAGTCTAATAATGTAAGATGGGATGCATTGTAATATGACGCGTTTTCTTCGTTTATTAAGTGGTTAAATGTTAGTGGTGTAATTATTTAATTTTTTAATTTATCAGCTAAAGATGTTGCTTGTGTTACACAAATAAGTACGACAAAATATAAATAATAATATGTAATGATAACTATAATATTAATAGTAATATTGACAATATAAATGATAACTGTTCAGATTTCACTGTAGTATCACGTATATAACAGATGATTTCTTAAAAAACGATCGATAAATCGACGTACAAAACTTACGATGGATATGCATACACACAAACATGGAAATAAGATAGGAATTATACTGCAGGTAAGTAGTGAACTGAACGCGAGAACATAATAGTTATCGAGTGAGAACGCAAAAATGGCAATTAACGTCCTCATAATTATAAATGGATATTTGTTTCCCTCGCGGCGAATCAAATAATTTTCCTACTCTACAAAAGTTATTCTACGGTCCCAGCCATAAGTAAATCAATTCCAGTTATGCACTTTTTATGTGACCCCCCCTAAAATAATTTCGATTACCCGAAATTTTATCGACTTGTTCTTCATTACTTACATCAAGATCCGCGCCTTTGAAAACGGCAAATCTGGTAAGGTAATACGAGTGAATAAATTACCTGAATATGTTTGTATTTTTCGGATTTTAATGTTGTTTCTTCAATAATTGTGCAATATACAATGCACTAATAGGAGTACTAGAATATAATTTTCATATAAGTACTTTCAAATCTATATAATCATCGTTGTCATCATAATAATAATCTGCTTGATCATGGTAGTGTAAAACCGGGTTTATTTATATTTCGTTTGTAAAAATTATTTTTATCACCGTTATTCCTATTAATATTTTAATTATTAATACTATTTATTCCACAAACGTTGAAATCACGCATTTCGGTATTAAAATCGTTATCACTTACCTTTCTGTTCCGATGATTATTATCGTTGTTTACCGAATGATTCGTTTGTATTGTACCAACCGTGTTATCCGAAGAGGAGGTTGGAAGAATAAAAGCAAATATAAAATATATTGTTTTACGTATTCTACATATTCCAAGCTATGTTCTTATCAGTTTCTTTTTTTCCCTTTAATTTAACTGTTACAATTAAAATGAGCTCTTTTATAAGGGAGTCTATACATTTCTTATATCTACTGTAATTTTCGTTTTTTTTTTTTTTTTTTTGTTGGCTTTAAATAATTTTTATTCGATAATTTATTAGCATTATCTATCAGATGTAACTGGATAATCTATTACTTTTTTTCTATTCTAGAGAATAAATCTATTTATAATATTCGCTAATTGAGATTGAGTGCGGCGATATATGATTTTAAAAATCTAATGTGTCTTATAACGTGCGAATATATTTTATGACTGGTTCAGTTTATTTCAAATTTTTATAGGTTTGATAATTCTTTTGTTTAGATTTACAGCGTCTATTACATAAATGCAGACGTTTAATAAAGCTCAGTTTAGAAGACCGCGAATTAAATGATACCGTATGTTGGGAAATAGCCCAAAACAGAAGATTAACAGTTTTAAGTATATCTAAAAGTTCGAATGTAAGCAAGAGCGGGATACAATTTATCATAGATAACTGCAAAAAGTAGGTAAACATTTAAATTATTCTGAGACGTATACAGCGGGTTCTAACCATGGCTCTAAAACATATATTTTGTTTCTCCTTCTTTTTATTGGAACTGTACCGTGCTTTATTTATTCCTTTCTATCATTAAAATTTATTACGATATATAGATTCAATTTTTTGTACTACCTATCGAATTCCTCAGTCTGCTGTGGCTTACAGTACGAAAAACAAAAAGCTGTAATAAAATTTAATGATGACTTGTCAGGACCTGCAATATGAAAATACGAGTAAGACAAAGATGTTCGTTATCGCCAAATCTTTTAATGTTTATCTAGGGTTAATAGTTGAAGCATTTGAAAGTACTAAATATAGAATAAACGTAGAAGGAAAAAAATTAAAAACTATAAAATTCGCTTATGATCGGGTGATACTTGCAGCAACTACGGAAATGCTTTAAAAGGTGATACAACTTTTAAATAAAGTAGTATGGTATAATGAAAAAATAAAAAACAATGAAGATTGTACGGAAACTGCGTCAATTTGTGTGAAAATTGATGGAGGAATAGTTGAGCAAGTCCGAAACTTTCAATACATTGGTCAGATTATAAACTATAAAAATGTGCGTTTCAAGAAAAACAGGGCATATTAAGACAGAAGTCAATATCGTTGAAAATTAAGAATATTAAAGATGTACGTGTGGTTCATAGCTCTTTAGGATGCTGAAATCTGTATATTAAATAAAGTTAATATGAATAAGTTACAAATGTTTTAGATGTGGCTTGGAGGAAAATGGAAGGAATAAGCTACAGGTACTCCGACAAATTGAAGAGAAAAGCAATTTTTAAATTGGATAAGGAAAACATGATTTGGGTCGTGTACTTTGGCATGGAGGATTACTTAGAAATATTCTTGAAGGTGAAATCTACGGAAAAAAGATCGAGGAACATATTTATAATAATCATGCTAAAGGACACCGGATTAAAGAACTGCGCTGAATTAAAAATAGCTGTGGAAGACACGGAAAGATGGAAGATTACTATCATGGCAATGGACCTGTCTTAGGACTGTACTAATGATGATAATTTTAGACGCGCGAAATTTGAGTTTTAAAAACTTATGTATTTAGTTAGTGTATTTCAATTAAATATATTAAAAAATGCGAATTTGGATATTTTTTGCCTCTGTTTTATTATTATAATTAAATTTTAATGCAATTTACATAATGTATGAAATAAATTACTACGATGCGAATAGTATGTCGGGAAAGGTGGTAACATCATAGTCGGTTCATTTTCTAGAGATATTTAATATATGTTTAAATATAAATTGAAATTTGTAATCACAGGATTTATTTTGGATAGCTACAGTATTCAGAATTGAATAGAAATTCGTTTTTAATGATTGAATTCGTATTTTTTATTTATTTATTTTTTAAATTCTACAATTATATGTTTATGTATGAACAACTTCTTTCTAGGTTTGTTTTTTCCTTTTTATTTGTTCGACAATTTCGTGTAGCATAAAACATTGTGAATTTACGAAATAGTTTTCATCATAATCATTTTTTATTGATGAAATTACGTAAAAACAAATAGTTACAGTTGATTATTTTGGTAAAATGTATGTTACGATAATAATTTTTAAAGACTATGTCACTCTCCAAATATGTACACACACATACATACATACATATATATATATATAATTAAGACTATAAATATATTAATTGTTTAATTGATAATACTGTACTTTTTTCAAAAGGTTAGAAGAGTTAAATATTTCATGGACTGATTTGGAAAAAGACGCGTTGCATTATGTTTGTGCATCAATAACTGACTCTATTAAGAAATTAAATTTAAGTGGTTTTGAAAAAAAATTAAACGACGATCGTAAGTATATTAGTTATTAATTTAGCAATGATAGTGGTGATATTAAAGTAATTATCACTATATGTCTAAATGATTATTGTTTTCAGATGTAGAGCTTTTATTATCTAGATGTCATATACTTACGGAATTAGATCTCAGCGACTGTACAGGATTGACTTCGGATGTTATCATATCTATTAAGCGCAACTTAAATCAATTACAACATCTATCTATAAACAGATGTTACGGTATAAAGAGGGTAGCTATTTCGTGAGTATTGCTTAATCGTAATTTGTGAAGTAATTACATAAATAAAATATAGTTAATAATTCGTAATGACTGCTTAGTGTGTGTATATATGAAGTAATTAATTATAAAAAATAATAACTTTTATCTATTCGGTTCTGGGAACAAAAAAAAAAAAAAATCATCTTAACCAGGCGATAAACCAAAGTTGAAAAATAATAAATTTAACAATTACTAAAATATTGATCTCATTTCTAATTTCGAGGGACAGTTACATTAAAAAAAATGAAAACACCGATTTACTTTAATGAAACAATTATTCCTATGCCCAATAGAGTAAAATATTTAATATTTTAAAATAACTAATCTGGGAAGGTCACATGCTCGCCAAAGTGAAACAATTCGATTTTAAACTTTGAAATATATTGAGTAATAAATTCGTCTATGAAAATAAAGTTGTAGTATTCAGTTATTTAACGTTTGCAGGTAATGCTTATTCGGTGTTGTTGGAGCACTGTGATATGTTTTGTTGGTCATATTGAGCGCAAGGGAAAATATTAGTATTAAAACTTCCAAGCTTTAAAAGATAGGCGCAAACGAAATTACTGTATCGTCTTTAATATTTATGTAATGTGCTAGTTCACTTAGCAAAGAGTAATTACTTAATAGATAATATTCTCCTCTATATTTTTCCTTTAAAAAAAAAAAAAATGGCCTGGTTGTATACACCATTCGGCCACAGAAATAACAAAAATAAATCATAAATAAATATAAACGGATGAATTAAATTAAACTAAAGGAAGAAAAAACTGTAACATATTAATATAACAAGAGGAGAATCAAAAGAAAAGGAAATATATAAAACAGGAAAAGAAAAATTACTGCCAAATAAAAAAACCAACTGTTAAATTAGGATATGATTAAAACTAATGAATTTAAATAATACTATAAGAAAAACACAACATCCAAAGATAACAAGGATAAGATACAGTAAGGAGGGAAAACACCAAGAGAGAATAACTTATCAAGCAAATCCATACGTCTATGTTCGAACCATCCACAGCTAAAAAATAAATGATTAATATCTTGTCTCAAATTAACGCTACTATGATTGGTACAATGAACATAAGAATATGATTTGCAAGATTGAAGTTCAAAGCTACTCTAGAATGATCAGAACGTAGCCTACATAAATCTGCGGAGAGTTGTGATCGAATTAACAGAGGAAAGATGATTGAACCAGGGTACATGAGGAAATTCAATTATGTATACTTTCAAGCCAGTCGGTTTTAAAAGTCCTCCTAATCATGTTATATAGGTCGTTTGAGGGAATATATGGAAAACGACCTCGAAAATTAATAGCACTTTTCGCTAAATAATCAACTCTGTCATTCATGGAAATACCACAATGACTGGGTATCCATAAAAACTTCAAGCTACGTCCACGTTCGGTAATAATCAGGAATTTCCCTTTAAGTTCCAAAACGTAAATGTGAGACTTATGATTAAAATTACTGCCCTGAATAGCAGAGAGTGCACTAAGGCTATCGGTGCAAATAACAAAATTGCCTATACAAAACAGAAGTTTTATAATATATTCACAGCCTTATCAATCGCTAACAGCTCTGTTGTAAATATGGAGGCCTTAATAGGTAAAGAAAACTGCTCAGTAAATAAATTCGGAATAAAAAACGCAGCACCCACATTCTCATTAGATCCTCGAAACTTAGAACCATCGGTGAAAATCTAAATATATTTATGATACTTTGTTTCAGTAATATAATGGAAATGAGAATTGACTATTTCAAGTAGTAAATTAAGTTTAATTAATTCTTGACAAGTGTGAATATCAATGTCTATATTAATTAGATTGATGCCGTAGAGAAGATTAAAATATATAGAAGGAAAACCGGGAATTAGTGCAGACTTATATGCGATATATCGGGAAATCCGTTTGGCAAGAAAGGAATTTTGGAGTCAACAAACCTATAGTTACTATAATGATATAAAATATTATCTAAGAGAGCATGATTTTGAAGATTGCAATATTTGGTTAAGAATTCATTTGTACAGAATATTCTTTTGTAATGTAATGATGGAGTTAAAGTATCGATTTGAAGGCATACTACAGTGCAAGAATGAAGATTGCCAATAATATGTCTCAAACCAATGTTCTGAAGACAATTCAGTTTTTTAGATGAGAGGGGCAACCGAGTCATAAAATATTGAGCCATAATCTAGTCTAGATCGTATAAAGGACCTGAATAACATACTTAGAATGACAGGATCACCTTGAAGTTACTAATTGCTTGTAATGTATTGTAGATCATGAGTAGATAGAGCGGATATGTGAGACGTTCATTTGATTTTTATAACAAATGAAACGACTGATTAGAGATATTGATTTGGTACAGCTGAATGAGCTAAGTGTAAAAACACAAACGCATGATTTATAAGGAGATAAAAGAAGATTAATATTTTGAAAAGTATTACAAAGCACAGAAATAGTTGATTGAATATTATTAACGGCTTCATGGAGATTCTAATGGGACATATATGATAAGAAATCATCAGCATAAGACAAAACTCTGGAGGACGACCCAGTTAGGCAATTAAAAAGTGCCAAAACATAAATATTAAAAAGGACAGGACTCAAAGCTGATCCTTGGGCATCGTTTATAAGAAATACGTGCAACAGTGGAGTTAGAAAGAGGATTTAGGAAGATTAAAGATTTATTAGAGAACACTTTACATAGCAATTTGACCATATTAACAGGAATTCCAATTTTTAAAATTCCGTTGTATAGAATAGGGGAGAGAGACATTATCGAAAGCTCCCTTGATGTCCAAAAAGGAGCTATGAGAAACTTCTTATTAATGAAGGAGGAGTGGACGTCGCGTAGAAAGTGTGAGCTACACAGTCTAGTATACTCCATCCGGGACGAAATCCAAACATACCCAAGGGAAGAATATTCTCACTCTTGATCCACCATATTAGTCTGTTTTTCACATTCATTTCAGATGATTTCCGAAAACAGGATGCATGAGAAATTGGCCTTTAGGAAGAGGCTTGTGAGGAGCGTTTACCGGATTTTAAAACTGGAATCACCACAAACTTAGACCAATCTTCCGAAACTAATCCAGAGTGTAGCAGGTTAGTAACAGTGTCTACTAGAATGGTTTTTACTTTAACAGGCAAGTTATTTATTGAGAAGATTCTTTCTTCTTGTCAAGAGGATAATTTAATTCAGCATAAGTAATAGGTCGAAGTAAGAAATGAGAAATAGGAGAGCAGGAAGTATATTCCAGGTTACAGAGTTCTTCATAATGGTACATAAGGGGGGTCACATTGTCTACGAATTCAGAGAACCATGTATCATTTATAATACGAGCAGATGAAGGATGTGTATTTTTTAAACGGCCAATTAATGACCAAACTTCCTTTAAATGTGTATTTTGATTGAACCTGAGACAAAAGTGATACCAAGATTCCCTTTTCGAGCGTTTAAGACGAGTTTCGACAGCTAATTTTTTATAAGAAAGGTACGACTTCTTAGTCCCAATATGGCGAAAACTCTGAGAGCTAAGTTCCTTTATTTCATTTTGATTCAACAAGTTTTGTTCTATCAAGGAACGGATCTATTCTCCCCCTCCTTATAGACAGTTGCTACTGGAACGGATTCTCGTTTAGCTGAGAGAATTTATGAAAGAAGCCGTACTTTTCAAGTGGAGAATTTATAAAATTAGTTTCATCCAGACGATGTACCACTATTTCCTGAAATTTAAACCAATTCTCTTTTAATTTTCAACGTAAACTGTTTTCACAGAGAATGAGTGAATCGTTATCAATTATAGATCGTTTTGCATCACTGTAAATGGTTATTGAGAAATGATCACTTCCTAAAGTGGTTTCAAGTACAGACCAAGAGCAATCAAAGAGGATATTAGATGAAACTAGAGATAGATCTACAGATTGTTATTATGTAATGGATTATTAATTCCAGTTGGAGATCCGTCATGCAGAGCCTGAAATAATATCAAAACTGTGGAACCCTTGCGATCATTCCTACTACAGCCCTACAGTGAGTTTAGGGTATTGAAATCACCATCAAGAAAAATGGGAATATTCTCTAAATTATCAAGACATTCTAAAAATATTTGTGGGTTAATGGAATGATTGGGAGAGGATTAATAGGAAATCAAGGTACCAGAGAAATTACTAACCGTAGCGAAAAGGCAGACTGCGTTAGAAGAAGTATCATTGCTAACACTGGACAAGTTAGTATTAATGGCATGATGATTAATAACATGTCGGACGAGGATGGCAGCACCTCCATACCCATCCACTCTTATCATCTCGGTAATAATAATAATTAAAAATACGAAATTCTTCATTCACTGATAACCAAGTTTCAGATAAAAGAATTATATCAAAGGAATGGGAACTTAAAAAATGTTCAATTTCGCATCTATTGGCTAAAATATTTCTCGCGTTCCACTGTAATATCCAAATCATAGCCACAGGAAGAAGGATGTAGAGTAACAAGAAGAACAAGGGAAAAGGGATTATAAAAAGAAGAAGGAGGAAACGGAAGGGGAAAAGGAAGAAAGGAAAAAGATATTATCTAAGATACCTGGATAAATATAGAGGAAGGAACAGAAAGGGAAATAAACTATGTAAAAGAAATAGATCAGGTTATTTAAAATAATCATAGCAAAAAAAAAAAGAAATTTAAATGAAAAATTTAGGAAAGAAAACGAAAAAAATAAATGAAGATATAATACTAAGGAAAATAAGAAGAAAAAATAGCTAAATTAAATATGATTTTTATGAAAAGCCTTAGAAATATCTTTACTTGTTTTATTATTACTTATATTAGGTTTACTATCAATATTGTTCTTGCTAGAACCAAATTGTTTATTTGTACTACGTTTACTGGAAATTTGAAAAGACTTACTAGCTACTGTTGAGTCATTTTGGTATATCTGCCTGATTCCTGAGGTAGGTAATCTTATTTACAGCAACGTGACTATAAAATTTTTGTTTCATCATAAGAGGATGTTGTACGTTTTGAGTTCAATTCTGATTCCAGAATCAGCTGATTTCTGCCAATAAATCTTGACCATTTGAATATAGGATTAGGTTTATAGATTGGAACATCTGGGTGGTCCATTTTTCCTTGTTTGTGCACAATTTCAAGAGAATCGCTATAGTCTGTCAATGTAGAAAATCGGTTACTATTGTTGAAGTTGGTCTTAACTCTGTTGGCGAATTAATGTTGTTGTGAATACGTTTTTGACAGCTCCAAAGAAGTTTCATGTAAACTTATGTTATGAGAGGCCACGAACTCGTTTATGCCTGTTTGCCTTGTCCTTTCCGGACAGGATACTGCCGTTGCACTTTGTGATCCTCTGAAAAATATACATGTCTCGATGGTTATGACATTGATGAACCGCATGATCGTTACCTTCATATCTATCATATCTCGGTTTGCTTTTACATTTAAGTGCAATGTGACCATAATGTAAACATCGTTTGCATTGTCTAATTCTTTTAATGAATGCTTCGCAACAAAATCTTGGTTTCCATAGGAATACATAAGCAAGGATAATTTGTCCCTCAAAAACTACAAGAACGGAGCTGCTTGGGATATATTTCACTTCATCGTTGATAAAAACTCTCCTATTTAATGTTTTAATCGATTTAATTACAAATTGAATACATTCAATCATTTCATATAACTGTTCGTTCGAATATTCAATGTCAACATTTTTAATAACAGCTGCTCTCGGTGTTAAATAAGGAGTGTAAGCTTTGTAACCCAATTTCGAAAAATATTGATTATTCACCGCATCGTTGGCAGAGGAAGGTAAAGAGAACTGAATAATAACTCTGTTATAAGAAACTTTCTTGACTCCAGTTACATTTTTATTAAAGAATATTTTCGTAGAATTTCTGCAATTGATCAGACGAGGTTTTTTCAACGAATAATTTATAACTGTTTAAACTAATATTAATAAGACTAATAATTATTGGGCTTTGGACCAAATGTGTCGTTAGAATTAACAGAGATGTCATTATAATTAGAAGCCCATAAACTTTTATTATTATTAATAATATTATTCGCATTCTTGTTATTATCATTATTATTATTATTATTATTCTTAACCGTAATTATAATATGGTTTCTTGAAGTATTATCTAATAAAGTGGCTTTAAATATGTCATTATCGGGAGGAATGTTATCAAACATACCCGAGCTGCCAATTCTTTCTGAATTAACTACATTATCTGAATCCATATGAAGGTTGCATTTATATATGTTTATATCAACATCATTAGTATTATTACGAGAAGACAAGTCTACAGCCATACAACTATTCGTTATATTATTATCGTCAGTAGATAGCCTATTCAGACCACCCGAGGTTTCTGACATATTCCACATTAACCAACATATATAAAATATATATAATGATATTATACCAAAGTAACTGAGTGTGTGTAGTATGTGAATATGACATTTTGAGTGGAGGGGGAACAAAGAAGAAATATACAGTGGATAAATGTTACGAAAAACACCCGACAACGGAAATAATGAACGCACGAAAATAAACTTATTACCAAACGACGCATATAATTTAATAAAACATAGTTCTCGGTGTTTTATGTGAACATACCATCCCAGGAATTAGTTAATTAAAAAAATATATTAATTGCGCGTGATTCGACTAATGACCATGTCAGTATTTCATGAAGAACTAGAGATTATTCGGAGATGATAAATGTAAACGTGGATATAAACCATTTCTTCTATACCTTATGGCTACATATATGGTGACTGCATTTGAACCCGCAGTTTCGTATGTTTTGATATGTTAAGAATTAGATTTCCAACAAATATGGAAGTTACTTATCATTTACTTAAGAGTTTATCGTATTTGTTTGTTTCGATTGAATCTGCTACTATACTATACCAGTGCCCGTTTTGTTCTACTACTACAATCTTCGATAGTACATGAATTATGTCATTATCTTTTATTGTAGAACATGGTTTATAAAACCCTACGCACGATACTGTGTTATGAAAAAAATGATACCATTGTGGAGTAAGTAATCACTAATAATCACTATGTTATTATGAAATAAATAGATAATCACAATGATAGGATAACAACTTTTTGGTTTTTTGTATTTCATAGATTTCTCATGAGGGATTGTTGTTCTCTATCTCATCTGGACATATTTGGTTTGGCAAATATGACGCGACAAAGTTTGCCGCCCGACAGACACATTGAAATCAATAAATCTAGATTTTCAACAATAGCCAGACCATTTGGCGTAGTTAAACGTGATACAATTTGGGGCTTACGATTAACATTGTATTGATATTCATTATCTCTTTTATTTTCCTGAACGAAAGTATAGTTTTGTTTTCTGTGGAATATATACCTGCGTACGTGTATGTATATTTAATCGTATAAATTTGTAAAATGTGTATGTGTAAAAATATACACTAAGACGCTTTTGGATATCTTTCATTGTAAATTTTAGTTGTAAGAAAATTTGAAACGATTGTTTAGTTTCCTCCAGTCTTCCTTTACGATATATAACTAATTTTTAACGAAATATTGTTAATGAATATGTTGTAATGTGAGATTAAACATAAAATCTTATTTTCTTATTACTTTTATTAGCATATGTTTTATACGATAAAAAAAAAAAAAAAAGAATGAGAACATTCTTAAATTCTTAATACATCCAAGCAATAATAGACGTGGCTTCAAAGATGTTGGTTTCAGAATATTTGCTTCTTCTTCATCATCTTGTCTGTTACAAAAACGTGATTTATACTTAGCAAATGATATTGCTCGAAACGTCGATGCTTATTGGTGTCGAAAATTTGATGGTTTTGCATCCGGTGTCGGAAGAATTTTCCAGCACAATATTTACGCTGTTACCACGGCCACCGCTAGGAGGTTTCTTCCACCTCCACCCCAATAATTCGTTTATGATTTTTTGAAAGATATTGAGTTCTACAGTGTGTCAATATAAAAATAGCATAAACGTATAATAGTTATACTTATAATTAGCCTAAATCGGATTTGTAATACTATTTAACAAGTTTGTAAAGTAAGCAAGGCATACCGTAGTTCAAGACATGATATGATAAGTTAATGTCGGAATTGCTGGTAAATAAGTATTCAAATTTGATCTAGTACATAATGCTATCGCACCCTTAAGGTGAAATGAAAAACAAGATCTAATGTTCTATTGTTGACGAATATATATATATATATATATATATATATATATATATATATATATATATATATATATATATTGTGTGTGAATGTGTAGATCTAAGTAAGTCTACAATTGACAAATATCCACACTTCAGAATTAGTTCGGAATAGCCGAGTAGCTAAGAGCACGAACTTCTATCCGGAAGGTACCGGGTTCGAACACGTTCGACGAGGCAAAAATGTAATTTAATATAAATAATCCTAATATTCTCGCGTGGAAGGCAATTGCAAACCACCACACACAACACTACATGCGCGCTAGTAATAATACAGTGAATTCACTTCACTTTTGAAAGGCCCTCCACCGTCCCCGGGCCGGCGTATTTGCCAAAAACACGCGGGGCTGGATTGTGCCGTGACAACAGCGATTACAGTCACAACTAATTAAAACTATTGGGTGTTAGTGAAAACAAATTATTATTTTATTTTAAGAGAATTTATGAACCTTTAGTCTATGTACCTAAATATATTTTGGTTTTATATATTTAGGATAATGCTGTTATTATTGTTATTATTATTCTTGCCAAAATATATACTGATAACCGCTCTCTTGAATCTAGGCTCGCCCAGTTCTCACTAGGAGTCTTGGGATACATTATTATTAGAACTGTTCCAATATAATTATCTCGATATGACACGAAATTCTTCAATTAATGCTTACATTGATAAAATTAAAACTATTCAAATTTTAAATCTTTTTACCTGTGAAACGTTCACACGGTTCTTCCCAGATATGGCTAAACGTAGAGACAGCTAAGATACTGTTGATTAAAAAAACGCCAGGTAATTTAGATATGAATGATTTACTTGACTATTTTAAAATTCCGCGTAACGAATTTTCGCTATAATTTCGCGGTTCAAATTCTGTCTACGTATATATTTATTTCAGTTATAAATATTTATCTACATGCTTCGTGATGGTAGGCACGGTCCACTCTGGCCTAACCGACCTCGCCTCGATCAGTCTAACTCTAACTTCGATTATGACTAGAGTGATTCTTTTATCAAGACTCTTCACTATCTTCCTGAAACGACACGTCGTCTTCGTATCGTTCGGTTTATTTATTTATTTTTTTTTCTATTCTAAAACTGTACTTATTCTTTCTACGAAAACTTCTGATTTCTCTTTTGCGACTAGCCAATTAAAAAACTCAAAATCATTTTTAATTTTCCATTAAAATGTCTAGAAAACCCTTCGTGTAAATCTTTCATTTTGACAATTTTCAACTTCTTTGTCGGTACTTGGTACGCCGGTTATTATATTTTTTATACAAGTATATTGATGTTACATACGGCGTCGGAAAATGTTGTATTGGAAATAAATACCGCGATATCATCAGCAAAGGGGAGAAATTTCTTTGTTTGACAACAATGTAATAAATTAAGACAGTCGAATTTGCTATTATGCATGAATTTATTTTCCGCTACTCGCGTAGGATAATACGCATTTGCGGATTTTATTATTAACTTATTTTTCTTGTTTCTGGTAAATGTAAAAAAACAAATAAATTGAATTAAATTTTAGAATACAAAGGCAAATGCGCCAGTTCTGAAATATATAAATTAAAAAGTATCGGACTAAGAGAAGAATACTCAGACTAGTTGATAACTCATCGACAATGTACTTATTAGAATATAGCGTCGTGAAAATATTCTACCAATATATATACATTATCATCAATGAAGAATTTGTTGTCCGACATATATATATATATATATACCTATATATACTTAAGCAAGGACAAATAAGTGGATCCATAGGGATGGATTGAAGTTATATATTGTAAAATTGTATGACACTGTTTTTGAAGAAGAATAGAAATGGTATGTTTATGGCACAACTAACGCGCGTAATTATGATTATCTGATAAAGATTATATTTTATGTAAATAAAACTGAAGTAAATTACAAACATTTTACTAATATTGCATGAGTAGACTCGATTTTTGTTATCTTTAAAAATATTAAAAACTTGTATGTATATACGTACATTTTAATGTGTGTGTATATATATATATATATATATATATATATATATATATATATATATATATATATATATATAGAGAGAGAGAGAGAGAGAGAGAGCGGAGAAAGAGAGATGGAGAGAGAAAAGCAGTATAGAGCGAGAAATATATATGAAGTGAAAAAAAAAGATCAAATTAATAATTTAAAAATCTTTGTTCCTAGCAATTTAAACAATGTTATTATTAGTGTTTGGTTATACCCGCTATTATCGTTGCATTGCATCGATCTGTGGGATGTTTTTCCGATGGTGTTTTTGGGTGAACATATATTATCATTTTTTATCTGTAATTTTATTTAACCGTTTATTTTATGATATGTCTTGGGATTAAGGTTGTCGTCTTTTCGAATTTACTCGATTCGGTAATTAGGTGGTTTATTTATTTTCGGATAGTTTTAAAATTAAACAGTCCATCTAAAATATGAGACGATTTTGCTATGCCGATCTAATTTTTTATTTAAAAACATTCGGACCAACTTTAAAAACTTTTTACATGTTTCTCACTATTTTAGTTTACTTGCTTTCTTCGCGATTCATTCGAATATTGAAGCTTTTCAAATTTTTCCCCTTTTTTTAGCAGTATGATTGACCTTTGCGCGACGTCTATACTATATCGGTTTACTATTTTCTCTACGTTACAATTTCAAAAACCTTAAATAGCATTTACAACCTTATAATACGAGAGATGAATTACTCTGTTTATCTGATACCTTTGGAACATGTTTACAGAAAATGTTACTTCTCCAACGTATCTTATTCTAATACGTACGGTATATAATAATTTAAAAAAGAAACTGATGAGGAGAGGATAATATCGGGCGACACACGTACAGCTTAATCCCAAATGTTTTACATAGACATAAAATCAAAATTGTTTCTGATTTCTACTCTACTAAATTATGAACGGGGCATGAAAAATTTGATCTATTTCGATTTCATTTAAGTAAAAATAAAAGTGTGAATGTGAGAAACTTTGACGATGTTGTGTGTCCTATCTCAGACCATATAAAAGTATCTAATAAAAAATAGATTTTAATTAATTACAAATAAAATTTTCGAGTTCATAAAGTTTTTTGAGAACACTTTTCTTTTTTAACGATGATAAAATTTTTTAGCGTCAAACGAAATTGTACGTATAGATGAATATGTTTCTAAACTAGTGCACGAGTATATGTGTGCGCGTGTGAACTTTTTGTGCAATGATGCTTAAGTTTAATTGTTCACACGTGCTATACATAGACGTATATATTCGTATATATATGTATTATACATAGATAATTTTCACATTTATGCATTTATAGTATTAATATTATCTCATATAAGAGTTGTAAGTGTGCATACACATTCGATAACCGGGAGAGAAACTGGCGCACAGCTGGCGAAAATGCGAGTGTACAAGTAGTTGTTATATTATTATATATTATAAAGTATTTTAAACGAGAAGCAGCACACTGATATTAAGCGTAAACTGATGCCTCTGTAAATGAACTTGTAAAACATAAATTTGAATCATAAAGTATTAATAAAAAATATATATACATAATTATTTTACATTTTTTAACGAAAGATTAAACAGTAAAATTTTTATTGCGCCACCTATACTATACGAGCTACCAGATTTAAAAATATACTTTCCAAAGATTTTAACGGACAACAATTTCGCGAACGCAAATTACACTGAGTTTGGTGTTTGTTTAGACGCATGTATTTGATACTTATTAAGCTTTGTTATATTAGTAAAATTTACTTATTGTCCGCCTATTACGGGACGTCTAATATCAAGTAATACGTTCCTTATATATATATATATATATATATATATATATATATATATATATATATATATATATATATATATATATATATATATATATATAATATTATATAATGTTTATGTAAATTTCTGTTTCTTCTCAATGAATTTATCAGACCGATCAATTGTAAAAAATAATGTGATAATTGAATTTGTTTAATCGGATTTACCGATTTAATTAAACTGGATCCCATTATTACGTAACTAATTTATATGTGAAATTTCGTATACGATTTTAAATGTAGTCGCCACTCGATCACAGATCGAGACTTAGTATAACAATTTATATAATGACTAAATTCTAAATAATTTAAATTTGTAGTAATGCATTTAATGAGCGTCGCCTGTTATTTGATTCGAAATTAAACGTTTTCCAGATTTCTTACTAATTTTAATTTCTCTATATATAAATAAAAAATTGAAATTATTTCGCGTACGTTAAACACTTTGCTACCTCTTATTTATGTTCGATTTCTATTCAAAAAGGGACGAAATTGATAATTATTTATTAGTTTATTATATAAATAAAAGAGAGAACGCGATTTGATATGAATTAAATTCGTCGAGAAGAAACAATAATTTAGAGAAATCTTATGTAATTTTATTACACACACACACACACACACATACATATATATATATATATATATATATATATATAATTAATACGAATCATTACGAGACCATCGTTTGCACCTTAATGGCCAAACATGTAAACAATTTTTTTATCGTTTAATTAATATATCATCTCTGTTTTTATTTTACTTTTTTTTTTTTTTTTAACCTTGTAATAATAGTTCTTTAGCTCACTTTATTCAATTTAGATGTTGTTTCCATTGCTACTAGCGTGATTGTAAGCCGTCCACTATTATTATAGGCGCAGGTTCCTTTTGATTCTTTTCTTTAATATTGTCTAATACGTGCCATCTATTGTGTTACGCGAGCAAAATTATTTTTGGTATAGTTTCTGCTATGCGATTTACACTCAAAAAGAATATCTTCCATATTTTCATCACTTCCATAGACATCGCATAATTTGGTACTTTTAATCTTAAATTTATGCAAACACTCGTTACAGTTCCGGTGACCGGTAATCGCTCGAGTGATAATTTAAATAAGTGCTTATTTTTAATATAATCATCTAATGCTGAAATCAGATGATAAGTGAACCGAACTTTGGTCTATCTAATTTATTTTGCCATATTTCCATCAGCTATCATTATTGGTTTAATCTCTACGCTGTCCCTTATTAACGTGTGAACACGTTTAAATTTAGCGCGAGGTATTGCTACAGTTCGCTTTCGTAATGCTGTAGCCGCTATAAATATCGTTGCCCAGGGTGAACGACATGGACGCGCATTCAGGTGTTACCAATATATCTCTATCTTACTACTTCTTTCACTTTGAATTTGTCAGATGTTCTTTATGTAAGCGTTTAATGGGACGTAATAAGTGTATAGGTGTTACCGTACTTTTTAAGAATCAAATGCTCTTTACAAATTAGCGAGCACAAATACATCGTCACAGTAAATTCGTTGGTTTTTTCTATTAATAATTTTTCCTTAATTATCTGTACCATGGTGTCTTTACCTCGTTTGAATCCTGTTATTATAATATCGTATCCGATTATAACCGTTTCTGCGACTAACATATCAGAAATTTTATAGTTTCTTCATACATATTAAAATATAATTTACCTGCATCAAAGATGCCAAATAGGTCACACTGCGCCATTTTCCAAAGTTGTACTACATGGTTCATGCCACTCCACTTCTTACTCTGTTTAAAGTGAGTCATAAAGTAAAATTTAAATCGTTTCCTGTTGGAAGTGATTCCGTTGCATTACTGGTGCTTTGAATTCTCCATATTTTTTCAGACTTTGCCGAATTTTCTAGCTCTTCGACTGTCCCTAAAAGGATTCGTCTCGATTTTAATCTTCTGTTATCAAGCCGTGTATAGTTATGTAAACAGGTGGCGATCATTGTTAATTTCAATTTTTTTTTTTTATGTGAGCAACGTACCGAACGCCTCCAAACTGGGATACGCATTCTCCTACTCTGTAATAAAATGCTCTAATACCTATGTTCGCAGTACGTGTGGTTTTAGTGTTTAATAATTTCGAATGACAACCGTTGTGTACCCAATATATATATATATATATATATATATATATATATATATATATATACATATATATATATATATATAATATACATCTTCATGCGTTCCTTTATTAATCCACTCGAATATGCACATACACAAAACACACACATACACAAAACACACACATATTTTTTCTATATTAGTGTGATAATATAGCTGAACTTGTGCATGAAGTGAACAGAGATTCTGGCTATTTAATATAAATATATATATATATATATATATATATATATATATATAAGTTTTTGTTATATTAATATTAAATTTAATTTATATGTAACGTTTATTATATATGTTTGATAATTACGTGACTGACGAAAAGCTTTGCATTAATAAAATATTTTTATAGTGATTAATTTTCTTTTTATTTTGTTTTATTCATGAAAAATTATATATATATATATATATATATATATATATATATATATATATATATATACTTAATATTGGTGATAATTTTAGTCACACCGTGACGCAAAATATTTACCATAACGTATGTGAGTAATATAAAAATATTTTTTTGAAATTTCAGTCGTACTTCGAATTACATATTTATTTTGATAGCTTCTAACTAGTATTTTATTACTAAATTAATACGAACATATTTCATTTCCAAAATTGTTCATATTTACTTTTTAATAAAAGCGGTTGTTGTAAAATAAAATTATTTTCACATATGTATTTCTGTTTGGTTTTATTTTTTTCCCCGTTAGACGTGTATAGCTGTTAAGTAACTATTCACGTTTGTAATATACGCATATATGTGTGTGTGTGTGCTTTTAACTCGTTTGTTATTCCTCAACGGTATTTCGCGTACACCGAGTATTTATTTTATATATATATATATATATATATATATATATATATATATATATATATATATATAATCAAAGGCAGAAATAAAGAACAGCTAAAATATTTCTAGTTATCGTTCAATTTATACTTACAAGTAATCGGTTTTTACTGGGAGAATATTTTCTTATTACGAATGTTTCTTCGTTTGAATATTTAAATTATCATCGAGGTGATAATTATGACCACACTTAGATATTTTACTACTTTTCTGGACCTAGTCGAAATTTACCTTAAAACATTATTTTCTCCAGATAATTTTGTTCTTTCGTTCGAAATTATCTATTGTTACGTAATCGGTTTCACCGCATTATTAACAACTTTCGATGCGCTGAGTCGAAATTAAATTAGTTTCGTTTTCATATTCGACAGGATATATTTTACGACGCCATATTCCATTTTAAAATTTGTTTAATTTAAAATACAAAATTTCGCGTAGCCACCTCGTTACGGATTAAAGTGAATTTTTTATTGAAGTAAACTTACAAGACTGAGACATTTAGAGCGATAAGCTGATTAAGTAAGGAGATTCGTTTAATTTAAATCGTCATTTTTAGACGCACAACAGGTCGGAAAATTGAAATAATTTAAATGACTAATTCGAAATTATTAGATATATACGCGTAATGTTACACAGGTAAAATGTCAATGAATAATCGAGGCAGCCAACTAGTTTTACTAGATACAGATCAATGAAAAACGATAACACTAACAAGTAATAAGTTCAATTTTTAGTAAACAAACCAGTCTAGATTCTGGATTTTGTTTATTAACCATCTGCATGAAGAAATTGAAAATCACTTCGTTTATTTACAAAATTTCGAAAGAATAAATTACCCGATTATTTGTAGAAACGTGTAAGATTGGAAAGTTAAACCCAAGATCGAAGGAGTATCGGTTATGTATAAGGTGGTCAGAAAAATTGGAAAGATTAGTCGTTTTGTTTTTCGATAATGCAGTACGTTCTTTAAATTTAACATTAAAATTCCTCATAGTTTTTCCTTCCTCTATGCCGGTGGTTAAATAAATTCCAGAATCTAGACCGGTTTCTTTTGTTTACCAAGATTGAGTTTATTACTTGTTGTTAGTTTTTACCGTTTTTCACTTAGTCCTGATGATGCTGTAACCACTGAAACTAGTCGACTATTTTTTTTTATTAAATATATATATATATATATATATATATATATATATATATATATATATATATATATATATATATATATTACGATACGTATAAAATTAGTTTAATTTTATTTAATTTTTAAATCAAAAATATGAACGCTATAGAAATATTTTCTAATAATTGTTATAAAGTTAATTTTTAATTTGTCGTCATCTACGTTTAATTGAATATTGAATATGGTGCTTAAAATCGATGATTAAAAGTTACTTCACTCTATAAAATAAAACGAACGATAATTTGAAAGCATATTGTCGGTTTGCATTAGACTAAAATAATATAGGACAATTGTAGAAATGGCTAGGACTTTTAAATATTCAAATTCTAATATTCAATTTCCAAAAACAATTTGGACCGAATTAGTTGTGACAGCAATTTATGTATTAAACAGAACAGGAAAAACATCAGAAGTTGATGTTAGTCCATATGAGCTGTGGTTCAGGAAAAAACCGCACATCAAACATTTAAGGATCATCAGTTCATTATGTTATGTTCATATTCCAGTACAAAGAAGACACGAAATGGATAAGAAAGCAACAAAGGGCTACCTTGTTGGATATGATGGAAATGAGCGATATCGCATTTATAGTCCTGAAAAAGGATGTGTTATTTTATCAAGAGATGTCAAGTTTCATAAGACACTTCAGGACTGTTTAGATAAAATAAAAGTACCTTTTTCAAGTACCTCACCTAAAAAAGAATCCAACAATGAACCAGAAATCTTTGAAAAAGACAGAAGATAATCATGAAGAAGATACAGAAAGCGAGAATAAATTGAGCAGAGAACTTAAAGTGGATTAAACTCGCAGTACTTGAATCTTGCGTGACAGAAGCACACTTCATGCTCCAAAGTATTATGAAGATTTTGTGAATATAATGACAGCAGAAGAATTTCTTGAAACTTCCGAAGCTGCGATACATAGTGAAAACAGTATAGCTTGGAAGAATGCAATGAACAGTGAAATGGCTTCATTAAAAGAGAACAAGACATGGGAGTTAGTTCAACCACCTGCGGGAGCAAAGGCCATTCCATGCAAATCGGTTTACAGAGTAAAATTAAATCCAGATAGTACCATCTCAAAGTATAAAGCAAGACTAGTAGCCAAAGACTATGATCGACGAAAAGGAATTGACTATAGCAAAACTTTTGGTCCAGTACCAAAACTACAAACGATCCGCTTAATACTTGCTATTAGTGCTACAGAGAAAATGCACTTAGCTCAGTTTGATGTATCAACAGCCTTCCTCTATGGAGATCTGGAAGAAACAATTTTTATGAAACAACCATTGGTTACAAATGTTGGCTCTAGTAATGTATGTAAGCTTAAGAAAAGTCTTTATTATTGGAGAATTTCTAAGATCGTTGCAATTTAAAGTCAGCAAAGAAGATTCATGCATGTTCATTAGAGAGAAAAATGATGCAAAAATTGTCGTAGCAATATATATAGAGTTTTTTTGCAGCCACAGATCAAAGGGATCTTGATGAATTCTTAGATCAACTAAAAATAAAATTCAAGATCGCCTCAAAAGAAGCCTCATATTTTTTGGGCCTAGAGATACAGAAACAGGATAATGGTGGCATTAAAATTAGTCAAAAATCATATGCCCAGAAAATACTCGAGCGCTTTAATTTTGTTAGCTGTAAACTTGTTTCTTCTCCAATGGTTCCAAAAACAGAAAACATCATTTCAGGGAAAGCACCAGAAAAGACAAGTAATTTTCCATACAGATAGGCAGTTGGTGCACTTATGTACCTCTGGTGTTTCGATACAATTGCTGGTACCATTAACATGGGTATCGTTTTTAATCATAATGCAAAAAGGGGAATTTTTGAATGTTATAGCAATGCTGATTTTGGAGGATGTTCCAAAACTGGTCGTCCAACTTCAGGTGTTTTTATCAGTTATGCAAAAGGAGCTATTTCCTGGATGAGTCACCAACAGGGATCAGTCACAGATTCAACAACCGAAGCAGAATTAATTGCAGCAAGCGAAGGAACAAAAGAAATAATTTGGTTTAGTCGACTACTTAGTGAAATCACTGATTTACAGGAAAGACCTGTTCTGCAGGTTGATAATGCAGCAGCTGTTCATCTAGCCGGGGAATCCTGAAAATCATCGAAGAACCAAACATATTCAGAGAAATCATTTCTTCATTAGAGAACATGTTGCTGATGGTAGACTGGATATTGAAAAAATTTCATCTGAAAATCTGCAGATGTAATGACAAAGCCATTTGCCCATACACGTTCCAAGGTTCTTTGTAATAGAATGGGACTTTTATAAGTAGTTATTTTTTTTGTATATATATATATATATATATATATATATATATATATATATATATGCATATAGGAACTTACATAAATAAGGGAAAGTGTTAAATATGAAAAATAATTGATAGTGTTTAGTGTAAGTTTTTATATATAGGCCGCGCCGATGTTTGTTTACCTTTTCTTTTAGTAGTTGTATTAATATCTTCAATATATTGAAAGGTAACATTTTAATTTTTCGGTTTTGTTCTCGGTAATTCAATATTAATATGTAAAATATATCACGTATTAAATGAACAAATAGCAAATTATTTCAATAAAAACATATACATGTTTTTTTTTTAAATATTTATTTTAGTTATTTAAGATTTTTGTTGTTTGAGCGCACTTTTCTAAATATACTAAAAATTGAATTTTACAAAATATATCTTTTTATCGTTTTATTTATTAAATTAGTTTTCAGACTTTTAAATGGGGGTCCATAGGAAGAGTAATTTGGAAATTTACGTGGAAAATCGCTTTAATAAATTCAGTTAAACACTTTACTTTTATAATATTTGTTTTCCGAAAATTAAACGCTTTGATTATTTAGATAATGCTAATTTCTGGTTATGATTTTTATATAACCAGTACTTTTTTTTTTTAAATTTAATAGTGGCTTTTATTTTTCGTCGGTACGAGTTCGCGTATTGTAGTTTACTACTTGTGTTCGTATTTGTGTTTATTTTATTTTATTCGGTCGTTGCGGAGGCAGGCTTAGGCTTATACAGTTCCTTGTGTGTAACAGAAATTATCGACTACATATATAGTCGATAAATGTCTAAAGCTGGAGCTGGGGGCAGGGGAGAATCGTCCCCTGCCCCCCAAGTAAGCACCGTCGGTCGTGGCGGTGGTAATACACATCGTAATATCAACGTTAAAAACGGTGGTAGTAATAATAATGTTATCTATAGCAATAATGGGAATAGGTTCAACAATAGTAGTTTTAATGATACTGATAGTGATAGTAATAATAATAACAATGATAATAGTCGTAATAATAAAATTGATGGTAATAATAGCGTGGGTATTAGTAGTAGTAGTGGTAGTGGTATTAATGGTAATAAGCATAATAATCCGTGTAACATTAGAGATAAGAAATCAAATCTTAATATTTCTAACGAGGCTATTATAACAGATGTCGGTTCCGACGAAATTATTTCGATAAATAATATTCGCGTAGAACCGAGTTCTGAAATTGTTAAAGATACTTTATGTAATATTAACATAAATCCTCGTGTACAAGTTACGATATCCCCTACATCAATTAATATTTTCCCAAACGATTTTCAGGGACCAATTATAGTTTTGATAGAAGGAATAAATAATAATATTGGCAACCTTCATCCTATGTCGTTGGCCAAATTAATTCATAATAAAATTACGGGTCTTAAATGTATGACAAGGAGTGGTCGTAACCAAGTTAGACTAATATTTAATTCCGTGGTTCATGCTAATATGTTTCTCCTTGCAGAGGGTATCCACAAAGAGCTTAACATACGTTGTTTTATTCCTCAAACGTTACTCTTTCGTTTTGGCATTGTAACGGACGTTCCGATCGACCTTACAATCGAGGAACTCACCGCATCCTGTACTGCAAGTGTTAAAATAGATCACATACGTAGACTCAATAAACGAAATCAGGATGGTTCCTTTTCTCCTATTCCACTTATTGAAATAAAGTTCTGCGGAAATTTATTACCCGATTGTGTTCATTTTTTCGATTATTATTCATGTAAAGTAGAACCTAGCATTAGGAGACCAAAAATGTGCAACAATTGCCTTAGATTCGGCCATATTAGTAAACTTTGCCGTAGCAAAACTATTTGCGGGTTTTGCTCTGGTAATCATAAATCATCGGATTGCCAAATTAATCGTGAAACCTCGTCATCAGCTCTGTTTTGTTCCAGATGTAGGGGTAACCACTCCGCTTTCGATCGCGGCTGTCCAGTTTATCAGGAACAACTCAAGCTACAGAAAGTTATGGCAGTAGAAAATGTTTCGTTCTCTGAAGCTAAGTTGATTTGTAAGGGGGCTGTGGTCACTCCTGCATTTTCATTTGCTGAAGTGACAAATAACAAAAATTTCCCAGAGTTGCGTACAAGGACCAGTTCCTTTAAACGTAGAAGAAATAGCAGTGGCTCAGGTTCTTCCAGTCGCCACTACAATAATGGTAACAGTAGTAATAATAATAATAATAATAATAATATCAGCTATTATAATGGTAATAGTAATAGTAATAATAATAGGAATAAGAAAAATAACAAGAATATTGTTGATAGAAGTCAAATTTGGGGTAATCATTATTACTCTAATTTAGCCTTAAACGTTAAGTCAAGATCAGTGTATCCACCAGAAGGGGATGACGCTGTTATCTCATTAGCCGAGCCTATAATTAATAATGTATCCTTGTCTTCAAATCCTAAAGTTCCTCAACCTATTGATAACCAAAATAAATCATCTTTCGTTCTAACCCATCCTCCTTCCGATCTCTTGGTGCCCTCACTTTTGTCCACGCTACAAAAATTCCAGATTCCTCACTTGGAGAATAAGCTCGAATCAATAATTCAAATGCTTCGTTCTCCTTAGACATGTGTGTAAATATGTGTATAAGTATGTATGTGTATATGTATGCGTGGGTATCTCTGTGTGTATGTGTATGTTTGTGTGATTGTAAATATGTATACGTACGCTTACGTGTATATAATCTTTCTTTCGCTGGTCAGCCATATTTTGCTCCGTTATCTCATAATCAGTATAATAATTTGTATATGCGAAAAGACCTATCCCTTATAACTACGGATGGTCGAGCATACAATTATGCGAATAGACCTATTCCTGTCATCCAGGGACGGTCGAGCATAAAATGAAACTTAATATTTTACAGTGGAACTGTCGCAGTGTGAAAAATAACTGTGACAGCCTTGATAGATTAATTGATGAATACGAAGCTGACGTAGTGTTATTATCGGAGACATGGCTTGAACCCATTGAACAATTCGAGTATAAAAATTTTACTACTTATAGAAACGATAGACAGGATGGATATGGTGGCGTGGCAATTTTAGTGCGGGACCACATCACGTCCTTTCCTATTCCTTGTAGTTTATCGCAGGATAGCTCGAATTTCATACAATTGATAGGCACCAAGATCCATATAAATTCGTCTTTTTATATTCATATTTATAGTATATATGTTAAACCTTCCTCTCGTCCAAATATTTCTATTTTCTCAGATATTTTTAATTCATTGAAAACTCCATTCATTATCGGTGGCGACTGGAATGCGAATAATGTAGCCTGGGGTAGTTCCACAAATAATTATTTAGGGAATGTGTTATATGAAGCCTTTTTGAATGTTGACTGCTGCATCTTGAACGATGGCAGTCCAACTCATTTTGGTAGGCCCGGAACTGTTGCCAACCCGTTAGATTTGACATTTTGCTCGCCTACATTTGGTCTAATAGCTAGCTGGAAAATTATCCCAGACACTTCAGGGAGTGACCACTGCCCCATATTAATAGAAATAGGTATAAATGAGGTACAGGATAGTTACAGATTTTTTGATCAGTCCCTAGGAAAAAGGTGGAACTATATTCGTACGAATTGGCAATGGTTTTCTGCTCAGCTTCAGAAACATGATTTAAATATATGCAATGAGACTGACCCTAGGATCCAGTTCCAGTTGTTATATGAAGCTATCAGCGAAGCCCTATCAAAATCGTCACCAACTATAAAGGAGCGTGAATATAAGAAAACAAGGAAAAGTAACTCAAGCCTTTGGTGGTCAGTTTCCTGCCATCGCGCAGCTTGTGATAGAAGGAGAGCTTTTTTACAATATAAGGAAAATAGTTCTGTTGAAAATTATCTGCACTGGAGGAAAATTAATGCTTTAGCTAAGCGGGAATTTAAACTGGAAGAAGTGGCAACAGTTTTGCATGCAATTCAATCGACAAACATCTATCTCTAAGGTATGGGAATTATCTAAATCGTTCAGGAGTTCTTCTTATAATAAAGTTAGACAGTTGTCAGAGGACAATTGTTATTCATTTGTTGAGTCACTGGCTCCACCTCATGTACCTGAACTAGAAGAAGTTATAATACCTGAAAGTAGCCCCTCGGATCACTTTTTAGATGCTCCTTTTACTGAAAAGGAGGTAGCTTACATTTTATCAACGAAGGATTCAACATCGCCAGGGTACGATGGTGTTTCTTTCGAAGTATTAAAAAAGCTGCCGGAAAATTTTTTTACTATCTTCGTTCACATTTTAAATAAAGTTTGGCAAACTAAATCGATTCCAAGTTCTTGGATGATTTTTGTTATCGTCCCTGTGCCTAAGAAAAATGGATCACTTAGACCAATTGCATTAGCCTCTTGTTTTAGAAAAATTTGTGAATCCGTTATAGCTTCGCGTCTCAACTGGTGGTTAGAGCATAATGAAATCCTTCCAACTAATATGTATGGTTTTCGAAATAACACCAGTACATTGGACTGCGTGGGTGATTTAGTTGGTAATATATATAACAGTCTCATTAATAAAGAATACAATATTACTGTTTTCCTCGATATAATGAACGCCTTTAACAACGTACATTTGCCCACTTTACAGCAGAAACTGTTGTCCCTAGGCATTCCAGAGCATTGCTGCCACTTCATTAGTAGACTATTTTCGCAATGCCACATTTTAATAAGTTCATCGTCCACCAGATACCATCGAGTGGTATATAGGGGAATTCCTCAGGGTTCTTCCCTCAGTCCGTTGCTTTTTAATTTATATATTTCAGAACTGGCACACGTGCCTTTGTATTCCAAAACTCTCCTTTATGCCGATGACATTGCGGTATTTAGTTCCAATACATCATTTTCCGACGCCGTATGTAATATTAATATGGATATTGATTTAATCGAACGCGTTCTTTATAAGTTGGGGTTAACCTTAAGTCCCCAGAAAAGTGCGGCAGTGGTTTTTACTTACGGACATCTCACAGTCAATAACTTCTCTATCACAGCAGAAAATGGAGTTATTCCCTTTTGTAAGTCAATACGGTATTTGGGTATTACGTTGGATACGCGTTTAACATGGAGGCCACATATTGAACATCTTATAAAAACTATTAACCGCGCCGTTAACATTCTACGTAATTTATACAATACTCGTTGGGGTGGTGATCCTTTCATACTGTTGACTCTTTATAAGTCGCTAATTCGTTCTAAAATGGAGTATGGTTGTGTTTTTTATGGATCTGCAGCTGAATCATTGTTAAATAAGCTTGATCGTGTGCAAAATGAGTGTGTGAGGCTCTGTATTGGTGCAGTTAGAAGTACTCCGATACCGGCATTGTTGGCAGAGTGTAAGATTCCTCCGTTACAGCTGAGACGGAGTTATTTAGCATTAAAGCTCTTGATCGGTAGAATGTACATAGATCGCTTTCCGCTATACAATTTATTCTACCACATTTATTCCAACTGGCGGTTTTCAAACAGCAAAATGCCTCTGCTGGCTTCGGTTTTACCTAGGTTGGATGAATTTCAGGTGCAGACTATGCGAATTCATATACCCATCCAATTTATGTTACCTTATTCATACAATTTTGCCAATAAAATAACATTTTTCTTTCCAGAGAACTACGTCCATTGGCCTCCCCCACTGATCCGGGCTACATTTAATAATATTATCGCTGAAAATTTTCCTACGCATATCCTTGTTTATACAGATGGATCGAAGTCATCTCAGGGAACTGGTGCAGCAGTTTATATCCCTTCTCTTAATATTAGCAGTGCATACAAATTATCTGATCTCTGTTCCTCATTTACAGCTGAGTGTGTGGCAGTATTTCTTTCTTTGTCGTCCTTAATTGATGCGAATCTTCCAGGTAATTATCTCGTTGTTACCGACTCACAGAGTATTTTAAAGGCTATTGAATGCAAAGGGAAGGTGTCAGATTCATTGATTTCAGTCATCTTGTTGAAACTTAATCAGCTCGAAAACCTCAGTATATTTGTGTCATTCTTGTGGGTACCGGGACATCGAGGAGTCCCCGACAATGAAATGGTAGATGCAATAGCTAAAAGGGGTTCTTCTAGTGGTGTTTTATTCTCTTCAGTTTCTTCTCGTGACGTCATTCACTTTACACAGTCTGTTCATAAAAAGCACTGGGATCAGACATATATGGAGTGCATACAGCGGTCGCCTCTTACTGCGTATTATCAGCTGCAGCCGTCTCTCCCTAGGTTCCCATGGTTCTACGTTTTCAAAAACATCAAGCGGAGAGGAATTGTGCTTATCAGCAGATTGCGGTTTGGGCATTGCTTGTTGCCTGACCGCCTGTTCGTTATGCAGCTTAGAGATAATCCGTATTGTCCTCTACATGCTGGTCGTGTAGTCTGCAACCCCGATCACGTGTTCTTCGAATGTCCTTCATTAACAGCACTACGTTCTGAACTGTATCTCAAATTACTTTACGCATCTCGTGGTGGTCCTCCTTATAATGTAATGTCCCTTCTACATGTTGAGAATCTAGATTTATTCCCGGACATAGCGACTTTTCTCGAGAAGTTGTCCGAGTTCATAAGAATATGAGTTAGTGATTATTACGGCTCCACGTTGGGTAAGCTGTAAAGGCATCCCCATTAAAAAAAAAAAAAAAAAAAAAAAAAAAAAATTATTTTTTCAAAGTTCCAATAGTACGAACAGCAATTATGACGATAGGAGGTAGTACTGCGACAACATTATGCGCTTTAGTAGATGTGCTCGGTTGGGGTAACGTTCGCGGAGAATTGTATACCGCGTTATCAAAGCGAATGAATTGATTAGGACTATTAACTTAACGTTGTAAATACAACTTTAGAGAACTATATACGTCAACAAGAAGACCGGCTTAATTTGTTGAAAAGGTACGATTTTTATAATTTCGAAATGTTCATTAATAATAAATAAAATTACGTTTCCTAAAAAAACAATTACCGCGCAAAAAAATGAACTGAATATAATCATTCGCAATATATCGACGTTATTTTCATTCACAATTAATACAAGAGTGATAAGCGCAAAGATAATTACTTTAAAATTGCGACAATCTAAACCGAGGAAAATAAAAATATTTCAATGATGTCAATCAGTTCAAAAACGTACAGGTTTATAACATTAGCGATGATTTTAGTTTTTAAGTAATACGATTACTTTAGTTAAAATTAGTAAAAAAGTCTGAATTGTGGTTTAAAAAAACAACAACAAAAAAGTAGTTAAGATCAGTAAACTTTTATGTAAAACGAGCACAAAGCTTTTTGTAAAAAATGAAATCAAATATAAAAATTATATAAAATTTATAAAAATATAAAAGAAAAAAACGAATGTTCATACTTCATATTTTTGTATATATTCATCATCGCATTTAACTATGTTTCAATAATGGATTAGGTGAATACATTAATAAAAATTTAATCAACATGATGTCAACAAATTGAATATTTTATACCTTCTGTATATATAATAACAAAATGATTTAGTGAAATACATGAAGCTTTATTTAATATAATATTTGCATTAAATAGAATCCCATCAAAAGCAATTAATAATGGAGTACGATTTGAAAGATGGACAGGAAAAAGTGTATCCTACAGACACTTAAAAATATTTAGTTACTTGGCCACTAGTAGTATTTCAACGTATAAACATAAAAAATAAAACCATATGAATTATATGAAAAATATGTGTTTAATTATAATCCTAATGTTTATCGTTTATGGAATGTACAAAAATAATTCCTGTGATTTATATAAAATGCCTTTGTTTTCCAAAATATAAGTTTGAAACCAAAATAACGCAGTAAACAATCACATATATATCAATAAGAATAAACAAAATGAAAATGAAAATAAAAATATTAGTGAAAATTAATCAAAGGTGTTCAGTTTAAGATAGACTAAAGAGTAGTAAACTCGATATATCATGTCTTCATACTGAAACAGCATAGTGAATTAAATGGAATGATTTATTTTGTATATATTCATCATTGCATTTAACCATGTTTTGTTCATTCTTATTAATACGCATGGAATTGTTTACGTCGTTATTTGACGTTAAACTTATATTTTGGAATGCAAAGGCATTTTCTATAAATCACGTTTTGTCAACAATTACTTGTGTACATTCCATAAATGATAAGCATTAGGGCTATAATTAAAAACATATTTTCATATAATTCATATGGTTTAATTTTTATATTTATGCTTTGAAATACTACTAGTGGCCAAGTAACTAAATATTTTTAAGTGTCTGTAGGATATACTTTTTCCTGTCCATCCTTCAAATCGTACTTCATTATAAATTGCTTTTAATGTGATTCTATTTAATACAAACATTATATTAAATAAAACTTCATGTATTTCACTAAATCATTTTGTTTAAAATATTCAATTTGTTGATTATATTTTTACTAATGTATTCGTCTAGTCCATTATTACATGCAAATACTTTCACTTTCCTTTAAAATAAATTGTTGAACTTCATTAAAATGTTTCAATTGCTTTAAAAGTATCATGTTTTAATTTTAAAGTATGAGCTTTTACATGGTAAATATATTCATCAATTAAAGTTATGACATGTTTGCGTTCCAATTTGTTTAAAATTTACATGTGAATATAACGGATTGTTCGCTAATTTTAACGTTTCTTGAGTTTAGCAAATTTTGTCTAAATACAAATTCAGTTTCTATTTTTATCATAGTTTTCATTAGTTAAGTTTTCCCTTAAATCTTTTAATATATTATTTCCTGGATGGTTTAATCTTACAATCCGTAGGTTTAATGTTTTATCTTTAATATTTCGATCGCATAAATTGGGATCCTCCGATTTTGGTAAACCGGACAGGTTTTAGCTAATGCGAACTATTTTTAGACAACCTTTCTTAGATTTCCCCGTTGACGTAGGACAAGCAGGGTGGTTTCTAAATAAAGCTGTTTGGTCACAATAACTGTTGCCAGATCTGTTTGTCGTCTTATATCTAGAACATAAACGACCAAAGGTCATTGCCGCTTGCATGTAAATAGCTAAAGACTTTCAAAAGTTAATGGATATGTAAAGCAAGTGGGAGAAGTTGGCAATAAACAGACTACAATGGTGAACAATAAGCTGCGTTAGAAACTGCGAGGCCATAGTCGAAAAGCGAAAGAAACAGGCAAAACTAAAAACTTCAAAAATGTCCGTACCTTGTAGCTGTATACTATTTGTGTTCGGTATTTGTCAATCACGCATTGGTCTGATCTCACGCTTTCGTGCTCATAATTCCCTTCTCCAATTCAATGTTGATATAATATTCACATTATTTCAATCCGTTAAAAGAAAAATACTCAATGCAACCTCCCTGTACCTTCGGAACGCTATTTATAGTCTAATGTCAAAATTAATCATTATTATCATGAAACCGCTAAAGAGCCCAATCGCAATGGTTCAATTTTAATTTAAAAAATTATGTTCAGGAAATTGTTTTCCCCTAAAATTTTCGAGCATGTGTTATTTTTAAATGGAACAATTCGTAATTGTAATTGTAATGAAATCTAAATTCGGCTTTCTCAGATATAATGATTATCCTCGTTAAATAGTTATATATATCGTAATGCTAACTCGAATTATGGTAAATAGGTGTGTGAAAGGTGCAAAACTTAGGCTTGTACTATCTTAACGTTTCCTCTCCAAATTGCACCAAGGATACCAGATGAAAAGAAAACAAAAAGTGTATCCTACAGACACTTAAAAATATTTAGTTACTTGGCCACTAGTAGTATTTCAACGTATAAACATAAAAAGTAAAACCATATGAATTATATGAAAAATATGTGTTTAAGCACACACACATATATATATAGGCCCGCCACGTAAACTTGGAGACTTGAGACAAAAATATGATTGTAGCTTCCTTAAAATGGGAAAAATATTGTACCAAGAAAATTTTTGCAAAATCCACTAATCCAGTACATATACAAATAATTAAATAATAATAATAAATTCAAAAATAAAATGCTCCCATAAATCTCCCGTTCAGAGTTTACATTTCAGATTATGAACCATTATCATCTACAATTACCTGTGTTTTCATTTTGAATTCTCTTGCCAAAAGTCGAACTTTTTTATATAGTGATCTTGTGTCCATTCTATCCGCACTTTTCAGAGGAGATGTAGTCATTTTTATTTTCAATCAGATTGATTTTATACTAATCAATAGGCGTTTGTTTTCAGCGTGCAAAAACGCGAAAACATTACCAGTGGCAGAATGCGGTTCAGATAATAGATTATTAATGATGGAAATCAGGTTAAAACTAAAAGTTCGAAATAAAAGGTCGCCAGTAACAAACATTAAAATTTTAAATCCAAAAGAGTTTGAAGAAGCAATGACAACGAGACTTGGTAACTATACACAGGAGAACGTGAACATATCATCGGAACAAAGCTGGAACCATTTGAAAGAACACATTAAAAACACTTATAAAGATTCACAACCGCCCAATAAAATAAAGAAATGGAAACATTGGTTTTCGAATGAAAAAATTGCGGCTATAGAAGAACGAAGAAATCTAAGCCACGGTGTCGAAAATTACATCGGAAAAAAGAAGTTGTTAAACAAACAGATTAAAAAGTTGTGCCGAAAAGATAAAAATGACTACATCTCCTCTGTATGTGATGAGATCCAAAAAAGTGCGGATAGAATGGATACAAGATCACTATATAAAAAAGTTCGACTTTTGGCAAGAGAATTCGAAATGAAAACACAGGTAATTGAAGATGAGAATGGTTCATTAAGGACGGATGCGGTTGAATAGCCGAAATATGATTGTGCCGCATTGTACTGCGCGGAAGGAGATCTTCAAGAAGCTGATGATAGTATCCAAATGGATGAGATGGAGCCTTCTATTCTGTTCTCAGAGGTTATTTAAAATGGAACAAAGCTCCAGGGCCGGATTACATTCCTGCAAAAATTTTCAAAATAGCGGGTGAAAAGACAGTACATGCTATACATACGATTTGCAATAACATTTAGAAATCCGGTTTTTGTCCAAAGGATTGGTGCTGATCTACATATGTTCCCTTACATAAGAAGGGCTTTTACAAAAAATGTGAAAATTACAAGGCAATATCTTTAATTCCACACGCTAGCAAGGTGATGCTAAAGATCATATATGAACGGTTATATAATGTAATGCGCAGTGAAATTCCATGGAACAAGTGAGCTTTATGAAAGGTAGAGGAACCAAGGGGGCAGATTTTGAATATCCGACTGCTGATAGAAAAAGCACGGGAGTACAATGTCAAAATGGTACTGTGCTTTGTGGACTACAAAAAGGCTTTCGACTGTGTTCAATGGAGCAAACTTTGGACAATTTTAGTTGAAATAGGAATACCAATACATTTAGTACGTTTAATTATAAATTTATATAAACAAAGTACGGCTAAAGTCCGAATAAGCAAAGATACACACTCCGAAGATTTTCACCCATCACGCGGCGTACGGCAAGGTTGTATTCTGTCACCACTGTTGTACAATCCATCATGCGTAAGTTTTTACAGACTCATGACAGTCGATTCTGCATTGGAGGAGTTAAGATATCAAATCTCTGATACGCAGACATACTACGCTGATAACTAATAGCTTAAGCAGTATGGTGCAAAGTCTAAGTCGTCTGGAAAAGTACAGCGGAGAATATGGATTAATAATTAATAAAGAAAAGACGAAAATCGTGATTATTGATATACAGAACGATAATTGTGCGGGATTACACGCTCTTAACGGCGTGGAAATTGTGAAACAATATGGACATCTAGGTGCGATAGTGGAAAATCATGGGGCTCTGAAGAAGAAATTAGACGTAGAGTAAACATAACAAAAAGTGTGATGGTACGTCTAAAACGTATATGGGCTGATCCCGCTGTATCAAAAAAAAAAGAGTGAAAATAAAATTGGTCAATAGTCTGGTCTTCTCGGTGTTTCTCTACGGCGCGGAAACGTAGACATTACGGAAAGGTGATAGGCAAAAGATAAATGCGCTGGAAATGTATTGTTGGAGGCGGATGTTAAAAATCCGGTGGACAGACAAGAAAACGAATTACTCGATATTACAAGAAGTTGACGCAACAAATAGAAGATTGTCTTCGATAGTAATTAGAAGAATATTAACATACTTCGGTCCTATAATAAGAGCAAATGGATTTCAGGCGATAATTATTGAGGGAAGAGTAGAAGGAAAAAGAAGACGTGGTCGTGTTCCTACAAGATGGTCTGACGTGATACGGACGGTAATAGGATGAAGTTTTATAGAATGCGTCCGGATGGCTCGCAACCGGGAATCATGGCAACATCGCGTACAGCAGATGGATTTTTCATAATCACGATATCTCTACCAGGGATTCACGATTCACAGAGAGAATACAAATGTACTATAATCAAATAAATTGTAGGGCAAGTATTGCGTTAAGTGGCTCTGAGAGATAAATGTAAAGTTAAGACCCGTGTGAATAACGCTAAGCTGTTTTTCTTATCTTTATTGTGACGATCTGGTTAATTAATATTTTAATTGTGACTTTTGTAAGATTCGAATTATTTACACGTATGTGATATTTTTAACTTGTTATTGGGGTTTATCATGATTCGCGTTAACTATGTGCGTCTCGAATTCGTTTGTTAAGTAGAGCCGTGTGTTTTTTTTAGGAGCTTGATTGGATCCTTGAGTACAAAGCACATTGCGTATAAAAAAAATGGATGGTAGATAAACAAAACACTTACACTTGGGTTTTGCTGAAATATGTAGGAATAAAGGGATTTTAACTTTTGAGGTTATGGGCCCGGAATAATTTATTCCACTTGTCCCTTTTTGTCGCAGTATATATATATATATGTGTGTGTGTGTGTGTGTGTGTAATGATTTTAAATTAGCTCATCTTGGATGGGGCAATCCCTTCGTAAATGCGAATTTGAGGAACGGGACGAATCTGCCGTGAATAAATGGAAGTATTAGATTATCTTGCTTATCTAGCAGGTATTTAGGCGAAATCATTAATTTCTTATTATTTTTTACGCGAATAATTGATTTTATAAAGTTAGATTATTAATATTTCATTTTTTAAATTTTTTGTTGTTTCGAATTCTTGAGGACCATGCACGTGTACTGCACATTTTTTTTGCAGGATAAACAAAATCGAATAAACAGTCGCGCATACGTTCTGCATTGAACTACTCACGCTTAGTAAAAAACAAAAAACAAAAACCGCATTCTGCTTTATATACGATTATCGAATATTCATACCCCAGATGTTTTATTTTTTGTTAGTCGTTCTAAGATCATATAATCGAGTAACGATACCAGCAGGTATTTCAAGTATTATATTGGATATTTCTAACGTAATTAAATAAACTATGAAATTCAGCACATTTTCATCGCATTTTGTACGTTTTTAATTAATAGACTTATTTAAACTAGATCGTAACCTGTTTAATCGTTTTAGTCGCACAACGAATTTTGACACATAATTTATAAATTTTATTTTATTATATACAGTAACCTAGAGAAGACGGACGTTTTTTTTTTTATTTTTTTTTAAATAACTGAAAAATTACTCGACCGAAATTTTTGAATGAAATTTTATTTAAAAATAGGAAACAAACAAAGAAATTAGCTTACAATCATTTGTTGAACATATTATCAGATGACCGCTATTTGCAACGATACATTCGTTCGGTCTTTACAAAATTTTCGAAGACCTTTTCGAGCATATGTCTCTGAATTTTTGAAATTTCTTCAGAAATCCGAATTTTCAGCTCTTTCAGATCTCGTGGACCTGTTTCGTAAACGCGGCTGCTTTTAAGGTATCCACGCGAAAATATCGCGTAACTTTGAATTCTTTTCGAAATTCACTTCGCACTGTCCTGATTGATTCATGCCGAAAATAACGTTCCACGCAAAACGCGCGCTTCATCTATAACTGGAACTGAACAAAAACGAATCTTTCGCGCGTACACTAAACGTGGACCACGCGGTTTGCGTTATCTGTTATTATAAACTGCGCTATTCAAAAAACAAAACTGTCCGTCTTCACGGAGTCACCCTATACAATACTGTTTCTTAGGTGACTCTAGTTCATTTTCAATGAATTCATGTAAATATTTTTAAAATTAAGACATTTCACGTCAACCAGATAGTGAACAATTTTGTTAGAATTATTTCGTGTACCATACAGATAGGGCATTTACACTTGCATCATGACACCCTGCTTACTTTCATAATTGTATAACAGACCTCTTTTAAACATATTTTGACCCCAATATATTACTGGTCCATTTGAAGTACTCGAATAACGATCATTGCGCGAAACTTAAAAACGCGAAGTATCTGCTCCTTGCGTTATACGCGACAGGTGCTTACATAAATTCAGAAAATCGCATTAATAAAAGAAGTTTTATTTTGGTTGGCTGGGTGTAGGTGATTTATTGATAATTCTTTTTAAGTGAACTAATTTTCGAATATTTCATATAGTTAATTCGAGAAGGTAATACAAGAAACTGGAAAAATATTATTCATGATTATGAGATTTATTTATCTAAAAATAATGATTTAGTATCAGCTCTATTTAAAGTTAATAATAAACTTTATGACATTGCGAAAAAAGAATTAAAAAATAAGAAAAATATAAGCTTTCAGTTAGCAGTTGTTGCAAATTATATTGAATTGAATTTATCTGGAGAAATAGTTAATAATCATACACAACATTTTCAATCTTCTAGATATATTATACTTAATTCAAATACAATAAAAAGTAAATTGACTTTAGCAAAAAAGGAAATTTTTATGAAATTATGATCATTATAATGCTAATAATACAAAATATCGATTTGATAAAGTTATTAAAATAGATATTTTTTCTGATAAAAGTAATCCTTTAAGAGGAGGAACTTATACTCAATTACAAAGTTTTATTACTTCAAAAAAGTGTTGTATTAATGTAAAAAATATAAAAACCAATAAATTTAAATGTAATAAAAAAGAAGATTTAAGATGTTTTGAATATGCCTTGGAGAGTATTTTAAATCCAATTCAGAAAAATTCTGATAGACCAAATAATTATAATATCTCAAAATACGAAGATTCTGAAAATATAAAAAAATGCAAAAACAAATAACAAAAACAACAAAATATATTCATAAACATATAGCTAATAGTTTTTGTTTCTATTCTAACCCAAAGGGCACAGAATTAGTAAGATATAATAGTAAAGAAAAAATAATGAAAATGTTTAATAAATTATTACACGATCATGGAAAAAAATATCATGAATTGAGATTGAAAAATAAAAAAATAATTTGTGGAAAAGAAGTAACTCTTTTGTTTGTTGTCATATTTGTAGTAATAAATTTAATAATGAGAATGAAAAAATAAAAGATCACGATCATTTTACTGGAACATTTAGAGGAGTAGCTTATAATAAATGTAATTTAAATTTAAAAATGCCAAAATTTGTTCCAGTATTAATTCATAATTTAAAATAGATTCAAAGGTATTTTTACGTTGGTTGTTGAAATTATGTGATGAATATGAACAAAAACATGACTTAAATATTATCCCAAAAAATAATAAAAACTATACTACATTTTCCAGAAATGTTCAAATTGATGAATACGAACAAACATTTGATGTAACAAAATGTCTCAAGTGTAATAAAATATATTATGACGAAATAGACAAATGTCCAATGTGTGATGAAAATATAACTCCCAAACTTGAGATATTTAGAAAAGGTGATAGATTGAAATGCACATATTCTGATGGTACTATTAAATATGAAAAACAGAGATATGATATATCAAAATGTTTGAAGTGTAATAAGAAGGAAAAAGATGAAATATGGGAAAAATGTCGCAAATGTGATAATCCCAATCTTGCTTTAAAAAGAAAAGGTGATTTATTTCCAGTAACAATGGAATTCAGATTTATTGATACGCTAGCTTTTGTAGGTACAAGTTTAGAAAAAGCAGTTAAAAATTTAGCAGAGGTTAATGATTGTTTTGGTTCAAAATGTAACAAAGTTCAAGAAATTAAAAATGGAAAATTCTTACCAATAGATGAAAATGGAACTTTAAAATATAAAGCCAAATGTAAACATTGTGATAAAACACTTAAAAAACCAATTGATTACTCTAAATTTAAAAATATTTTGAAAGAATTTTAAAATGAAGATTTACATTTAGTTTTACAAAAAGGTATTTATCCATATGAATGGGTAGATGATTATAAGAAATTTAAGGAACAATTACCTTTATATTAAAAAGATTGGTATTCAACGTTAAATAATATGAGTATATATGATAATGATTTAGCATTTGCAAAAGAAGTTTATAAACATTTCAATTGTGAAAATTTTGGAGATTTTGATTATAAAATATATTGGATGCCTCAAAAGAATAAAAAAGTTCCTGGATTATTTGAAGATGAATATTTAGGAATACCAATTAGAGAATGGGTAGGACTGAGATCAAAAATGTATCCATTTAGAAATGATATAAAAGAAAAGAAAGTATGTAAAGGTATAAAAAAATCAAATATAGAGAAAATAAAATTTGAAACATATAAAAATTGTTTAGTTAAAAGTGAACGAACTATAGAAAAAATATATTCAATTGTTTCTAAAAAACATAGTTTATATACAGTAGAATTAGATAAAATAGCATTATCACCATATGATGATAAAAGATATTTAATTGATAATATTAATACTGTTCCTTATGGTTATCAACTTCATTTATAATAGTTTGTGATAATAGCTTGCTATAAGCAAGCAGATCTTGCGATAAAACCTTCTTCAAAATTCTTTTTATAAATTTTATTTTTATTATTACATTCTTTATCAATAACTAAAAATCCATATTTTTGATTCCAACATAAATTGCAAATTTCTTTAAAATTTTCAAAATTTAAGTCTGTTACATGATTCTCAAATATATGTTTTAAATTTTTAAGATCTTGTTTGAAAATTATTAAATAATTTAAATTATCCCTAATACATTGTTTTGGAACTTTTGAATAGGTTTGAGCTAAATAAAAACAAGAAATACTGTAGTGTCTACTTCTTAAAAAATAAGATGCGATATTTTCTTGGGGATCAGTTAATATATCATCAAAAATTATGACTGAATAATGTTCTATTTCTTCTAGTTCTTTTAAATCATTTGGTAATAAGGTATATATTTTAATTTTATATTTTGATTTTCTATTAAAAACGTCAATTATGTCCTTTAATCTTTCATATTTTTTTTGATGAGGTGTTTTTGTACATAAATTGATATTTGAATAAGTCATGATAAGTTCAAAAACAATATTCAGCAGCGGCAAATTCAGTATCGACAATAAATATGTTATTTCGCAGGCAGAAGCAACTAGTAATTGAAAGTACAAAGCGTACACATAACACATGGAAATTCCCAGGAGGTAACATAGATAATCTTGGTAAACATTTATATAGAAATTGGTTAAAAAAAGCACTAGCTTATCCAGGGGGGCAGACGCAGACTCTGATCATAATTTTGTCGTTATGAAGATGATGCTCAAACTGAAGAAAAAGGTACCTAAAAAAAAAAAAGTTCAAGAACAAAATGGAATATCACTGAAAAACTATTACACAAAAAAAAAGTTTGAGATAGAAACATCAAAAAATTAAAATAACTAAATAATAATACTGGAGATACAAATTATATAGAAAAAATGTGTTCAGGCATTAATTCGATAGTAGCTGAAAAATAAACTGTAAAATGAAAAACGTACTTACTGCTGAGGTACTCCAAAAATAGACAAAAAAAGGAAATACAAAAATGCTAATAACGAACTTGAAAAATTGGCTGTAAAAAGCAAGAATAGGACGGTAATAATTTCAATGTCAACAATTGAAGAGCTAGAAAATCATGGAAGACAAGACCTGGTGTATAAAAAAATAAAAAGAGTTGACTAAAAAATACAAAGCATCAAAACAATAAGAATAGAAGGCAAAAATGAAAATGATATTCAGGTGGATAAAAAGAAAATCTGGCGGACATATATTGAAAAACTGTTTGATGAAAGATTTATACTGAAGTGATTCCCAAAATACATAGATAGTTGGTTATATGGTGTTGTAATGAAACATTTGACATAGCCCTTCAAATTCTAAGAAATAATAAAACACCAGGAATTTATGGTATCCCTGGAGAATTAATGAATAGCAGTGGAAAAAAGGTGCAAGACGAACTTTTTAAACTAGATATGAAAGTATACTATAAAATCAAAAATGTAGAACAGTGTAGTACCAATTTGTAAGAAACCATCCACAAATAAATGTGAAGACTTCAGAACCATAAGCTTAATTCTACATTCATAAAAAATTATGTTGCAGATAATTAACCTTATGTAGAAACATATCTAAGTAAATTGCAGTTCGGGTTCCATAACCCGAAGCTACACGGGATAAAATAGGCATCTTATGGAATATTGGAGAAAGAATGATGCGCATAAACCGCAATGTTTATGTATGCTTTATTGGCTATTTCGAAATGTTCGATAAAGTACATTAGAATAAGCTTTTCTCGTCGTTCGAAGAAGTTGGATGCGCTCAAAATTTACTGGGGCTTATATATCATCTGTACAAAATAATAAAAACCTGTAATAAGAATTAATGATGACTTTTCAGAACCTGCAAATATAAAGAGAGGAGTGAGACAAGGGTGTTTATTGTCGCTATATATTTTTAATGTTTATCTAGAGTTAATAGTTAAGCAAGCATTTGAAAGTACTAACTACGAAATAAACACATGAGGAGTAAAAATAAACACTAAAATTCGCGGATGATCAGGTGATACTGGCAGGAACTGCAGAAATGTTTCAAAAGATGATACAGCGTTTAAATAAAGAAAGGAAGGTACTGGTGCGGAACAACGGAAACAATGATGATTTGAAGAAAACTGCGCACATTTTGCAAAAAAAATTGACGGAGAAATAGTTAAGCGTGCCCAGAGATTTAAATACATTGGTCTGTTTATAAAATATCTCTATTGCGATACTGGAATTAATTATAGAATTGGACTAGAAAAATGTGCGTTTCAAGAAAAACAAGGCATATTGAGACAAAAATCAATATCGTTGAAGTTCTGAAAAGAATGTTGAATGTGTGGCCCTTTATGGTGCTGAAACATCGTTATTAAATTGGATAAAGAAAACGTGATTAACTAAATGGTGCATGTACTTCGTCATGGGAGGTTACTTCGAAATATTCTCGAAAGTACAATCCAATGAAAAAGAACCCGCGTAAGACTGAGAAATATACTTCTAAGAGCTGCGGAAAATCGGGAATGATAGAAACTTGATATCATTGCAATTGGCTAGTCTTAGAACTTAATGATATTCTGATGATGATAACATGAACTTAATTAAAATTAACTTTATTCATTGTATAAATTTTGTTACAAGTATTAATCGGTAGTTATGTATGTAAAGAAAATACCTTTTTAAAAAAATTATTATTTTGTTAGCGTAATGAGTAGTTCATTTTATTCCTACATTACATGTTTGTAATAACTAACCGTGTTCATTTTTAATATCGTTTGATTAGTGCATTAGTGCAATATTTCTTGGAGTAGTTTAATTTTTAATACGCATACGTCCATATATATATATATATATATATATATATATATATATATATATATATATATATATATATATATATATAATATATATGTATATATACTTTGAATATTAGTACTCAACAATTGCTTTTTATGACCGATTAAAATTTTATAAATTAAAATAGACATTTAAAGTTAACGAGAATTTTTATTTCAATTTTAAGTATAAGTAACGTTTACAAAATTATTTTCAATCGGTTTCTTAATATTTTCAATAAGTCAGCAATATTCTATACAGTATATAACGGTATTTCTTATTTTAAATTTTAAAATTAATTTATGAATGGTATAATATGAAATATTTCGCCATTAAAAGGGTGTATTATTGTTTATATATATATATATATTTTTTTTTAATGTGCACCTGTATAATTTAACAATAAGCACATGAGTTCAGTTAAATAAATAAATAAATTATATACAAATACATTAACATACAGCCGCTGTTACAATAAACAGCCGGCCAGTTTAAAATTTTGCCTCAGCAGCAATGTCTTGATCTATATGACATCATTTTTCAATAGTTGAAAGTACGTCCCGGAGCATTTGTCGTTTTAGCCTTCGAACAGGATTATCTGGAAGTGTTGGCATGTAGATTCGCCGAATTTGGGGGTTTGAGTGACTGGAACATTTACCGAAAAATTTTTGATATTTATATTGATAAATTTGTGTAACTGTAGGCACTTGCAGGTCGTGATGTAGAGTATCATTGCTGACATAATAAGGAGCGTCACATATTGCTCTTAGAGCTTTCGACTGAAATTGTTGTATACGTTTGACGTTACTACTTGTTGCCGAGCCCCATAGTTCAATTCCATACTTCCATTTCGCCGCTAGAAGTGCGTTGTAGATCAGCAATTTATTATTTAATGAAGTTTTGGCTTTTCTTCCTATAATACAATATAATAGCCGAAATGAGATATCTAAGTTTTTTCTAAGCTGCAATATATGCGGAGTCCAGGTAAGTTTTTTTATCCATAATAAGGCCGAGGTACTTTACAGTATCAGTCTGAGTAATTTGTTGCTGTTCATAGTAAACTGGAGGACAGGAACCTCTCCGTAATGTAAAAGTTACATTTACCGATTTATCGGTATTTATCTTGATTTTCCATTTAGTGCACCACTTTCCCATTTCTTGTAGGTGAAGTTGAATAGAACGGGATGCAACTACCGGGCTTTCATCGGCGGCTATAATCAAGGTGTCATCAGCGAAGGTGAATATCGATGTGTAAGACGTTGTAGGCATATCGGCTGTGAATATCGTATATAAAGTAGGTCCCAGAATACTTCCTTGCGGCACAGATGCTTGTACTGGATACCAAACAGAGTATTCAGAGTTGTATCGTACACGAAATGTCCTGTTTTCCAAGTAGGATTTGATCAACAAGTAATAATCCGCTGGTAAGAACTTTTTAAGTTTATATAGCAGGCCCTGATGCCACACTCTATCAAAGGCCTGCGATACATCTAAGAAGACAGCAGGACAGTATCGCCCTGTTTGGAAACAGGAGGAAATAGCATCGACAACCCGGTGACATTGGTGTATAGTAGAATGAGTTTTACGGAAACCAAACTGGTGGGCAGGGATCAAATCTACTTTTTCTAGGGTTGCAGAAATTCTACGCAGTACTAATTTTTCGAAGACTTTTGATAATGTACACAGAAGACTGATTGGCCTATATGATGTTACAACAGAAGTAGGTTTATTCGGTTTAGGAACCATGATTATGGTGGATTTCTTCCATGCCTCGGGAAAATAAGAGAGACGAACAATGGCATTAAATAGGTACGTAAGTTGTAAAATTGTATTCCGTGGAATATGTTTTAATATATCTCCTGTGATCAAATCATGACCTGGAGCTTTGCGAGTAGGCAGTCGTTTTAACTCCTGCTCTACTTCTGCTGGTGAAAAGGAACGTGTAGGAAGAGAAAGCTGTAGTGGGGTGTTCAAGTAATTATACACGTGTTCAGTGAATTGTTTATCCTCAATGTCTGTGTTCGGTGTAAAAACTTTAACTAGGTGTTCAGCAAAATACTGAGCCTTGTCAGCGTCACTTTTTATCCATGCTCCAGATTGATTTCGTAAAGGTGAAGTCACAGTATGCTCCTTTAGGATGTGTTTGGTAGTTCTCCAAAGGGAATTATCCGTTGTATTTAGATTTTGTAAAAATACTTGAAATGCATTGTCTTTGTACAACCTTATTTCTGCTTTTATCTTGTTCCTGATACGATCATATTCTGCACGAAAGCAAGGATATTTGTGGCGCTGCCATAATTTACGCGCTCTACGTGTAGAAGTTATTAGTTCTCTAATCCTTAATGGAAGGTAATTTTGTTTCCTTTCGCAATGGGAATAGGATGTAGTGTTGGTAGCGCAATTTTTTAGCATTGTTGTTAGATTTTCGATATGTGCGTCTACATCAGTAGGGGATTTTAACCGAGTTTTGAACTCAGAACACTTCTGCAGGAGATTATGAAATAAATTCCAATTTGTTGTTTTGTTGGTCAGCTGTATGTTTTTAACGTACTGTAGTGGGACTGTATCCAACAGAAGGACAACTGGATCGTGGTCAGACATCAAATCCGGCATCGTTTTGCAAACATTATATAATTTTTCAGTTCCTTTTGTGATGAAAAGGTCAAGTAAGTCCGGGTGTCTGTTATTATGAGAAGGCCAATATGTTGGTTCGTTCGGGGCTATAAATTTATAGTTTTCTGACAGTATAACTTTTTTTAGTATTTTGCCCCTAGGATTTACTTGTTTTGAACCCATAGGGTATGCTTAGCGTTAAAGTCCCCTCCGCATATGAAGTTACGACCTAGATTCAGAAAATGATATTTAAAATTATACTCATGAACAGCATAACGTGGTAGGCAATACATAGCAGCTAGTGTTAAATCAAAAATTGTATTTTGGACTGTTATTGATGCGATCTGTATTGCTGCAGAAGAGTTATTGTAAGCTACATAGTGTTTGATGTCATTTCGTATTAATACTGCAGCACCGCCATGCGCAGTTCCATCAGGACGATGACTACTATGTATCGTGTAGCCAGAAATCGAAAACGAGCTGTTTACTGTGAGATGCGTTTCTGTGATGAGTGCTACATCAATACGTTTTCGTTTAAGAAAAAGTTGAAGCTCTAGCTTTTTTTGCTGGATTCCATTTGCGTTCCATAACATAATTACTAGGGATGATTGAGTGAGATTAGTGGTAGCAGTCATTTAGATTGGGTTAATACTGCGTCTATGACTTTGGTTAGTAAGTTAATTAAAGGGTTAATTATAGTTTTAAATTCGTTTAGAAAAGTGGATAAACATTCCGTTAGTGTGGTCGAAGGATTCTCAAATAAACTGGGTGTATTTTGATGTACGATATTAGCGTAACTAATATGTTTCCTTTGCGAGGTTTTGTTGATATTATTGCTATTATTTTCGCTGTTGTCGTTGGCAACGTTATTAATTTGGTTATTAATGTTATTGTTGTTGTTGTTGTTATCAGTATTAATAATATTATTAACTAACGGAGGAAAGTTTGTGTGGTTCATGAAGTTATACTCGTGATTTCTACTTTTTCTTAGAACTGGGTTCAGAAACGTTAGTTCTTCTTGGTAAGCAGGACAGCCACGATAGTTTGAAGTATGAGAACCATTGCACAGGGCACATCTCGTAGGTAAATTAACTGTCTTGTTGCAATTTGCCGTGTCGTGTTTTTCACCACATTTTACGCATCGAAAAGGAAGATTACAATAACGCTTAGTATGCCCATAATTTTGACATCTTGTGCACTGAGGAAGTTGTCTGAGTTTCCTTGGTTCCTCTACGGAAATTGCCGAATATAATAAATAGTTAAAACGAGGTCACATGTACTACAATGCAAGTGGTTATAGAGGTCCCACAGACTACAGAATCACTAAATGTTCATGGTTAATGAATTAGGCTTTACAATGAATTGATAGACGAATAGAAGATATGACATCTCTAAGATTGGAAAGCGCTGAAAACTTACAGGTTGCTAACTATGGTATCGCTGGTTATTTCATGCCGCATTATGATTTTTTGCCTGTAAGCAATTGGACAAATTTTTATTTTATGCCACAACATCGGAGGTCGTAATGTCTATTTTTAATACTTTAAAAAATAATACAATACATTCGCTTTTATATTCCTTGATCTCGCAGAAAGTAATTACGACATTTTACTCAGATTATTCTTTTTTAAATCAAACTGCTCATCGTTTTAATTTGGTGGTTTTCTTCACAGAATAAAGCATTTTTTTTTTAACTTTAGCTAGGTTCAATTTATAATTATTTCGAAGTTTTTCTAAAAAACAAATTATTTTGTGTTAATGTTTACTTATTTCTTTTTCGCCAACTTATTACAAAGTAATTTCCGGCACGATTTTACTGTTGAAGTTCGTTTAATATAAACATTATATAGGGAATTAACTCAGTGGCGGCTCAGGGTTAAAAAAGCTAGCGGTTGAAATTACACCTTACCTTCTTCCCCAACACTCTACAATTTTTTTTTCTATTTCACGCAATATCACAAAGTAACATGAATAATATAAGGTAATATAAATACAACAACCTTTTAAAACTGTAATCAGAAAAATTAAAAATTATTAAGTTAGATTATCAATCCCAAGATAAAAAATTGTATTACATAAAACTAAAATATATAAAAAAATGTACAATTTCTATGTATATTAACGTCGGTTAGAATTAATATGAACAACATAAACTTGAGAGAGAGTCAATGAAATAATTCACATGCGGAAATGTACACAGTAAAAGAAAGAAACAGCAATAGAATTTCGAAGAAGAAAAACTAATATCGGAAAGAGATGAAATATTAGAATCGTTCGGTTGTTGGCCCACACGCATTATGAACAAACAATAAGAAAAATCTATTCTGCCGTGCCAAGTGTGTGTACTACAAGGACTCTGGCTGCAAAACGATAGCAGTCACTAATATAGCCCTGCGTATGTAAACTCTACACCCATAGTAACATTATGCTCAAAATCACCATATAATGCTATATATGGCTTTCCGATGCCTTCTTCAGGTTGCGTCATACCAATTGTTATAACTAAGCATTTCAAAGCACTTTTTTTAAAGATTTTTACTTTTAAAAAATATATTTTACAAAAAATATAATTAAAATTCACTTATTTTGTTTAATCTACATAAAATAATTCGTTTTTTTTTAAACTATTTTATTACATCATCAATTTTTATGTTGTTCTGGATATTTCTGATGGTCATGCAATCTTTATGTAAGCACCGCCGCCAGTTATACTGCTATTTGATTAAAATTTATTTATTTGAATTAAAAACGATTAAATATAATTTGTTTTTACAAAAACTTGTATCGATTTTATTCAACTATTTTTTATAAAATAAGTAAAAATTCTAATTTTTCAACTAATATTTGGTTACGTATTCACGTGAGCAATATTTATAAAATTATATATTAAGCGCCTACTGTAATGTTACGATTTCTTTTTTAAATGATGAAACGCTTATTAAATTGATTATAAAAAACAATTGACCAGAATCGATCATATACATTTTATACAGTTTTCAGTTTTTTCTTTGACTTTATGTTTACTATTTTAGTTAATGTGCTTGTTTGTTTAAAACTATCTGAATTATATGTAGTAAAATTGATATTTTTTCAAATTTGATGCATATTCTCGAGATTACATATATATATATATATATATAAGTATGTATGTTTAACAAATTATTAATTTTATGTTAGGTCAAGTATTGACTAACAGAATTTCAAATCTACCACAATCATTGTGTTGTATTTAATTATTTTTGTGTTTACAGGTAGGATACAATACAGACAATAACCGCATTGCTACACTTATATTTTATGTGAGTGAATTCCGTGTATTATATCATTAATTTTAGGCATGATAATATCGTTGTTGCAAATTTTACATAAATCAACATTTAGTACACTAAAGATTTTGCATCCAAAATTATATTTACTTCACTTATTCTCCGATTTGTACTATAATTGTCTAAAATTGATTTCAGAAGCGGCAATTTTAACGGTACTAAAAGAAAGCTGCAACGAAAATTCAATAAAAGTTTTGTAGACACAGTGATTATTTATGTATAGTCACGCATAGTTTTTTTTAGACATTTGTAAGGACATTTATTTAAATAATTTTTGTAAATAAAATTCTTCATTTCTTACGCTATCTGAAGACAAATACATATAGTTCATACGAGTTCCGCCAAAATGATTCTTAACTCGATAGAACTTTTCCCTGTATTGTTTGACGTTTCAGCCAGTCGAGAAATCGTTCTCTAATTCGCCGTGACGGACGTGTCTTAATGCCGAGTTTATGAAGTATATAGTTATTTGTTAAATAATCAGTCCAGGATATTCTCATCATTTTTCTGTATTCCCACATTTAAAACGCGTTTATTCTGTTAAGATTCTTTGCGATAATTGACCAAGTTTCATCAGAGTAAGTGACTATTGAAAAGACTAACTACAAATAACATAGGAGACTACACACGTACTAGTCTTCAATTAAAATATAAGACATACGAGCCATAAAGGATTAAACCTATATTATTACGATACGTCGCCGGAATTCCTGAACTTTAAAGTTTATTGTGGATTTATATATTTATTTTTAGCTTACTGTTTTATTACTATAAGGAACCTACGTTATTTTATATTTAATTTTGTTACATTTCCCGTAATTGTTTCATGTAGGTTTTGGTGATGGTTTTTACTATATTTTATTTCGCCTTAAAAAGTTTTTCTATAATATCATTATTTACATCGCGATACACGGGAAGAATTGTGTTTTATTTTAGTACGTGTACTAATTGTTTTCTTACTGTAAATATAAAAATGCGCTTTCTATTTATTTATTTAGAATTATTTTTTTTTCTACGTGAAATCGTTGACTGACTATTTATTTTCGATACTACAATAAGTTTAATTTATGAATTATATATTTGAAATTCGGTTGATTTATTGTAAAACTAATAATGCGGATATTTTAATAATTTTATACTATTCAATAAATTAATAAGGGCGTTTGCATTCTAAAAATTGTTCATATTTACTTTGGAATAAACGCGGTTGTCGGGAAATAAAGTTATTTACACACATGTATTTTTGTTTGCTTTTAGTTTTTTTCCCCCGTTAGACGTGTATAGCTGCTAAGTAACTATTCACGTTTGTAATATATTAGACGTCTTTAACTCGTTTGTTATTCCTCGTTTATCGCATTTTTTTAGATAGTATTTCGATAAACGGTATTTCGTGTGCGCCGAATATTTATATATGTGTGAATTTTTTATCGAAACAGAAAAAAAAAAGTACAACTGAAATATTTCTAATTATCGTTCACTTTACATTTGTAAGTAATCGGTTTGAAGAATATTTTCTTATTACGAATGTTTCTTCGTTTGAAAATTTAAATTATCATCGAGGTGATAATTAGGGCGACACCTCCGATACGGAGACGGTTACTAATGATGATTTCGATTTAGTTTTAAATATTATTTCGTACAGATAATTTTCTTCAAAATTATCGTTTGTTTTATATATATATATATATATATATATATATATATATATATATATATATATATATATATATAGTTTGCGTAATTAAACAACTTGCGTAAGACTATACACGACACGTGTACAACGTTATCTCTTAAGATACTTTTATTCCTCAGTTACCATGTCCGTCCACCGTCTTGGTGGTCTTCCTTATGGTCTTGTTCCATTTACTGGTGTTGTTAAACTATATTTTTCTAAGCTCTCGTTTCCTTTCGTCATTATTGTAAGGCTTTATTTTATTTATCTAAAATTGAGTTATTTGTGCGTTTTGCAGTCCATGGAATTCTTAGCATTCTCCGTCAAATACAAATTTTGAACGCATCGATTCTTCGTTTATGGAAGTCCACGTCTCTGTTGGATATATGAATAACAAGAATATAAAACTGTTCGCTAGTCTGGATTTTATTTTTCTTATACGAGCTCGATCTTTCCAAATCTTATGTAATCTAGCCATCGCTGATTTTTCTAATGTGATTCTACATGTATTAGTGATCCTGGGGATATAAGCTTCCTTACCACTTTTAGAATTGATAAATGACCTGTTATTTTTGTTTATTATCGTGATCTTTGTTTTACTGTTGTTAATTGATAGACCTCCTTTAGGGTTTTTTTGTTCTACTCTATTTCATAAATCATTCATTTACTCTTTTGTTTGGATTGTAAGCGTTGTATCGTCAGTGTATCGCAGATTAGTTATGTATTCACCACCGATTTCGATACCTCCTGCGAAATCATTTAGGGTCTTCCTCATGTTTAATTCTCCACTCCTTTTTGGGTGCAAAATGTTTCAGATAATACTTTATACATTCTTTTCATGCTTCTGTTTAAGTGCTCTAGTACGCGCGTAGTGACAAACACTCTCCACAGCTTTTCTCATTCAACACAGTCAATAGCTTTGTTATAGTCAATGAAACATATGTATATAGGTTTATTATACCAATGTTTTTTTTTTCTCGATTAATTGCCTGTTGGACAAAATTTGTTCTCTGATACCTTTCCCATTAGCAAATTCAGTCTGTTCTCTTGAATATTGCCAGCTGAGTTAATATTTCAGTTTGTCATTAATCACCTGTAGCATGATTTTATTAGCATGCGTACTTAACTTTCTCGTTCTGTAATTTTCACATTGTCCGGTTGAGCCCTTCTTATATAATAGTATAAAAATAGTTATTTTTCAATCATGTGACCATATCCAGTTCTCTATATTTGGTTACATAATTTATGGATTATTTTTACTCATTTATATGGAAGGGCTTTAATTATTTCTACATTATTACCAAGTGATTTATTATTTTTTTAGCTTTCTAATCGTGTCTTCGATTCTGATATCTCTATTTTACTTTCATTTCGATTTATTTTCCAGGTATCCTTTTTATCTGCATATAATGATTCACAGTATTCTCGTCAGCGTTTTGCTACTTCGTTGCTGTTTGTGACTACTTTCCCATGTCATTAATTCAGTTCAGTGGTTGACTTCCCTCACTAGTGTTTTAACTTTACTAAACAGGTCACCAGATTCACTTCTCTATGCATGACGTTCGATCTCGTTGCATATGGCGTTTATATGTGCAGCTTTATCTTAACCGTAGGATTTTCTAACCTCTCGATTTAGCATAGAATAGCTCTGTTGTATATCTTCTGTGCCCTATCTTTTGATTACCTCTATTCTTTTGATCTCTTCTTTCTTGAATTAAACTCCACGTGTAATATATTATCCATACTTTTCTTATTTCACTTATTTGTTTGTTACACTCTTGTTTGCCGGTAACTTCCACGTATACAGTCGACATATATGATGTTTAAAGCATGTATATTTATTATGGCGATGTCATTCACAGCGCAGTGTTCTATGCGTTGTTCCCCTTTATCATTTCTTTTACCAATTTCATGGTCTCCCACAGTTCTACTTATATGATCATTATTTTCTGTACTGCCCACACTGACATTGAAATCATCTTGTATCATTATTATTTCCCGTTTTGATTCTGCATTTTATAAACATTTTGCATTTTTATATGTAACATTCTACCTTTTATACGTAACACTCCGCCTTTTACACATAACTTTCTGCCTTTTATTCATAACATTCTGCCATGCTTATTTTGTCGTTGGTTCTATGTTTTTTGCCAAATTGTTGAAAATTTTTCGTACATAATATTCTTTCTTTTATACATAATTGTCTTTCATAATTATGAAACATTCTGCCTGTTCCGTCGTAGACAGGGGCGTATTACCCCCAATGCCAAGAATGCCATGGCATAGGGCGGCAAATTTTGGGAGGGCGGCATGTAGGACCAAAAATAAATTTTGTTAACAAAAAAAATTAATTTTTTTAGTTTTAAATCAGATATATTTATCACAAAAAATACAAGTAATTATTTTATAGTACAATTTTTCTTGACTTTCTTAAGGCGAATTCTTCAATCAAATTTTCATATTTTACTCATACCATAGACTTTAAATTTTTTATTTTTGTGTTTAAGAATAGTAAAACACTTTTCAGAAAATAAAATTTTGTAACCGAACCAACATATTTGAGTAACAAAATTTTGGAAAATCGATGGACTTACATGGGGCGGCACTACTTGTGTGGCGTAGGGGCGACAAAAGTTGAAATACGCCACTGGTCGTAGATAACAAAAAATATGATTTTCAATAATATATTCAAAGACTAAATCAAAAGATATGAAATGTTTTTCTTTTTTAAGTATTTATTTTAGTTATTTGAGATTTTTGTCATTTCCGCGCAGTTTTTTGAATATACTAAAAATTGAATTAATACGAAATATATTTATTTATCGTTCCATTTATTGAATTCGTTTTCCAGGACTTATAATGGGGGGGTCCATCGAAAAAGTAATATGGAAATTGACGTGGGAAATCGTTTAAATAAATATAATTAAACACTTTAGTTTTACGTTATTTGTTTACTGAAAATTAAACGCTTTAATTATTCAGATAACGCTAATTTCTGATTATTATTTTTATATAACGCGTAGCGCCTCCCCTTGTTTTTATTTAAAAAGTGGATTTTTTTTTACAACTATCAATCGCCTTATATGAACTTATGCATGTCTTAACCTTATCGAGAGTTCAGTTTCAACAGTAGAATATGGCCAACCTACAAAGTTGATATACTCGTTAAAAGCACCGTCGTCTGAAGCATAGGTTTTTAAATTAATGTATATTCTAATGTTATATATTGCGTTATTTATATTATTAAGTGCACACTGTAAATAACTAAACTTATAATTCAGCAGTATTTTATTTATCTTTGTTTTTTTTCTTTATTTTCATTTTTTTTTAAATTTTTCCTAATTTTTGAAATATAAGATTATATATAATGCAACATCATTTTTATTATCTTATTTATTGCCTAGGTAAATTTTATGTACTTGACATTAATAGTTTTATAATGTAAACAATTATATAATAAAGATCTTCTTCTTCTTCAAAGCTCCTATAGCACCGACAGCGATTATGAGGATAGGAATTATTACTGCGACCATACTATGCGCTTTAATAGGTATACTTTGTTGGGGTAACGTTCGCGGAGAATTGTTTACAGCGTTAACGAACTTGAAAGGATTGACTATGACTATTAACGTTGTAAATACAACTTTAGAAAACTATATTCGTCAACAAGAAGACCGCCTTTATTTGTTGAAAAGGTATGATTTTTATTTATTACTAATTTATAAAATTACGTTTCCTTAAAAAAAAAACAATTACCGTGCAAAAAAAAAAGGCACGGAAAACAATCATTTACAATTACTACCAGGATGATAAACGTGATACTTCAAAACTGCGATAATCTGGACCGAAGACAATAAAAATATTTAAATGCAAGTTTATAACAGTAGCGATGATGTTAGTTTTAAAGTAATACAACTACTTTAGTTAAAATTAGATGCTTTTTTTGCAATCACAATCCACGAACAAGAGATTAAATTTTAGATGTGAATATGACGCTCGCTGAGAAATTTTAAATGTCATCGCAGTAAATTAATTAAGTAACAGAAAAAGTAGGACGATAGCTGATTGATATCGAGGAATTTAATAGAAGGAGATTTGCTCTTGTTGGTATAAGCGGTAGTTAAAGATAACGTAGTATTTGTCAAAGATAATATATCTGTCGAAGAGGTGAGAGCAGTAATTAGACGCTTATTTTTAATTAAAAATAAAAATACTTTCTATTAAAATGTTGTAATATGGAGGCAAGATCTAGTTGCTAAATGTAAAACTGATTTACAATTTGATAACTACATTATTAATAAAACTTTAATAATCTAAACACGCGAAATTATAAAAATCATAAAACGCGATTTGAAAAAAAGCCCCACCCAACATCGATGTATATCTACTTTTAATCCTAACACCACTCATCAATTTACACTCGTATTATTACATAAATGTGCATAGTTACGTCAGATTCAATCCATAAAATAAACGCTTAAAAGTTTGAACCTGTGGTGTATTTGGCAGCACTGTAAATATTCAACGTTATGTTTACATGTTTAAGAAATAAATAATTATTCGTCTCCTTATCATAAAGTTTAAGTATTTTCTAGGTTATTAGTTTTTCTAGGGATACAAGTGGCGACGAGGATGCTGAATTTTCGAACATTAATGTCTAAATTATAAAAATAGGTAATACAAAATAAAAATAAAAAACATGGCAAATATGGAAGAATTGCACTTTCCAGGAGGAAATATTGGTAACATACATAAATTTCATCCGGAAAAAGATAATTGCGAAGTATGGACCGAAATTTTTGAAATGTATTGCCAGGTAAATATCACCGAAACAATTAAAAAGTCATATTTCTAACATTGATTGGTACATTAAATGTATACCATTGTTAGAGTAATGGTGATACCAAAAAACATCAAGAAATTGATTTGGAAACTCTTATGAATAAAATTAAAAATCATCTTAAGCCTCAACCAACAATAACAGCAGAACGTAGTAAATTTCATTCCTTTATACAATTGGAAAATGAAACTACTGTAGAGTTTATAGTAGAATTACAAAAGACAAGTTAAACGTGTCATTTTAAACAGATATTAGAAGAACCATTACGTGACCAAATTGTTCATGGAATTTGAGACGAAACATTAAAAAAACTATTTTAAGAAGTAGAATTGGATTATAAACGAATGTTGAAAATTATAAATGCATGGGAATGACTAAGTTTGGAAATGGATAAGAACATAAATTATTAGAAAATAATTACATTCAAGGTAAACAGGTTATAAACTCAAGAAATGAAGTAAGTATAAAATACAGTTGTAGTTATACTAATCATGTATTTAAAGATTGTAGATGTAAAGAATATTATTGCCGTATATGTAATTGTAAAGGCCATTTAGAAGAAGTTTGTTTTAAAAATAAAAACGTTAAAAATATCCATAAACAAGACAACGAAAACGAAAGGTGTACAAAAAATAGTGGTCAAAATAAATCGTATAAATATAAAAGTAAATTGCGTAACACAAATAAAAATAGTGTTAATATAACTGAAAATGATGAAGATATGCTTTTAAATACATGCTTTAAAGTAGATCAACACGATAATAATGTAACTAAACCTATGTTTTTAAATGTTGAAATAAATGAAATTAATTTTAAAATGGAAATAGATAAATAAATGAAAAAACGTACTACACACATTTTAAAGACATAGTTTTAAATAGACCAAATGGTTATAAAAAAACATACGATGGTAACATTATAAATACTATAGGTATATTTTTGTAAAAGCAATATTAAATAGAAGTGTTGCTAGAAAATTACGATTGTTTGTAATTAGAGGAGGAAGTCATCCGTTCTTGTCAAGGGAATGGTTTCAAGTTTCAATCTGTAGGAATCGAATTACAAATAAAATGATTTAATCGATAATAATATAACATCAGCTAATGCTCAAAATGTTGATAAAATTATTAATGAATATACAAAATTTTCACAGATAAATTGGGAACATATAAATGAAATACATGTGAAATAGTATTAAAAGAGCATACCAAACCAAAATTTTTCAGACCTCGACTATTTCCATTAGTGTTAAAAGAAAAAGTTGGAAAGGAAATAGGTCGATTAGTGGAAGAAGGATTTTTAAAACCTGTACAGACAAGTGAATTTGGTACGCCAATCTTTCCTGTATAAAAAGGTGAAAATAAATTAAGAATTTGTGGTGATTACCTATAAGGTAAGTTTATATCTATATATTATCGTTAATAGATATCCGTTGCCGAATATTGAAGAATTATTTACTAGAATCGCAGGAGGTGAATATTATTCTAAAATCGATTTATCTCATGCATATCAGCAATTAATTGTTGACGAAAAATGTCGAAAATATTTAACTCTAAGTACTCATAAAGGGTTGTTTGAACCACACAGACTTTGAGATTGAAAAATATAAACGTTGTTTGTTATTTAGATGATATTCTAATAGCTGGAAAATCTGAAAATCAACATTTACAAAAATTACAGTTTTAAACTATTTAAAACAATGTGGATTAACTTTAAGTTGTAATGAATGCCAGTTTAAAAAAAAAAAAATCATTTTTGGGATACATTTTCAATGAAAATGGAATATCTTCTGATCCAGAAAAAATTAAAGTAATAATTTAAAGTAAACACACCTAATAATGTAATAGAAGTGCAGATGTTTCTTGGTTTTATTACTCATGTGATGAAATTTATCCCAGATACATCAACATTATTAAAACCCTTATACGAATTATTAAAAAAAGGAAATGATTTTAAATGGAGTAAAGAGTGTGAACAAGCATTGATTAAAGTAACAATGAATATCTGATAAATCTAAAATGTGATGCAAGTCCAGTTGAAATAGATGGAGTGTTAATGCATGAAATTGGTGGAATAGAAAAACCAGTTGCTTACACATCGTGTACACTTTCACCAAGGCTGAAAAGAAGTGTGCACAAATTGATAAGGATGCATTAGCCATAAATTTTCTTTATAAAAATTTCACAAATATTTAAATGGTGTTCGTTTTATTTTAGAAACATATCATAGACCTTTAACATTTATATTTGGAAATAAAAAAGAACTTTCAGCTGTTGTAACAAATAGATTGTAACAATATGCAGTTATTCTTGCTGAATATAATTATGAAATTAGGTACATAACATCAAAGCAGAATATAATTGTTGATAGTCTGTCTTGTTTACCAATTAAAGGTGATAACAAAAAAAAAATTCTGAAATACCACAAGTTTATTTTGTAATAGAATAAACTTAATAGAAATGTTATTAGTAGAGGAACACAAAATGATAACATATTAAAGAGAGTTGAATATTGTATGCAAGGTTGGCCTAATGTAAAAATAAATAAAATATTAATCGAATTACGACCTTATTTTTTGAAAAGATAAAATTTAAATATTGAAAACGAATGTATTTTTGCTGATCATAAATTAATAATCCTGAAAATATTACACCAAAATTTTAAAATTAATTAAATAGTACACATTTAGGTGTGGTCAAAATGAAAAGTTTAGCACACTCATATTTTTGAATAGATAAATAAATAGAAAAATTAGCATCAAGTTGTGAAATTTGTTTAAAAAATCCAAATAAAGTAAAGTTACATAAATGGAAATATCCTGAAAAACCAGAAGCTGGAATTCATGATGACTTAGATGAATATGGACAAAATATATTTTTAGTCACCATAGATCAGTATTCAAAATGGATTAAAATATATTGGTTGACATCAACAACATCAAAAAAATTTAGACACTCTTGCATAATGGGGCACTGCAGAAGTATTGGTAATGGATAATGGTTCACAATTTGTCTTAAATGAATTTAAATCATTTTTATCCAAAAAATGAAGTCAAACATCTCACAGAAGCAATGATGCAGCCGAAAATGCTGTTGGGAATTTTAAAAATAAGTTGAAGAAAATGTTAGCATCACGAGCAACTTTGGAAGAAGCAACATCAAGATATTTATTGGAGGATTACAAAACAACAGATCATATAACAACAATTGCACTTGAATAGACAATTAAGAACAAGATTTACAGCATTAATGTAATGAAAAGAGGAAACAGAAAATAAATATTTTATTGGGAAATGAGAGATTCAGTTACAATTAGGAGACGATGTATTAATTAGGAATTATGGACAAGAAGATGGGTGGTCCATAGGTGTAGTGGAAAAATAAAGGAGAAATAATGGTTAAAATCACAAAGAAAATAGAAAGATAGTAAGAAGACATGAAAATCAAATTATTAAATTAGGGGTGACAGAAGGAAAGAACCCAAGAACTGAAACAAAGGAGAAAAATGAGGATGAGAGTAGAAAAAAAGAAATGAAAAAAGTTGGATACTTGAACAATGATATCAGGAGGAGAGACCGAGCATATCAAGATCACAGAGACAATGCAGACCTCCAGATCTATTAAATTTATAAACAAAAATAAAAATTAAGGATTGTGTTAATTAATCATTAAATTGCTTTTAATTCAAGTTATTTTGTTTAAGTATATAAAGAAAAAACAATATTTTTGTTGAAAGAGAGTGTTGTGGTGTATTTGATAGCACTGTAAATGTTCAATGTTGTACATAATGTATGTTCACATTTTTAAAAAAAATAAATATAAATGGTTTTTGAAGTGAAACTTCTATTGGCGCGGTATATATGGGGAATTAACCCACAAAACGACCGAGCAAGTGAGCCGAAATGAACTACCACACAACAACACACACATATATATATATATATATGTATAACCACGTTTTGTTGCATTAAGTGTGTTGACAAAATAATGGATGGAATATATATATATATATATATATCGTTCGCATGTACAGCACTAACACCAGTGTTTCAAACCATGTTTTGTAGTGTTAGGCGCGTCGACTGACGTTCCTACTACATGCTCGTCCGTTAATGTATATGGTATACATGATATATATATATATATATATATATATATATATATATATATATATATATAAATAATGTATATATGTAATATATATACATATATGTGTATATAATGTTGATGTATTGGAGAGTAGTGATTTTATGAATTTTAATCACTAAAAATTATTTTATTAACGCAAAACTTTTCGACAATCACGTCATTTTTCAAGCACATACAAAAAACGTTTAGTATATGTTTTTGAAATGACTTGATTGTCGAAAATCTTTGCGTTAATACAATAATTTTTATAATGATTAACTTTGTTTTTATTTTGTTAAATACATCTCATAATGATAATAAAAAAATTATATGAACATAATACTGTGCATACAAAAGTAGATAGACAACTATCTGAAAGTTTTCAAACAAAAAAAGGGGGTTAGACATGGTTGCATGCTGTCACCCATACTTTATAAAATATATAGTGATTGGATTATGCGCCAAGCAACTGAAAATTGGAACGGTGGAATAACGATTGGTAGAAGAAAAATCTGTAATTTAAGATATGTACAGTACTATTCAGAGCGAATGAACTGGAAATAGCAACACTTTTAAAACGAGTAGAACATTTCAGTTGGAAAGCAAATCTAATATTAAATCATTCAAAATGCACCGTAATCACCATTGATAGGACATGGAAACTGCCTGAAACATTTACGTCTATACCTGACATTGAAAAACAGACTTCAACCACATATCTCCGAGCATATATCACGAGTAACGGAAATGATGAAAATGAAATCAAAATAGCTAAAAATGCCCCTTAGGAAATAAAATAAAATATGGAAACACCATTCTATGCAGCTAATAACTAAGAAGAGACTAATTGAAACGCTAATATTTTCGATAGAGAGTTACAGATATGAATCATGGACGCTATAGAAAACTTTATGTCGTAAGTTACAAGCGTTCGAAATGATCCGTTATAGAAGAATGGTCAGAATACCGTGGTGCACATCGATTTGATACATCAATTTTGACAGATCTGGGAATAGAGGAAAATGATAGACTGACACAGAAGATAAAAAGAAGAGCTCTCAGATTTTTCGGCCATGTTATACACCGAGATGAATTGAAAAAGTAGGTCATACGTGAATTAGTAGAGGGAAAAAGAAATATAGGACGACCACAGACTCGGTATATCGACTACATTCTACATACAGCGAGGATATCATCGACACATAAACTGTCAGAAACGGTCCAGAATCGGAACGAATGGCGGAAAATAGTTTAAAAATGTTTATGATGGTCATGACGTCTGAAAACAGAAAGAATATTCATCGTCCGACGATAAATATGTTAACATATTCACACTTTACATTATTAAAATTTTCAAAGATTGAAAATTAAAAATGTTTCATGAACAAAAAAAAGTTCACTGCAACAAAAAGTTAATTATGAAAAAAAACGAAAGCATTTCAACATTTTATAGAATTGACATTAGAAAATGAGTAAACAGTAATAATTTTAACTAATTATAAGTACAAATATTCTCTAAATATCGAAAGATATTTACATTAATCCAGTATAAAAAAAAATAGATCATGTTGAAACACGAAGTAATTAATTGCTGTGCACCTAGAAAATGGATTAAATCAAATAATCACGATAGTGGCGATTTTTTTACACCATGTCTCATCACAAGAGTCAATATTACATATTACATATACATATGTTGATGTATTGGAGAGTAGTGATTTTATGAATTAACAAAACAAAAAAAAAAAAAAAAGTTAATCACTATAAAAGTTATTTTATTAATGCTAAGCTTTTCGACATTGTCATTTTCAAGCATGTACAAAAATAATTTATATGTAACTTTTTTGTTGCTTGAAAATGACGTTAATGTCGAAAAGCTTTGCATTTATAAAATAACTTTTATAGTGATTAACTTTGTTTTTATTTTGTTTTGTCAATTATATATACCATTCATGGAAAATTAACGTGTTTTACAAAACAAATTACAAGTGCATGTTTATTTATCTTTTTTTATTGTTCACAATCCTAAGTTTACTCGGTGGGGAAAATAGATTTGGTGAAAAAATGTATTTATAAAAGAGCAAAGAACCAATGTACTTAAGATAAATGTATTTATGTGAACAAACAAAACAAAAATAAAATTAAGAATATGGAAATATTATGTGTGTGTTCGTTTTCTACAGAGTGTAACATAAAAATAAGATGGAATAATGGATGAGAAACATAGTCCCTTAGACCATCAAGAATGTGTGTGTAGGATAAGTTTATGCCTTAAAGATAAAAGAAATAACAACAAAGCGAAATAAAAAGAGAAAATTAGAAATACAAAAATAAAAATTACGTACTTAAAAAAGAAAAAATTAAACATAAAAATAATGAAACTAAAATAATAATAGGTAATATAAATTAAACCGAATTAATAATTAATATAAAAAATTTGTAGCTAATATAAGAATTGTGAACATGGCAAGGAAACACCACGCTATAAGACACAAGAACTGCATTGGTTTAACGGTTGAATTAATTCTGATTATTTATATACGTTCAAAGTATTACTGCTTTTTAAATTTTAATATAATATCCATAGTAATCCGTTAAAAAAAATATTCTGAGCTACGCGCCTTGATAGGAATGCAAGGAACCTCTTTAGCTACCTGCTGGATCTCGATATATATATTATTTGATACTTCTCGCATGACGCTCTTACATTGACCTTTAGTGTTGTGTTTTTGGTGCCTCTCAGGTAACGTCCTCGCGTTTTACTTCGACGTCAGGTTGTCTAATAGTAAGATAAAGGCTGAAGCAGGGTCTGCTAAAATTAAAATAGAATCGTTAGCGCGAAATACATAACATTTATTTTTATTATATATTAATTTATTTTGTCCACTTTTGTACTCAAAGGTACGCGTTTTACATTTCCGAAGAAACAAAGAGAATAAATGAAGCCCCCGAAGAATATCTGTCGAATCCCATCAATGATTACAATTTGATAAAACGGTTAACTATTGATTGGAACACTACGAAGAATTTAATATTTGACGACTTTCACGAAAGTAACGTATTATGATTGTTTAATTTTTTATATTACGGCTCATATCGCAGAGTTAAAAATAAAACTAAATGGCAACATCGGGATAGTTCAATTTTAATTAAAAACATTTTGTGTTCTAAAATTTTCGAGCACGCGTTATTTTCAAATATGACAATTTGTTATGCGATTAAATCTGAGTTCAACTTCGTAACGCTAACTCGAATTATAATGCATAGGTATGTGGAATTGCAAAACTTTAGACTTGAATCATCTTAACCCGAGCATTCTATGAAATTATACCTGGAATACCAGATAAAAAGAAGGCTTCTTTGTCCATTTACATATTTATACGCGCGCGCGCGCACACACACACACACACACACACATATATATATATATATATATATATATATATATATATATATATATTACCAATACATAAAATTGGAAGCCGGGACAAAAATATGATTGGTACTCGCTTGAAATGGAAAAACGGGGTTGCTTTTGATGATACAAAAAATTACTGGAAGTGAATTGAAATTTAATCAAATTGACTGGATTTTGTGATGGATATAAAAAATTTGCATTAGGCTTATTATAAGATGCAGATGCTGTTTAATCTGTAGGCAAGTGTGGAATCGAGTGTAAAAGGACAACAAATTTTAGCAAAAGACTGTCTCTGTGTAGATCAGGCGATAGCACACTTGCTTCATAATAAAGATTAACTATTGTAGTGGATCTGAAAACTCCAGGAATCAACCTTAAGGCACCATTGTGAATTGGATTAAGTGAACAAGGAAGTGTGTTTTTGACGAGGAATATGCTGGAAATCCATAGTCACATTTATATCTTATGAGTGTTCGAATAAATCTTCAGCAATGAAGATTTGTCGGCTTCGTATATAATATGAAATAATTTCTTCATTAAATTAAAAATGATATACATAACTTTGAACCAACTGCTGCAGATTTCCCACAAGCATTCAATATAGAAAATATGAGAAAACCTAAAAATAATTTTAAACGTTCTTTTAACACTGTTTTATTAGACTCAACAAGGAAACAAACCACGCTTCAAGCAACGTCAAATAATAACGATCAGAATAATAGTATTAACAATCAACTCCAGGAAATACTGCTGGAATTTAAAAGCATGTTTAACCAATTAATACAACAAAACAGCATGATAATGAATTTGTTATCATCAGTCATAAATAAATTTGTTTCTAAATGAATCGCCTATTAAGAATAGCTATGTGGAACATAAACGGATTGGCACAGTATTGTCATGAAGTTGAGGCATTTATTATAAACAAAATTGATATTCTGTTGATATCTTAATCACACTTTACAAACAAGGGTTTTATTAAAATACCGCGTTATACAATCTACCATACTCAACATCCAGATGGTAAAGCACACGGAGGTACGGCTGTTATAATAAAAACATCAATGAAGCACTATGCAATAACCAACTTTACTGAAGCATATCTACAGGCAACCACTGTAACCATTGAAACAACTTTAGGCTATATTGCAGTGTCATCGGTTTATTGTCCCCCTAGGCACAACATTAAGGAAGAACATTTTGATGAGTACTTTAAAAGTCTTGGAAACAAATTCATAGTTGGCGGAGATTTCAATGCCAAACATACATCATTTGGCTCTCGATTAACAACACCAAGAGGAAGACAGTTATATTCATGTCTATTGAAAAATAAATATCAGTGCTTGTCAGACGGAAAACCGTCATACTGGCCAAGTGATATAAATAAACTTCCTAATTTGTTGGATTTCTTTGTCAGCAAAGCAATTAATCTGAGCCAGACACTAGTTGAAACGTCCATGGACGGAACTTCTGATCACTCGCCAAAAATACTAAGCCTCAGCAGCACAGTGATACAGATCCCCATTACACCAAAATTAACAAACAAGAAAACTAATTGGCATGTTTTTCAGCAGATGGCTGAAAGTGAAATCGATCTCAATATTCCGTTAAAAACTGAAGAAGATATCGAAATGGGTGTCGAACACTTTATTAAATGTATTCACAAATCGGCATATTTAGCTACTCCTATAAATAAGTCAGATAGAAAAACAAGTCATCCGAAAATGATAAAAGACATGATTGTAGAAAAACGGCGACTAAGAAGAGTTTGGCAATATGTTAGGACCCCAGTAAACAAAAATGCACTGAAGAAAATGTCAAAAAAACAAGAAAATACTCTCGGGAATGAAAAATGAAGTTTTTCATGAATATCTAACAAATCTTACACCAACGGCAGATACAGATTATTCTTTATGGAAGGCTATTAAGAATATAAAGAGGAATCATGTATGTCAGCGTTCACCAATTATAGTGGAAAACCGACAATGGGCAAGAGCAGATCAAGAAAAAGCGGAGGCATTTGGTAAATACCTCTGCAAAATTCTTCATCACGATAATTACAACACATTAACCTCCGAAGAAAAAAATATTTACAACTATTTGGAAACACCATTTCAGATGTGCCCACCTATTACATCTGTATCACCAATTGAAGTGAAAGCATGTATAAAACAGCTTCAACCAAAAAAATCACCCGGTTATGATTTGATAACCTCAGTAATGCTTAAAAACTTGCCACGGATAGCAATAGTCCTCCTAACATATATTTTTAACGCGATTCTCTGTATTGGTCACTACCCTATCCAGTGGAAATTCGCATCTATAACTATGCTGCAGAAGCCAGGCAAACCGCAAGAACTGGTCACATCATACAGCCCCATCAGCCTACTACCGACTATGTCAAAATTGCTTGAAAAACTAATTTTGAAAAGAATAAAATCAATTCTTGATGGTAAAAACATAATACCCGATTGGCAATTTGGTTTCAGAAACAAACACAGCACAGTAGAGCAGACTCATCGAATAGTTTTAACTTAATCAACAGTAGTTTCGAAAACAAAAAATTTTGTCCTGCAGTGTTCCTCGATATTGAGAAAGCTTTTGACAGAGTTTGGCATATGGGTCTATTATACAAGCTAAAACTTAAACTTGCCACACCAGTACTATACACTATTACAATCATACTTAACGGATAGATACTTTCAAGTTAATATAAACGGTGCTCGATCACAAATATATGCTATACACTCGGGTGTGCCTCAAGGCAGTGTACTCGGTCCGCTATTGTACCAGATATATACATATGATTTTCTGGAAAATAGATACACTACTACAGCCATGTTTGCGGACGATATGGCGATATTATCCACTGACTGTAATCTAACAGTTGCTACCACGCATCTCCAGAATCATCTTCTGCAGTTGGAGAAGTGGTTTAAACTGTGGAAGATTACAGTTAATGAGTCTAAATCTAATCACCTCCTTTTTACATTAAATAAAAAATTTGCAAATGTGATGATTCAGTTAAATGAAAGAACCATTCCAACAGTAAATAAAGTAAAATATTTAGGACTGCATTTAGATCAACGTTTGACTTGGAAAGATCATATTCTGGCCAAACGGAAACAACTGGATCTGAAACTGAGAAGTATGAGCTGGTTGATGAATAAATACTCATCACTGTTTGTAGAAAATAAACTTCTACTGTATAAAGTCATTCTAAAACCAATATGGACCTACGGAATAGAAATCTGGGGAACAGCCAGCGATTCACGAATAAAAATACTTCAGCGTTTTCAGGCAAAGGTCTTACGCAGCATTGTGGGTGCTCCATGGTATGTTCGTAGTGACGATCTTCATAAGGACCTTCACATGCCGACTGTAATGGAAACTCTCAAAATCCACAGTGAGAGATATATCCAGCGATTACAGCACCATGTAAATCCACTGGCAGCCGATCTCAAGGATAACAGCGCTCATTTTCAGCGTCTGAAAAGACTTACGCAAGTAGAGCTATGCAGGCGATCTTAACTAATGCTCATCAAATAAAGAATGGCTATTGTTGGCAGTGTTATATTAATATTCAATTCATCTGATAACAGTGCTACTTATTATCCACCTAGGATAGATTGTATGCAAAAAAAAAAATTAAGTCTTTTCTTGCAGAACATCTTTTGAAAAATTTACATGGTGCTTCCATTTGAGCTAGTCAACAAACACTAGTCCAAGATAAATTTTTTGTGTCATATAGTTTAAGTGTAAGATGATGGTTACAAGCTCGGATTTGATAAAAGTGCATTGCTCTTGTTTTTTGAGTGGAGAGATTTAGACTTTTTTTTTTTTGACAAAGAAACAGATGGTTTGTTGTTTCTTGGAGCGCAGTTTCTCCTAGGTCTACATCATTGTAGAATATAAATACTGAAAGCTAACAGTGTTATTTGAACTGGAAAGTAAATAATTTCGGTTATGTAGTTTATAACTGTATTCAATAAGGGCTTAAAACAGAACCTCGAGGAAAGCCATTATTTAAAGGATCATTTGACATTACTGTACCTAGTTTGATACGAAAATTCCTATGTTGTCAAAAGTTTATTGTAAAGTTAAGGAGACGGTCGTCTATATTCCATTTTTCCATTTGGTTAATTATACTTTTTCTGCAAACGGTATCGAATGCTTTTGTAAAATTGAAGAGTACTGCTAGTGTATGTTGTCGAACACTAATTTGTCTTTTGTAGAGTGCGAATGGTTATTAATAATTAGCTTGCGTGAATCAAGTAAACACTGGAGTTGTGTTCACAGTTCTTTCCATGACTACACAACACCGATGTAAGCGAAATAATCATCATCATCATTGATATTAAGAGCCTTGTTCTTGTTTTTGTAGCTTAACCCACTATTCTTTTCCATGTTTGCCTATCTTGAGCTGCGTTCTTAATATCTCGATAATTCATTTACGTTTCTTTTTTTATCCGGTCTATCCATGTGGCTCGAGGTCTCTCTTCCTCTTCCCTTTTAATTTCCCTTCAATCATTGTAATCATGAAGGTGTACATGTGTCCTAAAAATCGATTTCTTTTTTGTTCTATTGTTTTTAACAGCTCCCTTTCTTCTTCTGCCATTTGTAGTATGTCTACATTTGTTTTCTTCTGTGTCCATGAAATGTGCATTAAACAGCGCCAACCTCACATTTCGAAGGCTTCCAAACGGTACTTAGATGTTTTGTTATAACCCATGCTTCCGAACCGTAAAACAAAATGCTCCATATGTACGTTTTTATTAGTCTTTTTCTTATTGGTAGTTTGATATGTTTGTCGAATAACACTTTTTTTTCTTAAAAGCTTGTTTGGTGATTGCTATTCTTGATTTTATTTCGATATAACTTCTACCTTTATTGTTACTGTGCTTTCTAGATATTTGAAGTGTGTTACTTGTTCGAGAGTTTTATTGTCTATTTTTATCCATATTTTCTTTTACCTGTTTGTAGCTACTAATATTTTGTTTCCGTTTTATTTATTTTTAATTTTATTCCTTCTAAAAATTGTTGTAATGTGGATACTTGTTGTTGGAGCTGTTGTCCATTCACCGCTATTAAAGCAATTTTATCTGCAAATCTTGTGCAATGTACTTCTACTCCATTTATTTTTACTCCTTTAGTGTTCTCTAATCGGCCTATAATTTTCAAATATATTTGGTCTTTATTTGGTTTTAGAATGGGGATCGTTCGTGTCGTGTCCTCCAGGTATTCCTTTATATTTTCTCGAACCAATACTTTGCTAGGTGTAGGGCATGCTGATCCACGTTCATAAAATTAGTCATATTCCACCAAAGTCTGGCAAGTCTACATTCCAATAAGTGGCCCATCGACTGAACCTCGTCGCAATCACAGCTTGGATTCTCGGCCAGTGACCACTTCGACATATTCTCTCTTGTTCGAGAACACCCAGTTCGTATTCTGTTTAGTATCTTCCATATTACCCATGCTTGATTGAAGCCTGGTGCAGGGATTTTTTGTGCATGTTGTGTTTGAATACCATCTGATAATGCGTTCGCGCTCTATCGCTATGTTTTTAGATATTTCTTTTGTGACCTTAAGAAAGCTATTTCTTGACTTTAAACGCGCCTTTGGTGCAGCTTGCCCATACATTGTATGACGAGGATCGTGGATTTGTTTGCTACTTTCCTTCTTATATCAGATGGTGCTATTCCACTTAGAAGATATAAGTTCTCAACTCTTGCAAAGTGGGGATAACCGTCGCAGCCTGCAATTTTATTAGGGATGTTCCAGACTAGATATCATTCAATAACAGAAGAAGATTGTCGAGAGTTTTTTTCCTGCCAGCATAATTTAACATGTATTACGAAAATGATCAGGGCTGTGCATTTTGTTTTATGATATGAATAACAGAAGGTAATATTTCAATTATATGGTTGCATCATTTATTGTTGCACAAAGAGATTGTTGACTAGCAGAATTTTTTCAGGAGCGTTTTCATTTGCCGTGACAGCCATGTGTTGAGCAAAGCCGTTTGCCATTTCTTTGATGTTTTGTGCCTAGGGTGTTGTTTAAATGGACTGCCGAGGGAATATAAAATGATTTAGAGCGTTTTAAGGAGTGTATTTTATTCTAGAATACTGCAGATGGAGTTTTAGAAGTTATTTTTGATGTAAAATCTCCCCACGATTCCTTTTTGGCTTCTTTCAATATATATCTAAGCGCGATGTTTCTTGTATAAAATGTAATTAGTATTGCTTGGATTACTTTTCAACAATTTTAGGATTTCTCTCCTCTCTCGTATGGTTGTTGGGCATTCCTTCTACCACCATGATACTGCATTAATCTGAACATTTCTTGAGCTCGGTGGGGTACAGGTTTGAGCAAGCTGAATTAGGTTGGAAGTAAATAATTCGATAGTTGAAGTATCATGTATCTTATCATCTGTTGAATATTTTTTCCAATCGGTCTTATTATAATTTGAGTAATATCAAGAATAACCAAAGGAGTATGATCACTTCCTGCTAAGTCCGGGTGTTTGTTTCTAAGTTGAGCTTATGTAATAACTAAATCAATTGTAGACCATGATTTGTATGGAAAGTTGAAGTATGTGGGGTCCATTATGTATTATAAGATTGTATCTATGAATTAATTGTTCTAGAGTCTTCCTTTTTTTTGATTTTTAATTTTACCACCCCATAGATGATTGCGGGTGTTGAAGTCACCAACTAAAATCAGTGGTGAGGGTATGTTTTGGAATATGCACTTAACTGATCTATTGAAATTAATTCATTAAGAGGTACAGCCAAATGTTTTTGGGTGTTTGGCCAAAATTCTAATCGCTATAATTTGTAAATTAAAAAGGAGTTGTATTTGGCGATATGGTGTAACGGATTTGATAGCGATTAGTACTCCTCCATGAGCATGATTATTATGGTCTGGAGTATGTAGGAAAATGAACTTTTTGATTTGTAAATTTGATCTTAGTGCTATGATCCTGTACCAGTGGGTAATTGTCTTCTAACATATGTATTAAGCCATTCATGTTATCTGTGTAAACTTTTGCTATCGATACTGTGTTAGTAGCTTTATCACATATGCTAATAAAAAGAGAAAATTTGTTGAATGAAGGAATCGTATGATCTTTACCATGAGTTGGGAAGTTAGACTGCAGTGACTGGAAGATTTCTTTCAATGATAGTTTCTTTTTCATCCTTTTGTGAACATTTATGTTGTGAATATGAAGGGAGCTTACATCAGATTCTATCGGGTCATTTTCTATTGAAATAGTATTGGTAGGTTGCATGTTCACATGTTTTATATTTTTTTCTTGTGTTTGGGGAGGAGTGATTATTCAGGATTTGTAAGTTATTACAATCCGTAGTGAGGGAGCTGAAACATGAAAATGTGTTGTCAGTGTTGTATTTTACAACCATCGTTATATTTTAAAACAGAGTTCTGCATAGGACCTATAGTTAAGTCTATTGAGTTGTTAATGACATTATTATTTGTGTTAGAGCCGAATAGAGCGATATTCGGTTTAGGTGGAAATTTATGGTACATCACATAACGGCAATGTAGTTACTGCCCCGTAGCTAACTGAATATATCGTCACTAGGGTTGACTCTTAAAATAGAGATGTTGGAAGTGTAACGACCCGTACGATATACATATAAATACATATACATATACATACAGATCGTTAACACATATATATATATTTACGTTATATATTCAAATATTCAAATATAAATATTAAAAATATAACGTTACCGACTTTCTGATTTGTTTTCCTTGAGGTATGTCCGGGATGCCACGTGGGTTGGCCCACGACCGTTAATATAATAAAATAAATTAATAAAAAGAAAAAAAACGCGATTTCTATTTTATCGAAATTTTATTAATTTCAGTTAGAGATACAATTAATTACGAATCGAACGGGCCCGATTTTCGGCTACATTTATTTTTAGTATTTAACTTTTTAAAATACGTATATATTATATAATGGACTTTTCTAAAAATTATAAATATAGTACAATAAACGGAACTGTCCCTAGCCTGGATGGATGGGCTTCACGATCGAAGTCCCGACGATCCATCCTCACTTCTTCGAAAACTATCCGACTTAACGTGACCGCTATTTCGACCTACTCTTACTCGATTCAAAAACTGACTGACTAACCGACTAAAACTCAACTTCAACTAGCGAAACTGGTGAACTAAACTCCGACAAAACTCGTCTTTTTATTTCTCTCCAGGACTCAGGAGGCGACACAGGTATTTTATCGTTATTATACTTATTATTTCTTTTACTTTTTACGAAATTCCGGTTTCTTTTCAATTTTATTGTTGTCCGACCTTTTCTCATTCTTTTTGGTTTTTTGTCTGTTTTCGACGAAAATAGCTGAACCAAGGACAAGTTCCGTGGTCCCTTATATTTTAAGGTTATATACTTATGTATACATACATATATAGTCTTATATATATTTATTAGTACGGCAGCCAGCATCAGGTAACATAACATATATATATATATTCCCAACATACTTGTTTTTCTAGGAATTCTATATTAGAGATTTCCTAAATTGACTGTTTTCGGCGGAACTCTCCGATTTCTCTTTTGGGATAGCCAATCAGAAAATTCGGAGCTGTTTCTTTTGGTCTTCGACCAAAATGCCGACTGAGCCCGTTTTATGAGCTATATTTACCTTGCTCTTGCCATGTCGATTCTTAATTTATTATATATATATCCTTTCGGCACTTTTTCTATATTAACTTTGACGAATCTTTTACAACTCTGATCTTACCGGCGCCAGTGTGCTTTCCCCAATACATATATATCTATACTTATATCACTCTAGCTCCATTCTATTTCCTTTTTATTATATTACCTTTTTTTTTTTATTATATTTCCTTTTTTCATTATATTTCCTTTGGGAAAGTCACGTTCGCGACGCCGACATGTACATACACACATACATATATAAGTCTACTATTTATTTTTCTCGTAATTCACCTTCACGTACATATTATTAAATTTAAACTTCCAAATATACATTTTAATTCTAATTTTAATTTATCACTTTTAACTGCTCACTAATACAAACAATGTAACAAGCATGGTTGTTACAGAAGTTAATTCAAGGCCAAATTTATCTTGTAGATGATTTTCCAGTACTTCATTAAGAGTTGTTTGTAAAATATTGGAAAAAAGGAGTTTTTTGGCATCAGGTTTTAATTTTTTTCCCCTGGATAAAATTTTTTCGTATGTAAATACCGCCATGATCATTTAAGAGTATGTCAAATAATGTGTCATTAGAAAGAAACATTAATACGCGACTGTTATTAATTCTGGACGCTGCTAAGATATTTTTCGGACTTTGAACTAGTTCCGAGACTGATACGAGATAGTCACAGATTTTTAAGTAGGCTATGTAATTAAAAAGAATGACCTGAAATGATGTACAATATATTCACAAAACCTTGCTACTATTTGGTGCCCAATAGTTAGTTCTGTATAATTGAGGTTTAGATGACTATATAATATACATATAATTTGGTTTATAACATTTTTATACCTGAATTAGAGTATTGACGTGGCTACGTAATTGATTCTCACGCTATATCGAAAAATCCCATATGACTTGGTTTGCCTGTTGTAGATTCTTTCGCGTGTGTAGGAGACTTTCGCTGATACCATTTCGCACCGATGATTTTCATCTTCGAACGATCAATCGGTTAATGAATTCCCGGGTTAATTTAATGTATACTTTCAGAAATATAATTGGGATTTACGTCATGTAAAATCAAAACACATTATAAATCTAGCGGTTAAATTAAATTATTTGGAACGAAAAATCAGATAATGGACAGAGATTATCCATACCGGTGTTACGTATTTATTGTACTTATTTTTTATTAATTTACAATTAGTATTTTTTTTGTCTTTTCTTTCACGCTTTATAAATTCTTTCAAAAATAAAAATTGTATCAAAATCAATTAAGTTGCTTATTGTTTAATATAATTTTTTTCATCAAAAACGTAATTTAACCGTAAAAAGACTTAATGTACTTGTTATCGAAAGGGTTATTAGTTCTAACTAAATAAACCGATTTTTTAATAAATTATATAGCGTTTCTTACGATATTGAATAAGTGCTGAATTTATTGGATTATCCTAACTATGAAATATACTGCGTGTGAGTACCTAATCACAATAATATTGAAATTTATTAAGAAAATTTATTGCAACGAAATTAACAGTAATTATTAATAAATAATTAAGAATAAAACTTATGTTCAATTGTATATACCTAGTTAGGCACACTAATCGCGGACAACATTTAAAATGTTGAAATAATTAAATTTAAATGTTTCATTATGTCTGAACGCAGCGTAATCAAACATGTTTCGTTCCTTTTGTAGAATTTCCAGCCTCGTTAGATTATTATTTCGTTACTATTTTTATTTAATTTTGTTTTAAATAGAAATGCGTAAGAACATCACGATGCGAATGGAAGACATTCTATTTCCGTCAGATGAAGATTTACACGGAGCAGCCGTTGCTTTAATAAGATTGCAAGATACTTACAATTTGAATACAGAATCTATAGCGAAAGGCGAACTAAATGGAATTTCCCGCAGTACAGAACTAGGCTGTAAGTTGAAAAATGTAATGAAAATGTAATATTTTTGAAAATTGCGTAAACTATTTTATAAGAGAATATTTTTCTTTCAGTATGAAAATAAAAGCGACTACCGCAGTATTAGTTTAATGAGCCCCAGGTATTAAAAATCTTTCTCAGAATAACGTATACAAGAATATACAGGAAAATAGATGAACAACTAAGTAATACTCAATTCGGATTCAGGAAAAACTTGGGTACTAGAGATGCTTTATTTAGTATCAACATGCTAATACAATGGCATATGACTGTTGCACGTCCAATATTTATATGTCTGGTGGACTTTCAAAAGGCATTTGATCGGGTGAAACATAACAAGATGATGGATATATTAGAAGGTATAGGAATTGATGGTAAAGACAGGCGTATTATAAAAAACCTTTATTGGCAACAGTCAGCAAGCATTAGAATTGGCCATTGTAACTCTCAGAAGAGATAGCAATATGCAGAGGGGTCAGACAAGGTTGTATCTTGTCTCCAATCCTGTTTAATATTGAAAAGATATTTGAAGAAGTACTGACCAAATTTAAAGGAGGTGTAAACGTAAATGGGCATAAAATAAATAATATTAGATATGCGGATGATACGATCTTAATAGCAAACAGTTTAAAAGAGCTACAACGATTCCTAGATGTAGTTATTTCCGTGTGCGATGATTACGGATTGCAATTAAATGTTTCGAAAACAAAATACACGATAATTGGTAAGACAAACACGAAAACACGTATAGGGCCACTCATGGTTTATGGCAAAAAAGTGGAAAAAATTAATACTATTGATTCGGTCGGATGTAATATAAATGAATCAATGGGACGTACATAAAGAGATAAAAATTTGGAAAAGCTAGAAGCGCATTTTTAAAACTAAAACAAATATTAAGTAGTAGAAATATAAAATTAGATGTGAAAATGAGATTAATAAAATACTATATATTATCGGTATTATTGTACGGGTCCGAAAGCTGGGTAATCACGAAAGTAATGGAGCGAAAACTAGATGCCTTTGAAATGTGGTTGTACCGTAGTGTACTACGCATAAAGTGGACAGATAAAGTACGCATCACGGAAGTACTACAGTGCATGAATAAATGCAAGGAAGTAGTAAAAGAAGTCAAGTATCGTAAACTAAAATACTTCGGTCACGTAATGCGACATCCGGAACGATACAGCCTGCTCCACATGTTAATGCAGGGAAAGATTACAGGAAGAAGACCAAGGGGAAGAAAAAAAAACTGGTTACAGAATCTGTCGGATTGGTACAATTTACCAGATATAAATTTGTTCCGAGCAGTTTTAGACAGACGTAGGACTGCCAGCATGTTAGCCAACGTTCGTTAACGGACACGGAACCATGATGATGATGAATAACGATGATCTGTAACTCAGTCGACTGAATAAAATGATTTGTTATAATTAAAATTATTTAACGTACAAAAATTTGTTAAATTCCTGGACGATTCATTGAATGAATTATGTTGAAATATGTTTTCCCCAAACGTTAACAGTGTAAACAATTGGTTATGTTTGTCAACATAATTAAGATATTCACTAATGTTAGTATGTAATATGCAACTGATTAATGCTTGTTTTCATAATGTTGGTAATCTCCGTATCGTTCTATTGAACTTGACTATCTGTAAACAATGAATGGTCATCGCATGTGAACGTTTCGATTCGCGAATGTAAAATGTTGTTTGTCGATATAACGAAAACAATGTGTACATTACTAGCCTTGATTTCACTCGATAAAATTGGTGACTCGGTGATCAATTTTCCATTAATGAGATCTGGTAATAGTGATGGAGGAATATTTGCCGGCAGCAAATAAAAACATTGTTTAGAAAATTGACAATTCTGTATACTAGATAAAACAGTTATTCCGAATACAGACGATCCTTTGAAAATGTATTTAATGAGATCAAAATATCACTGAACAGTAGGAAATTTGCAACTATCCATTATCTCGAGCAAGAAGAGTAGTGGGATATGCTTTTGGAATATTATGCTCAAAGTGGAAGATTTTAAAAAAAAAAATACAATATCACCCAGAAAAGTCAGATATGATCATTAAATGTATATATCATCTTCATAATATACGGAAAAAACCGTTGAAAGCAGTGTATACAACGATATTGAAGTACAAAAGGCCTCTGGAATATCACTAAAAGCAAATAACCATTCTTTTAAAGCAGCTTATGGAGTATGGGATAATTTAAACGGTTATTTTAATTCTCACATTGGTGCCATTTAAATTCAAATACTTAATTAAAATATTCATTTTTTTTTTTAATAAATCAACAGTATCCTTAATAAAGATATAAATTATTCACATACTTGTATCTCCTACTTCTTTTCCGACATCTTCCCATATTTTTTTTTACAACCAATCTATAATAATAATCTTTACATTTCTAATTCCATAAAGGTATTTTCGATTCCATACACAAAATAAGTTTTTCCACATCCATTTTAAATTTTGAAAACATCTTGGTACGAAATTAAAATTTTTACTAACCAGTATTTTATTAATCATAATATTACTTGATAGTTGATACTTCAAATTTATATGACCAATAAATGAGAAACAAACCGGTTTGTTTACATTCAATTACAACCATGCACTTATATATCAATTGAAACGGCGTGAAATTCAGCCACCAGTACTTAAAATGTTTCGTTTGTTTTCACATGTGTGCTCATACGTTTGTTCAAGATTAAGAAGACGTACGGAGACGCATTTAGTGTAACCGTAAGTGTTTTATTCGGTTGTATCGAAATTTGTTTTATTTGTAGATTACTGTTTTTCATTTGTTCTGTCATCATTTAACTTAGGCGATGATTGCTTTTTTCTTGGTAAAACGTCATACGATCTCGAAAATTATTATTTCACGTACTCTTGGATGGCGCAATCCCTTCGTAAATGCGAATTTGAAGAACGGGACGAATCTGCGGTGAATAAATGGGAAGTATTAGATTATCTTGCTTACGCCGCTTATCTAGCAGGTATTTAGGCGAAATCATTAATTTCTTATTTTTAATCGAATGTGTGCGGGGTAATTTTATACATTTAGGTTATTAATATTTTATTTTCTCGTTGTTTCGAATTCTCGAGGGGACCTTGTTTAACGGTAAGTTTATTGTATCTTTTCGACATTAATCGTTTAAGTCGAATAACTGTCAAGTTAGATGTTTATTTTTTTTTTAGTCGTTACGCGTCATTTGATTGTATTTTCTTTATTGTATTGGATATTTCTCACGTAATTAAATAAAATATGAAATTCAGTTCGTACATGGTAAATAATATTTTCATCGCATTTTAGACTTGAATCCAGTTTATTTTGTATAAATATTTTTCAAATTAATAAACGTATTTGAAAAATTTATCACCCTGAACGGTAAACGAAATAATCAAAAACTATTTTTCATTCATTAGGTGCTGTCTATATATCGGAGGTAGACGACTATTTACCTATACATAATTTGTTGTAGAGTGTAAGTAGTGTACAAGGCAATCATAATATAGCGTTAGCGTAGATAGACACACACACCCGGGAGAACTGATTGTAATCGTTTTGTTGACACGACGCAATGTCCAGCCCGCGTGTTTTGGTAGTGTACTATATACTATTACTAGCGTTGTGCGTGGTGGTTTGCTATTGCCTTCCATGGATGATATTAGGATTATTTATATTCTTTGATGATAATTTTTGCGATACCGATCGGTATTCGAACTTGGTACCTTCCATATAGAGTCCATGCTCTAGCCACTAGGCTATTCTGACGACAAGCCGACTAAACTGTAACCTCACCGTCACACATATTTTTTTCAGGGTTTACGATTTTTTTTCAGTGTAAACTGTGTCAATTTTTGTAATAAAACTTCTATTGGCGCATTATATATGGGGAGTTAAACGAGCGAGCGAGCGGAAATATAGATATATGTATATACATATATACAAAATGTACCTCCACTACCAACATCCGTCTTTCAAACCACGTTTTGTAGCGTTAGGCGCTCGACTTATACACATTGGTAGGCTTATTCTTATATATATATATATATATATATATATATATATATATATATATATATATATATATATATTACAGGCGTAAAAATTATAAAAAAATATATTATAGCAAATTTGCTTAAAATGCCTTTAACTTTCACTTGTTCTCTGCGCTCCGATGCAGTGATGTTTTTTTTTTTATTATGTTACGTTTCGAAAATAATTACAATTTTCATTTTCAAACCGAAAGCGGTTCTGTGAATGCGTACGTTTATACAATTACGCCTAGAACAACGCAATCTGGACTTAATGTTCTCCAAATTCTACTATAAACAAGCGCTCTGCTGTTGCACATTTGTTTAACCATGTTTTCATCATTATTCTGTGGGAGACAGAAGTTGTTCACTGAATATAAAATTGACCTGGTTTACAACTGAAAAAAGTCGTGAATGCAGAGAAATCGACCATAAATGTCTAAAAAGTGCATTTATTTGGGGGCGTTCATTATGCAATACTGACTTGATAGATGATTCTAGATAATTGTAAATGCGTTTATACAAATATTTGTAAAATTGAGAAATTTTATGGCAAAACGATTTGTTAGAATTAACATTTCATGTACCATATAGGGCACATCATGACTGAAACGGTTAGGTTTATATTTTGGCACCCTGCTTAATATTATATTTCCTTTATAATGGTTGAACATAAACATGGAGTGAGAATTAATTAAAAACTTATTTAAAAATGTGAAATATCCGGTCTTTACGTTATATGCGACAAGTGTATATATATATATATAACAGGATAGCGGATTAATATAAGAATCTACGAACGTTTAATAGACTGCGGAAATAACGGGAAAGAGTAAATTTTTAAAAATGGTTTCATTTCGATTGGTTGCGCGTAAAGTAATTTGTAGTTAATTATTTTTAAGCGGACTAATTTTCGAATATTTCGTAGTGATCGACATTTGTATTTTTTTATTTTACTTCATAGGAAATGGAATGATGGCGTTGAGTTTGACTTTTGAGTCGTTAAAAGTACACCCGGTGTATAAATCGATAATAAAAAATGTTATATTGCACGAAAAATTATTAAACGACGATCGGTTAAATCGAACCAGTTCGAATATTAAAACTAACGTACGTTTATTAATATGCTACGATTATTTACTCTATCTGTTATTAGGATACATGTACATGTGTATAGTTTATTTTCAATTGATCACGAAAAATTTATCTAATTTGTTGTTCCGATATTGAAAATTAAACTCCTTTAATTCAGCTTGATTACTTATATAAACTATAAACGATTTTAAGATTGTAGTAAACAAACGATGAGGAAATTGATGTGCGTAACGGATTATGATTTATTTTTAAATTTATTCATCTGATTTATGTATTGTCCACATATTATTTATATATATATATAAAAACAACGTATGATGTAGCAAGGAGATAGATTATTCCCAATAGTGTTCAATTGTGTCTGAGAAGAGATTATAAGAGTGTGGGAAAAATTACCGGAATCAGAAAATATAAATAAGTAGATACGCTTGGGATACAAGAAGGAAAAAAATCGCTTTTAATTGTTTGGTGTTTACGGATGACTTGGCAACTTTCTTGCAAGATTTAACGTCCGCTGTAAAGCAGATAAACCTGCTGAAAGAAGTAGCAGAAAAAACGGGTCTACACATTTTGTTAAAAAAAAAAAACAGAGTATATGACAAACGTTGGAATCTCGCCTTGATATATGTGTACAAAATACGGGAACGTCAAAAAGGCAACAAATTTCATATGTTTAGATGAGGTTATTCAGCAAAATGGATTGGATCGAGAGAAGTTGAGAGTGATGGAAATAAATGCAAGATCAATCATTATAATACAGTTATCAAACCGGAGTGTTTGTATACAGCGGAATGCTTAGAACTGAATGATATTGGAAAAATAGAAATATTAGGAAAAAACGGAAAGAAATATGATAAGAAATATTCTCAGCCTCTGAAAAGAAGAGAAGAGACAGGTCCAATAAACAATTATATGAGAAAGTAGAAAAGCTATCTGACATTATGAGGGGAAGAAGATTGCCATTTTATGCGCTTACTCAGAAAATAACTAATAATGTTTTTGGAAGCATTTGAAATGTGGGTTTGGGGTCGCTTGATGAAGATCTCATGGATGCAAAAGAAAAGGAATTCAGATGTTTTGAAAATGGTAAATGAAAAAAAGGAAACCACTGGAAAAATTCGGCAAAAGCGAAAGAGGCTTCTAGGACACATACTGCAGCATAAAGGGTTAATGACATAATCGAAGAAAAATTGGAAAGAAGAAGAAAAAGGGGAAGACCTAGGATAACGTGGATAAATAAAATAAAAGAAAGAATTCAAATGACGTATAACGAGATGAAGAACATAGCAGACAACAGGAAGAAATGGAAGAACACGATTGGCTAGCTGCAGCGACAACAGCATGCTCTTAAATATTGATGATGATGAGATATATATATATATATCAGTGGTGAATCCTGACTTTTTTAGTGGTACTACTCTAGTAGTATTTTTGATTACTCCACAATGTTACAAAAAGTATACTTAAGTATGTTTTGTGCTTTGCTTATAGATTAAAAGAACTTCCCTCTAAATGCCACTCTAAACCCATTTTAAAATATCTGCCATCGCATTTTTTAAAATTTAAAACAAAACTCAGACTATATATATAAAATTGTATCTTTTACTCATTAAAAAAAAGTTATTTAAACACAAAATCTGTTCTTCTACACGTATTTATAATTTTTTTTATTATTAAATCATAAAATTCAGACTAAAGTTAATATAATAAATAGATATCTCTGTAATGTATCGGTGTACTCTTCTTCTTCTCAGCTATTTTCAATCCACTGCTGGATGTAGCCCTCTCGAAGTTCCTTCCATTTTTTCCTGTCAGCCGCTTTACTTGCCCAATCTTTTCGAAATTTATTTATATCGTCAACCCAACGTGTTAGTGGTCTGCCTATTCTACGGTTACCGTCTGGAGTCAAAACAAAACTCAGACTATATATATAAAATTGTATCTTTTACTCATTAAAAAAAAGTTATTTAAACACAAAATCTGTTCTTCTACACGTATTTATAATTTTTTTTATTATTAAATCATAAAATTCAGACTAAAGTTAATATAATAAATAGATATCTCTGTAATGTATCGGTGTACTCTTCTTCTTCATCAGCTATTTTCAATCCACTGCTGGATGTAGCCCTCTCGAAGTTCCTTCCATTTTTTCCTGTCAGCCGCTTTACTTGCCCAATCTTTTCGAAATTTATTTATATCGTCAACCCAACGTGTTAGTGGTCTGCCTATTCTACGGTTACCGTCTGGAGTCCACATTGTCGCTTTATTTGCCAAGAGTTCCTGGTGTCTTACCAGATGACCAGCCCATCTCCATTTTGATTCCTTTATACTTAGTATTATATCCTTTATTCTTGTTGTTTCTCTAAGCCATTTATTTTCTTTCTTGTCTTTCAGTGTTATGCCAATCATTTTCCTTTCGATTCTTCTTTGCGCTACTCTTAGCCTTTCCTCCATTGCTACTGTTGTATTCCACGTTTCACTCCCATAGGTCATTACCAGGAGCACGCATTGATTAAACGTTTTTCTTTTCAGACTTACAGGAATCTCCTTATTTTGTAAAATATTTTTTAGTTTTCCGCATGCTAGGGCGGTCATTTTGATTCTTCTCGTTATTTCCTCCTCTATTCTATTGTCGCCTTTTATAATCTGTCCTAAGTAATTGAACGATGTTACTTCCTGTATTTTCGTCTGATCTATCATAACATTACTGATGTGTGTGAATTTGTTTCGCAACAGAACTGTTTTGGCTATGTTAATTTTTAGTCCTATTTCCTTGCTTTTTATATTAAGTTCTTGTGCCATTTTATTTAATTCTTCTATATCTTCGCTAAGTAACACTACATCGTCCGCATATCTGAGATGGTTGACATACGTTTGTCCAACTTTTATACTCTTACTATCCCATTTTAATTTTTCAAATATTGATTGTAAGGCCGCAATGAACAATTTAGGTGACATCGAATCTCCTTGTCTGATACCTCTGTATAATTTAACTTCTTTTTCCACTGGGCCAACCTATATGGTAGCCTTTGCATTTTTATATATGTGCTGTATAATTGAGATATACTCTTTATTTACCTTGGCCGTTTCCAGTGCTTTAAGAAAGCTCTGTGTTGATATAGAATCGAAAGCCTTCTCATAGTCAATTAATAACATGTATAATGGGCGTTGAAATTCATTTTGTTTCTCTAGTATTTGTTTTATAGTATGTATATGATAGGTCCAGATGGAATAAAAGGTGAACTTCTGAAAATAGTGACAGAAGAGATTTCGGGCCTTCTGGCCGATCTTTTCAACCTTTGCATACAGAATCAGACAATACCAGAAGCCTGGAATAAGGCGCAAATAGTACTATTACATAAAAAATCTGATAATAAAGCAATAAATAATTACAGACCTATTAGTCTGCTCTCAAATCTATATAAATTATTAACGAAAATCATTACAAGCAGGATAAACGAGCAGTTGGATAAACTTCAGCCGATAGAACAAGCAGGGTTCCGAAAAGGCATGGGCACTATAAATCGGTGTACTACTATGTATTAAATAAAATTATATATATATATATATATATATATCAGAAAATTAATATGGAAATAAAAGACCATAACAAACGATCAGTACAAGATTACATGCAATACTTATTACAACTTGTGGTAGCAAATCAATGCAACAGTGAAAAAATTGCATTGATCAAGTACTTCACGGCCAGAACGGACTTGGAAGCTAAAACTCTGACTAGTACACACCAAGGTCAAGACATAACAACACACGCACACCATTACACAATACTAAATTAATACAGCTCTATCTGAAAAGCACACAGCAGGGTTATTTTGATTTGATCCTTGTGGAAGTCCATGATTAACTCGTCGCCATCTGCTACTATTTTCTCGTAAGAAGATACGCGCTAACAGCATGCTATTTACTAGTTGCAATGTTCAATAGTATAGTATAATAGAAACCAACTTTAATAATAATCCTTCTCGCCAAGCAGTATCGTAAGCAGAAGTCAAGTCTAAAAAAACAGGCAGTCTTCTAAATCCTTTGGAATCCATTTTCTATTTGTTGTGTAATCACAGTAACTTGATCTACACAGAATTTTCCTGCTCGAAAATTAGTCTGGAATATTGGTAAATGACTATTCACTTCAGCTGCAATTCTATTATAAATAATTCATCCCAATGGAGTAGCTACCGTGCTTGGATATAACGAAAGTGTTCAAGTTCTTATCGCTATAAGTACCATAACACTGTCTCATTTATTCATTGTTACGCCAACCAATTGAATCTAGTCTTATTATATGAAGCAAGGGATTGAAAGAAGTGAAACTATTTATCGGGAGTTTAACTGAATTTTTTGCAATAGGTTTGCAGGTCGTTTAGAGGTTTTAGTTTACATTTCACGAATACATTTCCACTCTCGTGTAACTTTTACTATTATAGACATTATATCGTTTTGAGAAATGTGACTAAATATATGATAAATTCTGATATTTCAGATCCTGAGTGCGTTAATTTAGTTGTTAGTTTCAGTAAAAACTTTTGAATTCTGCATTTTTCATTTATTTTACAAGTGTAATTGTTGTTGAATTATAATATCGATATAATACTTAACCAATAATAAATTCTTTAATATTAGAATCGGTTCCGATGGTTAATCAACAAGATCTATTACGGACATTTTATCATTCAACGACCTGTGTATTGTGTAAAACAAGAAATAACTTATTTTATTCGTATCTAGAACTAATTTTCGTATAATTACAAAATTACGCGTATATTTTCTATTGCGGCAGAATATAATATTGGAAATGGCCGAAGAAGAAGATATCGATATTGTTCGATATAAGCAGTTATGCAGTCGTCGACTTGAAATGGCGATAAGCGTGAGCTCGCAATTACGATGCCGTTACGTTAATTACGGTAAACCTTTTCTGACGCTAGCTCCGTTGAAAGAAGAAGAAGTCTACCTAAATCCGAGAATTATATTATTCCGAGAAGTATTGTATCCCTCCGAAATAGCAGAATTAAAAATTATGGCTTTACCAAAAGTGAGAAGTAACACGTTCAAATTATTACAAATTTTACGTTTCGTAATCAATCGCGTAATTTCGGTTATTAAAATTTTTTTATTCCAATTATGCGGGTTGTTGCGCGGTATGACGAATACTTAGTTTTATCGTCCGCTATAAAACTTTACATGTTTACTTCCCTTGGAAAATGCGCCGAAACATTAATGAACAATTTTATTCATATTCGCCGTAATTTATTCTAAAGTATGTTAATTCTTTAAAGATTCGTGTGTTAAATGGGCAGTACAATTTTTTATATTCTACAGAAGAAGGTCAAGAGAGCCAATGAAATGAATAAATTATGGAACAGAATTTATGGATGAAATTTTGCATTTTTTCAAGAGTTCATCTGATTTTTAAAAACCCTTTTATATTATAATTATTATTATTGTTATGGTTATTGTTATTATTTTAGTTTTTCTTTTACGATCGAATAATGATTTTTTTATGTTTACTTAATTTAATTGACTAAAAATAATTTTATTACTTCGGTCATTTGAATTTAAACCCCATGGGGGTTAAGTTAGAATTCCATCACGGTATCTCCTGCCTGTCGTAACGGCTAAAAGAGAACCAGTATCAGGTAAAATCCAGAAGCGTCTGACTACAGTGAATCGTGTACCTGGTCGCGTCTGTTCTCCATGTAAGGAGCGGCTGATGAAGGTGAAGGATACTCTATGGAGAAAGCAAGGAGAAATCAACCACATTATTTGCTCTCTAGTTAAGTCATGATAAGTTCAAAAACAATATTCAGCAGCGGCAAATTCAGTATCGACAATAGATATGCTTTTTCGCAGGCAGAAGCAACTAGTAATTGAAAGTACAAAGCGTACACATAACACATAGAAATTCCCAGGAGGTAACATAGATAATCTTGGTAAACATTTATATAGAAATCGGTTAAAAAAAAGCACTAGATTATAAAATTTTGACACAAAATTATAAATTTTATACTGTTGTTTATTATAAAATACCGTTCCCTAGATGAACTGTAGGTAAAAATATTTTTTAAAATTGAGTCATTTCACATCAACCAGAAAATAAAAATTCATGTACATATAGCGAACGTGGTGACCGAAAGAGTCAATAAATAGCTTTATTAATATACACTGTCATTTATACTCTTTGAAGATCCACCTGTGAAATGGCTTGTACAATTTCTTTATCGACGACGCACAAACTTAGTGGAACGATTAATGGAAAGAACATAGGTATCGCGTAAGCTGTTGGGCGCGCTTATAACTGTACGACAGTTTAGATAAATATTGGCCCGTAGGTCAAAACAGATCCCGTAAATCCAGAAGTTATTGGAATGTGGGCTAAATAAGGTAGTGTTGAAACCGGCTTCTATCGTCTTGTGTTTTTATTCTGTTACTCGTACAGATGTAGATCTTCGTGTTATTGTGTATGTTATAATTTTATTGTTGTTGAGCCGGCATCTACGCCATCAGTTCTTTTTCTGTTGCTCACACTCTACCATTAATGCCGCTATTGGAGTGCTTCTAACTGCACCAACACAGAGACTAACACATCGTTTTGTACACGATCAAGCTTATTTAATAATAATTCAGATACCTATCTATAAAACATACCATACTTCATTTTAGATCTAATTAGTAATCTAGAAAGGGTTAAGAGTTTGAATGGATCACCACTCCCACGAGTATTGTATAGATTACGTAAAATGTTAACTGCGCGGTTAATAGTTGTTAGTTGATTGTCAATATGTGACCGCCATGTTAAACACATATGCAATGTGATACCTAAATATCCTGATTTGCAAAAGGAAAGAACACCATTTTCTGTTGCAACAGATAAGTTATTGGTAATGCCTGTATGTAAAAGCACCGCCATACACATCTGGCTACTTAGAGTTAACCCCAACTTAAAATGTACTCGTTCAATTAATACTATATCAATATTGATGTTACATAGGGCGTCGGAAAATGTTCTATTGGAAATAAATACCGCAATATCATCAGTATAGAGGAGAATTTTAAAATACCAAAACACATGTTTCAATTCTGAAATATATAAATCAAAAAGATTAATCCTCTGTATACCACTTGTTGATAATTGGTCGATAATGTACTTATGAAAATATAACGTCGCAAAAACAGCCTACCAATAAAGTGGTAACAATGCCTTGGAATGTCTAGGAACAATCATTTATTTTGTTAAGTATAGGCAAATATACATTATTATAGGCGTTCATTATATCTAACAAAAGAGTAATATTATATTATTTGTTTATGAGACTATTATATATATTATGTATCACCCATGCAATCCAATGTGTCCGTGTTATTTCGAAAGCCATACATATTAGTTGCGAGGATTTCATTAAACCACCAAATGAAATTCGTCTAAATGATTCAACTCCATCATAATCCGGCTTTATTGAGTTTTTTCCTTGTTAAAATACAGGCTACCTCATTTTTCAATGAAAGGAGTATCAAAAAAGTGATCAGAGGGTCTACTTTCAAGTTTCATAACGTCCTCTAGTTCAGGTGCATAAGATGGAACTAGTAACTCCACAAAGGAATAAAAATTATCATCTGACAACTGTCTAACTCGGTTATATGATGAACATCTGAATGCTTTAAATAAATCCCACACCATTGAGGTTGATGTTTGTCGATTGAATTGTATACAAAACTGTTGCCATTTCTTCCTTTTTGCCAATTTAAATTTACGGTTAGCTAATGCGTTACCTCCAGTGAAGATAATTTTCAACTGTGCTATTTTCCTAGTATCGTAGAAAACCTCGCCTTGTATCACACGCTGCGTGCCGACAGGAATCTGCCCACCAAATGTCTGAGTTAGCTTTCCGAGTTTTATTAAATTGATGCACTTTGATAAGGCTTCTACTAGATAATGGCTTAACAGCCAAAAATATTTGTGATTTTTCATAAAGTTTAGTGATTTTAACTATTATTTGATTTTTTAACAAATCATTACATTCCACACTATTTAAATTTATGAATAGTATCATGTTAAATATTCCGTTATTAAAATGGTATTATATTGTTTGTAGTTAGAACGAGCTATCGTATACTATAATACAAATGACAAGAAAGGTTTCACAGACCGCAGAATAAATAAATGTGCATGGTTAATGGATTCGAGCAATCAGGTTTTACAACGAATCGATAAACGGCTAGAAGATATGACATCTCTAAGTTTGCAAAGCGCTGAAAGGTTACAAGTTGCTAATTATGGTATCGCTGGTCATTTTACGCCGCATTATGATTTTTTGCATGTAAGCAATTGGTCATATTTTTATATTATGTCACGATTGATGTTGGAGGTTATGACGTCTATGTTTGATACCTTAAAAAAATAATATAGTACATTCGACATCTGCATTTTGTATTTCTCGATACCATAGAGTTATTAAGTCACACAAGCGCTCGCGCGGCGGCAATTTGGCCGTCCATCTTTTTTGTAATTGTTTTTTGTGTTAGTCAGTTTCACATGATAATTAAAAAGGTAATTAGCTTTCAAAATGTTTCAAACACATAAATAAGTGTAAAAACTGCAATAAAACACATTTATATGAAAACATTTTAAGAATAAAATACTTAAACAAAAAAGAATTCTTTCTTATCTATTACATGTGATATTTTTAAGTTGTAAAAGTAAAACAGAATAAAAAAACTATAGATAATTTAAAAAAGTAGACATCGGTAATGAAATGAAAATACGTGCATGAAAACGTACAATCTGTAATAACTTTCTAAGAATAAGCAAAACTTCAGGAGTGTATTGAAGTATCACTTTCATCATGATCTGAATCCTTCCGACAATTGAGGCATGTGATTCCTGGTTGGAATGACTTTTGCATATATAGTTACGATAAATTTTGCACATAAAAGGAGTTCTGTTATTCTTTTTGGACCCACAAACATAACAAGTTGGTCTCTTACTAGAAGTAATTGATTTCGTATTTGCATCAGTTTCTCTATACTTGCCTAAAAAAAGCATAGAGTTCCTTTGGAAATGTAATTGTAGCTTGATATTTTAAATTTTCTCGCATCAAATCCATCGTCACATGAACAAATAGTTCATTCTTACCAAAATATTGTTAGGAACGAGCGATGTCGAGTAAACGATAGAATATGACCATCGGCTGCAAGTGGAACATCTTGAACATAATAAGTCTACAACGTCTACATCCCCTTAGTATTATTATAATCTATAATTTGTAACGGTCTGCCAGTATCCTCATCAACTTCTTCAGTATCGTGCATCGTTGATAAAACAAGAACAACCTTCTTTCTTTTAGTAGCCATTGATACCAAAGATTTATTACACTGATAGCCGGACATGAAGTGTCAAGGGACTAATTTACTATTTTCAACCACAAATTGCGGAGAAACTTTTGTTTTATTTTTTTTTAGAGTAGCCAAAAATGTTAGCCCATTTCCCAGTAAATACTCAGCTAATGGGTAACTGCTAAAATAATTAGTAACATTGCTTTTTGAATTTTTTATTGGGTCAACTAATCTTCTTACTACGTCAAAAGGTTTGTTCGATGTATTAAAAAACAAAAATAGAAAAAAAAACTCAAGATAATATAACGTAAAAAACGAATATAATTCACACGTCTACCGTGACGAATAAAAGAACAATAACTACTTCATAAGCGATCGCGAGGCGGCAAAATTGGCCGCCCTTACGATAGACTAAACATTAAAACCGGTTTTCTCGATCGAGACACATTCTATGTGAAAAAAACAATTTTTTTTTCTGTCAAAGGTTCAACTTCGGAATACATGTTGGTCCCATTATTCTAGTACTATCGGTTAAAAAACTGCACACGATTGCTTCTGCCGCCCACGCGAGCGCATAAGGGTTAATCAAAGTTTGCTCATCGTGTTAATTTTGAAGTTTTCTTCACGGGAAAAAGTATTTTTTTTTAACTTTAGCTTGGTTCAATTTGTAACTTTTGTTTTAACGTTTACTTATTTCTTTATCGCCAACTAAAGTAACTTTTGCTACGATTTTACTGTTGTAATTTGTTTAATATAAACATTATTAGGGGTTATACCGCTCTTTTTGAATTAAAAACGATTAAATAAAATTTGTTTTTACAAAAACTTATATCGATTTTAGTAAATTATTTTATAAATGAAAAAATCTTAATTTTCTACCTAAGAGCTCTCTTTATATTTGCCTAATACTTGTAAAATTATAAATTGAGTGCCTGCTTTAATGTTGCGATTTCTATTGAAAATAATGAAAGGCTTATTAAATTAATTATAAAAATAATTGACAGTAAACAGAATTATTCATATAAATTTCATTTCGTTCTTTGAATCTGTGTTTACTGTTTTAGTATGTGCTTGTTTCTTTACAATTTTCTAAATTGTACGTAGTAAAATTGCCATTTTTTAAAATTTGGTGTGTATCCTCACCAATATATATATATATACACAAATATATGTGTGTTTCACGTAATTATTAATTTTATGTTGAGTCAAGTATTGACTAACAGAAGTTAATTCCAATATGTCGTAGTTATTATTTTGTATTTAATTATTTTTATGTTTATAGGGATTACACAGTACGGACAATAACCGCATTGCTACAGTTATATTTTATGTGAGTGAATTCCATTTTTTATGTCATTAATTTTAAGGCTAATAAATTTCACAATATATGATACTATCGTTGTAAATTTTAAACAAACAACATTTAATATATCAAAAATGTTGCGCTCAAAATTATATTTATTTCACATATTCACTTTTTTGTACTATATAATAAACACCCAAATAACGTACACTATCCAACCAATTTATAACAGTATCACCGACTAGTACTTCAGATGGCAAAATTGGTCGACAACGAGCAAAAAGATGGTCTCAGTTTTTGATGCATTTAGTTCGATTTTCATTTGCGATAATACTTTAAAACATGATACACATCGATTTCCAATTGATTTCTAATTGCAGTTGGTTTGTAAAAGCTACAAAATATTGCTGTATAATCTGGCAATCGAAGTGTTTGCTAATTTTTGAAAACTGTAGAGAAACAATATGAATAAAAATGGACCCAAATACTACGTAATGGAAGATCTGCAGTTTTAATAGTCGACTTGGAATCTTCTCCACCATTACACAAAATGTTCTACTACTTAAATAATTCTGAATTTAAATGTACCAAGTAAGAAGGAAATTTACATTGTATCATTTTGTACGTGATATCTTTACATTGAATTGCGTGAAATGCTTTGACAACATCAAGCAAAACCAGGCCGGTATACTTATTACAATTACGGCTAACAAATTCTGTAATTCTCGTTATTTATTTTGTAGTATAGTACTTTGGACGAAGTTCAAACTGAAAGTTAGGTAAAAGTTTGTATTGCTTAATGTAATCTAAACAAAATATTTTTTTCTGCGATTTATTACTTAGTAAGCTATCGAATGTTATTAGTTATTATTGAGTCATATTAACTAGGTTTAGGGAGTGGCAATTTTTGTTACTTTCCATTTTTTTGAACGATACACTCATATTTAAACACGGCGTTTAATAAGTTTGAAAATTTAACTACAGCTTTCAATAGAAGATTTTTTATGACGATAGTGATGTCTATGAACAGAATTTTTAGGACGTCGGTGACTATTTTAGGATTTTCATAATCGACATCGTATTTTCCTTCGGATATTTTTTAACCGACATTTAAACTTTGCTCCCGATAACTATAAGAAATATTTATATTACGTGTATCAGCTTTGCATTGTTCAAAAGGCAGAAATTCGGCTTTTCTTACATTACTATTACTATATATAATTGTTTTAGCGCGAATCATGTAACTTTCTCGGCGTGTGTAAATTACGCAGCTATAAAAACAAATAAAGCAGTATATTTAATTGTAAATCGTATCTCAATATTAATAATAAGTTTAACATTTGTAAGGCGCTTATTCGTCCTGCGATGACATACGCTTGCCCCGTCTAGTCTTCTATCTCGAAGGCGAACCTTAATAAATTACAATTAATACAAAATATTAAGATGCGTGTTATAAGTGTCCCAAAATGTACCAGAATTATAGGCACGCATAAGATATTAAATTTACCTTTTATTCGAGTTTATATTCTTACTATAACTCATAAGTTCTGTGATAATTGTGTATTGTATGAAAATGATTACATTTCAACGATCACCAATTGATTCTAAGCAACTAGAGTTTATGAAGTTATAAGCATAGAAGCCTTAAACATAATATACTGTAAATTAATAATTTTGTTAAAATGTTATCTGTTAACAATCATTTTTTTTATATATATGTATTATATTAGTTTTCTATCGAATAATATGCAAATTTTTGTATGATACAAAGCGTCTCATGGAATTTTTTTTTTATCCTTCAGGATAGCAAATATACAAATTTCTATTTATAACAAATATTACATAAAGAATTTAGACGTTATCAGTGGTAAGGATATTATAATTCCAGTGAGTGTAATTTTTAAATTTTTTGTTGGGCTGTTTTTTAATTGATGTAAATCAATAAATATTTCCTTTTTCTTCTTATTTTATACTGCAATTGTTCAAAATTAATTTCGAAAGTAACAATTTTAACGATGAAAAATCTGAACTAAAATAAAGTTATAATGGAAATTCAGTAACATTTTTTGTAGATACAGTGATAATTTATGTATAGTGTGTACATTATTATGTAGCTGACGCAAGCATAAAATTTTTAATACTTTTGTAAGGAAATTTATTTAAATAATTTTTTCATAAATTCTTCATTTCTTATGATATTTGAATACTTAAATCCTGTGTGTGTGTATATATATATATAGCTATAACGAGTTCCACCAAAATAACTTTCTAGTAATTATTAACTTAATAGTTCGCTGAGAGTCATTTCATTGCCTAACCGAGCCATTGCAGGCTACTTTTTATTTTTATTTTTATTACCGTTGTCTTCAAATTGTTTAGTCTTCACCGAGTTAGTTGGAGAGTTTAATTGGCTGGAGGTTTATTATTTTTATTCACTTGTTCGTTTTGTAGTTTGATTTTGCTCGCTTGAAGCTCTGTACCGATCACTATAATAGGTATTTTATCGAATTGTTTATTCATGTTTATAAAAACGATACATTAGTCTGTATTTTATTTTCAACATTTTCCTCGCAGCTGGAAAAATTATTTTGCGATACAGACGAAAGTCGTTTTGCTAATATCCAAATAACAGAAAAATATAACGCTTCTGCCATTATAACGAATGTTTCATCAGTAAACTTTTTACTGTTGCTTCTTGAGAACTAACATAACTAAACGGTCGTGTGTAAAATGTATAAATTATAGATTAATTATTTTGAAATATTTTTTTATTGTTTTTTCAAGATGAACGATGTAAAACAAGGTGGCGCTACTGTATTTCCTAGACTTAATTTGACTTTGTGGCCTGAAGAAGGCAGTGCAGCGTTTTGGTATAATTTACAAACTTCAGGAGCAGGCGATGAACGCACTTTACACGGAGCTTGTCCTGTTCTGGAAGGATCAAAGTGGGGTACATTTTTTCATAATTAATTATGTTTTTCAAATGACTACGGTGACGATTCTAAATTTATGCACGATACGTTACAGTGTAGAAGTAACATATAATTAAATTTGTTTATATTCAGCGTTTATATTTGTTGTTAAATAACGAATGCATTGAAGACTAAAATTAAATAAAGTAATATATATTAATTGAAACAAATATTTTAAATAATCATATAATTTATTTCGTTCATTTTTTTTTTTATCTAAATAATAAAATCATTAGGGATATGAATTAAATAAACGAGCATCTATTATCAAAATTAACTGGAAAAAAAAGAAGGAATAATTGCATTATTCAGTTACTACAATTAGATATTTGAGAAATTAGATATTCATTCGTTATTTCATCGATAGAATTGTAATAAAATTCAAGTAACATATCTTTCACCAATTAAAAACCACGATTTACATTTTTTTTTGGTGGGGGAAAATTAATAAAATTTCAACATTTGTCATTTAACAAGAACATATTTTTAATTATATTTTATCCATCATAATGTATGCGCATTCTTATTTATCACTATTAACATACGTATAAATCTTCAATTTTTGATCATAAATACTACTCGCTGTTACAAATAAATTAGCACAATGATTAATAGTTTGATGTAAAAGTATTTACTAAATCAAAATTATAGTCTTCAGTTTAAGTAATTTTAATATTCAACGTTGGAAAAGGGTTTCGTATGCTTAGATGGTTTCCTGTATGTTTCGCAGGCATTTGACCGAGTCCGGTATCAGAGACTACTGTCTAAACTAAAATAATTCTTAACCACGGACCCTTTCTTATCATATTTAACTGGCGAAATGTTTGACGCGAAAATAAATTATGATTTTCCAAAGGATACATTATTCTAACTTTGGTACCACATATAACATCTACACTGTGCATATTCCTATCTCAGATTCCGTATATGTAAGTATGGCTGTTCAGAATTATGTAGATCCAATTGTAAAGTGAGCGTGTAAATGACATATTACATTTCATATATCCAAGTGCCAACATGCCACTTTTACCAACAGGTAGACCAAGTGCCTAGTAACGTATCTCGAAATGCATATTGAACGACGGCTAACATGGCGTTTCACTCAAATGAGAAAAAATATGCTTGCATGAACAGAATTGTATCATCTTCATACTTCACTTCAAGTAGAAAAATTCATTTAACTATAGTACCAACCTGTAAATGTGGAATTGAATTATATGGAACTGCATGAAAAAGTAACTTATTGAGAAGATAGCAACAATAATCGAAAATACTTTGTATTATAACATATGCACCAAAATATGTATCTAATTTAATTCTCTATGATGATTTAAATACACCATGTATTATACATATAAACCTATATGGAAGATTCTTCAATAAATTTCAATTCGGTATAAACCCGAATATCTGAGGAATACATTCAGCTACACTTTTTGACAATTCTACAACATGATAAAAAAATATGTGGTGTAATGCCCTTCTAGTAACTTGAGAATTGAATAGTTTAAATTACAAAGGCAAACGTTTGTAATAATTCGAAATATCGATAACAAACTTTTGCTCTTGACGATATAAATCAATCTATTATTTAATTCTGAATTTCAACCGTAAGTCCACTCTCTGTCACTAAACCTAATCGTCTCATTGGAGGAATTAGATTAATCGTATTGTTATTTGACCATATCTGTTTATGGTGTTCTGCTACCGGTACAATGAAAGATATATATATATTTCGTAAGGCATATTTTTCTAGTTTACAAATCACTGGATAAAATTCAATTTTTTAATATTAATGAGCATTTTTCTTTTAATTTTTAATGAAATTTGTTGAGGTTACATCTTGCTATATAACGGAATGTTACCAATAGGTGATCAGTCAACACGTGTCATGATCCTTTTTATTATGCCTCTCATTATAATTACTTATTAACAGTTTTGTATGAAAGTGAAAAATAAAATTTTGTTATATACTTTTTTATTTGTTTTAGCCGCAAATAAATGGTTCCACGAAAATGGTCAAGAATTTTTAAGGCCTTGTGATTTATCCGAAATATAAATTAGCTTTACTTGGTAAATATAATTGACACAACGTTTATTTTTTTCCAGCAATAATATTTTACGCTATAATTATAGTTAACGTGATATTTAAATTTTCGTTTAGTTTATATGTAAATACAAGTAAACAAAGTTTGAATAATAATGTGATTTTATATTATTTTTAATATTAATTTTTATTAGCAGCTTTTATATTTTTATAGAATGCTGAATGTTTTGTTGTTTGGTAGTTTTGTAATTAGTATTCTATTAGAAAAAATAATAACGCACTAGTTATAAAAGTAAATTTAATTACCTTCGATGAAATTAACATTGCCAGGCATAATGATAATATATTACCCACCGTTATGATTAAACCAAATCCACTTTCTGTTCCCGTTTAAAAAACATAGCTATTTCTTAAACCAAATTCAAGTTTATAATAAATTAATGTTATGTTCTCGTCGAATTAAATAAAATTGTTCAAATGTAGAATATCAGCATGTTACTCATGTGCATTATGTGCATTAGGTGTAAAATACAAATTTGTTGTAAGAAATTATTGGGAATTTTTAGATTCATATTGATTGTCTGGCTAAGAGACTATTTGTTGAATTTCAGTTATTCGATTTTTGGTAAGAATATATATATTCTCCAACTGAGTTTGTAATGGAATTAATCCCTAGGAAGGTAGCGCGATCCATGTAAGCGGTAGAAAAATTGCTAGTCTTCTTTGATACTTACCCAAAACTGAATTCTCAGATTTTGGAAGTGTTGGAGTAGAAACAGGTTTGCAGTCAATAAAATTGAAGCGCTCTCTGGGCACAGGATTTCTGGCTGATTTAAATGTCATTATTATCCTGTTTTTGTATTTCAAGACCCAAAAAATATGAGACATCTTTTGAGATAATCATGAATTTTACTTTGAGTTGTTCTAAAAGTTCACCACATCCGTCTACAAGATTATCATCTACATATATTTTGTTCAAACATCATGGTGACTGCTTTAGCCTATAAAGAACTTACAGACTCTATCGGAGCCATCATTGTAGCAATCTGATTGCTTCATAAGTATGGTTTCTTCTCTATTGAAAAAAGCTGTAAATACATCAAATTGAGCTTAGTGCATTTTCTCTGTAGCACTGGCAGCTAGTATTAAATAAATATTTTGCAATTTTGCAACTGGATTAAACTTTTTACTATAATATATTTATTTTTGCGGATCATAACTTTTTGCTACTGGTTTATAACTTCATACTTCGAGATACTACCGTCTGAATTTAATTTTACTCTATGAGTCTATTTGCATGGAATTGATTTTGCTCCTATAGGTAGTTCAACTAATTCTCATTTTGTTTTAGTGAAGTAATTTCACTGCTCATCGCATTCTTCCAAGCTATACTCTTTTCGCTTTATATAGTTTAAGGAAATTCTTCTGCTGTCATTACAGTAACAAAATCTTCATAATATTTTGGAGCTTGAAGTGTACTTCTGTCATCTAACATTCCATGTTTCTTTGTAGCATTATCGTCTGATTTTGTATTTGTTGTACTAGAATATGTTCATTTCATTACATAATGAATGAAATCCTTAAGTATTTAATAAGAGTTTTCTTTTTGAACCAAAGCTCATATGACTATAATCATCCTGTGATGATTTTCCTGTTCTATTCAACATGTAAATCGCTGTCATAACTAATTATGATCAAATTGATTTTGAAAACTGTAGGTCTGAATTTGAGTATTTAAAAGTTCTGGTCATTTCTACAATTGTTCTACTATCTCGTTCAGTGCCGCTGTTCTGTTCATGCGTATAGAGTACTGTTAACCACCATATAATCTACTTTTTCTGAAAATTTGTTGATTATGTATGTTGTCAAATTGTTTACCATTATCACATAGTAACTCCTTAGTGTTGTCACCCAGTTTTCTGCTTGAACAATATTCTGTTCTAGAACAATTTTCCTTTTGACTTTTCTCTAATTAAAAAATCCATAGCTATATTTAGTGTAATCATCTATTTTTATGCAAGACGACGTTTGATCATGAAAAACTGATAATCTATATTTAACACTTTTAAATTATGTAGGAAAAAAATAAAGGAAACCTGCAGAAGAAAAACGAAAACATTAAACTAGATCTACTAGATTGTATAACATTAGACTAAAAATTGTAAAAAAACTAGATTATATATAAACAACAATATGCAGCTAGTTACAAAATATAAAAACTTAGTAATCATATAATTAATTATAATAACTGATGTTTCAGTCGTCGATGTTTATACCTAGTGTAACGTGAGCGGAACAGCTTCATATCATAATTACTAATAGCTTTGATTAATTTATTCGGATATTTTTTACAGTTTTCATAAAATATTTTCGACACATTGGTAACAAATGAAAAAATGTCGGGGAAGCCTAATTGTGAGTGCAAATAGGATATTCTGGGATAGCGCGTAGCGTTTAATGAGATTCTGCAGCAATGATTTTGCACCTGTTGCAGTTGTTTGTCACCAGACAGGGCACGCATACATTAACCTGGGTCTGACAACCGCTGTGTGTATCAGTTTTTTATTTACAGTGCTGAGATCAGAGTTTCTGCGAAATATCGGATAAAGTATGCGCATAGCTTTATGAGCTTTTTCTATAACATATTTGATATGACTGTTAAAATTAAGTTTGTTATCCAGCACAACTCCCAAATATTGTACTTTGTTTGCCCACTTAACTTGCTTATTATTTATAATAATTTCAGGCAAAGGTGATGGACGTCTTCTCGAAAAAAGTATTGCCTCAGTTTTTTCTACGTTTATGTGTTCCATCTTTTGTAATATATGAAAATAGTGTTTACAGATTTTTGTAAGCGTTTATGTATAGTGTCTGTCCTGTATGAGGTGCAGTATAATGCTAAGTTATTCGCGTACAGTGCTGTCTGTACAAAAAGTAGTTTTGGAATATCATTTGTTAATATTAAAAACAGATATGGCCCGAGAACGCTTCCTTGTGGTACTCCAGCAGTGAGTGTTTTAGAAGAAAAGTTGCTTAAAAAATCAGTCACAAAGAATGTTCGATTAGTCAGGTAATATTTAATTAATTTAACAAGCGCGAGAGGGTACCTAAATTTAATCAATTTATATAAAATATAATATTATGCTAACATGTATCAAAAGCTTTTTCTAAATCAATTAGAAGCATACAATAATATAAAGTGATAAAAATCTAATATATTACTTATATGTTAATGGCAACAGTGTTATTACACTTCGTAACATAAACATATAACACATTTTAAAACAATCGGGGTGGTTTATAATAACAACCCATTATTGTCTTTAGTGTTTCACATTTATTATCTCTTCTCTAATAGACCGATAGAATAACTTCTAAAATTTTTGTTTAACTTCTTTTTGTTACAACACAGTACCCTTAATGTTCATTCAGGGTAGTTGGTGATTTAGTACCATGGAGCTAGTGGCATTTCATAGTTTAGATTAGATATCTGAAATTTTTAATCACGATTTGCAATGGTGCATCGAATGAAACCGCCATAAATAATTTCTAAATATAGATAGTCTCAATGATCTTTATAGTTTGTTGTAGAATATATATATGTGGAAATATAATCGGTGATAACATTAGTTTATGCAGTACATATAAAGAACTCTAAAAAAATATAAAACAAATATTATAGCTCAATTTGACAGAATGGTTTCTGTTCACACTGGTTTTTTATGTACAATAAACAGAACAATCACAGTTTAACGAAGTAGTGAAATTGCTGAGTTAAGGACGAGCTGTTCATTACTATGATATATCGACATTCGACATTATCATAGGTTTTGTTGGAGAATAAATCCTGAAAATAAAGAAGAATGTAGAGCTAAAAATATGTTAAAGGAATCGAAATGGTATTTAAAGAATTTTACCAATGCATATAAGATTATTTAGTTAGAATAATTATAAAAATAATATGCATCATATAAATAAATTGGAGTTGGATTCGTTTATATAACTCTAGATAGCATCTGATTTCCTGAATCATAACAAAATTCAACTTGGGATACAACATCCGGAAAAACTGGATTAACATCATTATCTTCCAAATTATTAGTAAAATTTATTTATTAGTAGACCCTAGATTTTGACTTACCGATTAATTCTACGCCAGTCGATTAACATGTTTTTAGAGAAAATAACTGCAGACTGCAGATGCTGTGAGAGTAATAAGGGTCATACTAAAAGTAGTAATTTTAGCAATGGTTTGATATATTAATATCCTAACGACAGTGTGTTTGATGTTCACAAGGAATCACCTGTAGAAACGTTTTATAAACCATTATATTTGATAATCTATTTTATATTATGTCGATTCGAATAATAATCGGTTGATCTAAGAAAACTACTTAACAGAAAAATAGATTGTTTGCCACGTTAATATTGAATCTACTGTCCGACTGTGGGAACATAAAGTCAAGTATGAAAATATATATTATTTTTTAAAATACCAGTCGTTATCAATATCTATTTAAACATTATGGTATTAAGATGTAGATTAAATTTTTATGAATTGTGATTTGATTCATGGATACGGAATTAAAGATTTTCTGATATGTATACACTGATAATGTAATTTGTTAACTGTGCAGAGAAACCGTAAAATTAGTGTTTGTTTATGTTTAGCAGTTTAGTTTAGTTGTTTAGTTAAATTTTCGTTTGTTTTTTATGTTGAGGTTCCATTAGTTAGTAACGCTGCTATAATTTATAATTATTTTCATCATTAAAGAAAATGATGTTCTATAAAATGTACAGCTTTTATTCAGTTATCATGTTGTTACTAATGTGGTTTAATTGTTGTTTTTCATTAAATAAATATTCGAAAGAAATGAATGTAAAATTAAAGGATCATTTTGATGATGAACCCGAAATAAAAGTAAGAGCTATAGAACATCCTTTCAGGATGGCAAAATTAAATCTCCTGTGGACGAAAGCTAGAGCTGTAAGTGTATTATATAATTTTGCTTATTTATATTTTTGTAATTATTCTGAATAAATACCAAATGCGTACGTTGTAGAAGTTGTCCGAACCCAAATTGAAATCTTTGTACAGTGATCTGAAAATCCACGATCGTGAAGAAATTGCTCTCAAGCATTTGAAAGTAACTAGCGGTGACAAAGATGGCACGAAAGAAGCCGAGATAAGAAAAAAATTAATTGGTAATTGTATAAATGATTTTGAATAAACTAGGTTTCGATTTTATTAAGTTACTTTATAACTTTATATATATATAATCGTTAATTGTGTATAAAATCATTTTGTTACATCTGGAAAATTACTGATATGTTTATGGATTTCATTCCTAAATTTTTATCGGTTTAACTTTTTTTTTTTGTAGGCATAATGAGCACTTACGATTTGTTAGGTCATTTTGAAGATATGGAGGATGTGAAAAAACATAAGGAATATGATATTAATCCCGAAGTTGATTATAACAAAATTGTGTTTAAGGACAAAAAGTTAAACAAATTGTGGATTAAAGCTGAGAAAGCGGGATTTAATAGTAAGTTCAATGATTGTATTATGTTTTTTAATCGCTGTTTTCACTTTATTAAAATTTTCAATGTTAATAACTTGTTTATTTAGCAATAAATTTTTCAATTACTCTGAATCTTAATTAAATATATAAAGATTGATTTAATATTAAATGTTTGCTTTGCTTTTGTATACTGTGTGTTTAATTATTCACGTTCATATTGATTTTATAATATCAGGAAAAATAATAAATTTGCAGTTTTTTAATAATCTTTTGTTATATTTTTATACATTATTTAATTATTGAGTTTAGTAAAAACCTATTCTGACTGCATATTTAATTTTGATTTATTATGTGTTGAAATTCATGTAATATGTTTTTAATTATTGAATCGAACGCATTCTAAAAGTTTGAATTATATATTTTTACACTATATATTTTTGATGTATGTTTAAACAGATATTGGTTTACTAATTTTTATCAATGCTGCTACGAATACTCAACTTAAATAATTTATTTAAATAAAACATAACTTTTAATTCTTCTTCAATATATAAAATGATAACAATTTAGTAATCCATTTAATTATCAAATTCCAATAATTATTTCATCAATAGATGTGATCCATTCATGAACAATCCCATCAATAAACTTTAAAATAGATGCAATTCCAAATTTTATTAATCAAAGAACAATAATTATTAATAAACCAACAATATTATTTGTTCAATGTTCAGAAATTTGTGGTATAAATCATAGAATAATGCCAATTTCAATTTAATCTATTCAAATCAAATCAAACTTTATTTTTGAAATGAAACATTCGATTAAATTAATAATAAATTTTTAATTACATAATTAATAAAGTAAAGATATTTTAAATCTAAAATAGACATAAATCTTCTAATTAAAGAAAATAGTTTAATAATTGACATTAATTTGTCAAATAAAAATTATTAATAAAAATAATAAACACAATATTAATATTAATTACTATAATAATAATTATAAAAATTAAAATAATAACGAAAACATATTTCAATAAATAAATAATAACAAACCTATTTAACAATTTTTATAATAATTGAAATAACAAAAATATAATTCAACCATTAACTTTCTCAACACGATTAACAATCAATGTAATATTAATTAATTATTTTAACAATTTATAATTGAAACTTGCGTATTTAACATATTAATTTTTATATACTTGCATGAAAAATATAACCCATTTAAACTTAATAAAATAAACCTATTCCCAATTATATTGTCATTAAACTCATTTAATATGATAATAACAATAAATAATTTTAAAAAACCGTAATATTAATAGCAATAAACAATAATAATCCTTTAAAAAACGAATAAAAAATATAATAATTATAAACAAAAATAAAAGAACACTTTAATTAAATAATTCACTAATAATACGATTTTTTAATTTTTTCGAAATAACAATTATATTTAAATCAGCTAACGTTTTCTTATGTGCATTAATTCGACTGATGAACGTGTCGTGTTTCACACATCTGTATTTGATAACTATATATCGAAAAGTTATATTTTACGTAAACTGCGTTTTTTTTTTTTCAAAATAGAACTGGAACTTCAGGTATTAAAGGAAGAATTTTCACATCATCAAGATAAGGTAGATCAGTATCATGCTCTCGTGAAAGAAGTACATTCTGAACAGAGAAATACTGCCGAAAGTGAGTCATTTGATAATTTAGATAAGTAATTGGTTTACAGAGGAAAAATTAATAACGGGTCAATTACCGCTTTTTATTATCCTAATGTATTAAACTATTTTTTTTGATTTTGCTCGAACTTAGTATCATTGTAGAAGTATTACGATTGAAAACGTTTATTGTTTATTTTTATATCATGTGTGTAGTAATTCTTAAAATTTCTGCTTATATATATATATGTGCGTGTGCGTAATAAATAAATGTTATTTACCTGTTTAATACGATCCTTTAACTATTAATTCATCTGTTTATGCTACTTCATACGCTCGGATAAAATTTAATTTGAGCAATTGTTGAAGGCAACATATACACACGTATATGCATATATTATATGTATGTAACGAGGGGATGTAATTTTAAAGTCTGTTTGATCATAACCGTTTTATTATCTTCTTTTATTTATCATATTAGTGTTGACTTAATATTGTATTATTAAAAAAAAAAATCGAAATTGTAATTCGTATTGACGAAGATTTTAAAGTGTGAATGTTCAACAGTTTACAATCTTTGTACTCTAATCGGATTTTACTTTATAAAATACGTGGTTATAATTTCGGTTTAAAAGGTATAGCTTAGCTAACGCTGTTGAAAGATTAATTGTACATTATTATCTTTGATTGTACTAATCATACGACGTGTAATTTTATGTAACTAATATTTTTTCAGAATACGTTTGTCATTTTAAATTTTTGACTGGTTTTCCGAGAATTTCGGTTTAATATTATTTATTTGTTTTCATTTTTAATTTATTAAATACAGATTCGGTGGATGAAGAATCTGAATTATTTAATGAAATAGATCAGGCTGACGAAGATAAGAAAATGATTTATTACACCCATAAAGCAAACTCCATTAGGTTTGCAATTTATTATTTGCGAAATAATATAAGAATTAATTTCTATAGAAAGATAAAATATTAATTATGGAAAAAACATCGGCTTCGATACGTGTAAATTTGTTTATTGCAAATGATTTTTATTTTATATCGTACAAACGTATATAATAATTGGTGAATTTTGTGCGGTGTTCGATCGTAACGGTATTAAACTGAATTTCAACATTTTTTTTAAAAAAATAATTTGTAACTGTAAATATAGTCTGTTATTAATGATAATGCGCAATAAAAAAACAAAAAGGCAACTTACAAAAATTACAAATTCGTTATACTTATCAACGTTTAATTTATTTTGAAATCCAGCAAGAATTTAATGTTTACATAAATAACTGATATATTTCTTAGTTCTATTTACGGAGATAATAATAAGACGAAGCACTTATTACGGTTGCTGCGTTCATCGGATACTATATTGAACCGTAGTTTTATATATACATATGTATGTATGTATGTATGAATTCTGATTAGATTGATGCTAGCAATTTTCAATAAATGGTGATTGTAATCATAGTTGTATCATGTACTAGAACTAAAGGTCGCGATATAAAGGACGGTTACGATCGATTGGAAAGATTAACTGCACAAGGTCCGAATAGTAAAGAATTCGTAGAACCGAAAGTACAAGAATTGTGGAAATCGGCAGCAAGTGGAAACTTTACTATGGCAGAATTAGAATCGTTAAGAGTAAATATGTTATATTTTTATATATTTATTTGATATGAAATTCAATCGATTTTTTTTTTACTGTTTACTGCATTATATTTTTTAACCCTACGGTGGGCAATGTTACTAATTAGCAACAAATTCTATGACATGTGAAAATGTCATTAATATGTAACTTTACTTACGCATTACGGTTTTATATAGACCTAAATTTTCAAGAAAATTTTTATTAATTGCAATCCCATATATTTAACTCTATAGATTTTGTAATCCAATGATTTTAACTATGGGTTTAAATACAATCCTGCGCTTTTAACGCAGATTTTCTGATTATAACTTGAAAAGTTTAGAATGTGATGATTTAAAAAAAATAAATAAAGAATTAAAATCATTAAAAGTTGTATTATTGTTTCTGTAAAAGTTTAATATTGTTGATGTTTTTAATTTATTCGCTATTGTGTTAGTGTTTATGCATAAATTTTATATAGCTGATAGTTGATTGTGTTGTTTACCTCATTTACTTTCAGATGTTTTTATTCTTATTATATTAATCCTTGATTTCTTGGAGCTTTGTTTATTCCGTGCGCGATTAATTAACCGAATTTTAAATATTCGTCATATTAAAAGAATAAATATTTAATTTGACTAATTATTCGAGTGTTTTTTTTTTCTTTCTTGTTTCCTAGACGGAATTGCATCATTACGAGAAACGATTATTAAAGTTAAGACATTTACATTTGGAAGCGGCCATAGGGAAAACCGGCGAAGTGAAAAAACTGTCCGGAGAGAAGATTATGAGTACGCAAGATGTCGAAGATTTGATTAAGAAGCAGTCGCGAAAAGTGGAAAAATTACATTTAGATTTAGAATCGAGAATTTCCGCTAGAAACGAATTGTAAACTCTAAATTCCGGCGATTAATATTTAACAACGTGTATAGAGGTACTGCATTTTTGTTTGAATAAATACTTTTTCTTTTCTTTAATTCCTGTATTCGATAAATGAATTATACGGAATTTGAAGACTCGTTCTACAATCGGACATTGTTATCTGCTCGATAGAATATGAAAATAGCGTGTTACCTCGATAGCTATTCTGCGAAAGTATATTAACGATAATAAATATTTTTTATTGTTATATATTTCATTTTGATGGATGCGTTCTTAACTGGTTTAAATCTGAAAAAGTGATTTTATCTCGGAAATTATTTTATTATAATATAATGTATGGATAATTTTATTCTCGTTCGATCAATTATAGAAATCGAAAAATAGGGCAAAACTTGACCCAAAATTATATCGACATTAAACATTTACAAACTCGAATCTTCGCTTCGGGACATTTTTCAATTTTGATTTTCCTGTCTTATTTATGCGGGAATTATAAAAAAAAAAAAAAAAAAAAAAAAGTATATAATATTGCAACATGAGCCGTTGAATTTTAGTGTGACATTTCGCATAAGCATTACACATCTGTGTTCATACATTATTATTATTTTGTTAGGTTCTGTACTTATACATTACAGATAATTGACTAATTAAGTAATTAAGTGTCCATCATCGTTGGTTTGCGCCGTCCTCTTGGAGCCTTGCAAGATATTTTCTTTTTACAACCGTTTGAGACAATTTGTCGTATTTTATCTTATCTTCTGAGAATTTCCTTATCCCCTCCGATATTATTGACAATAGTCCGGTCTGTCTGAGCACTTCATCATTGGTAATTTTCTGTACCCATTTGATACCATGTAGACGACAGTAGCACTACATTTCGAAAGCTTAACGAATTTCTTCAGAAGCATAGTATGGACCATACGCAGCGTTTTAGTTTTTTCAACCGTACATTTATCTTCATCCTTTGACCTCAAATTATACGTTCGAGATCATTAAAAGCTCATATTTCGGATTCTTGATCTTATTTCTTCGTCTCATTTTCCGTCGTTTGTAATAAGAACTCATAAATATTTGTTTTTACACACATTTACAAGCTGTACGCCATCGGCATAGATACGCAACGAGCTATTTGATATGACTCCTTGCTATCTGCATGGCTTTTGTTTTAGCCGAGTTTATTTTCATCCTGTATTTCACGCTTTCTATCGTTAGCCGATTGACCATTATCTGTAGCTGTTGCGGCGTTTCAGCAATTAGCATCTTGTCATCTGCATAAGTGTTACTGCTTAGTTTTTTACCCTTCACTTTGAACCTTACGTTTTGTAGAGCGTGATGTTTTTATCGTCTCGTATGCGTAAAGGTTGAACAGCCTAGACACTAGCGGACATCGCTATTTTACACCCAGTTGTATGTTACACGTTTCCTTTGTTATGTATGACCTTATTGCTACATTCGATTTTTGTCGCCAATATAAATTTATAATAAACCGAATGTATTCTTTGTCGTCTTCGTATCTGCGAATGGCTCTAATCATTTTCTCATGATTAACTTTATCACGTGCTTTTTTGTAGTCGACGAAACATACGTGCATAGACCGATTCACTTCAAGCGCTCTTTGGATAATCATCTTGAACAATACGATAGCATCACGCGTTTCTTTATTTCTTGCAAAACCGAACTTTGTTTCATCCATTTGTTCATCAATTTTCTTTTCGATTCTTTAGTTTATAGCAGTTTGAAAGTGTGGCTTATCAGACTGATCGTACGGATGTCTGAACATTTCCGTGATTTTCGGAATGGGTATAAATGTTAATACTTGCAATTTCTCTCTATATATAACGTTCTTTTACTTGTATATGACATGCGCTTTATTAATTCTACCGGAATTCGATCTCCGCCAACCGCGTTGTTTTTTCTACCACCCGTATTGCATGTTCTAATTCCGACATTATAATATCTGCAGCTTTATTTCCATAAGCAACTTTAGGTACTGTATAACTTGCTGACATGCTTCATCCAGGTTTTTCCAATTTCCTCCTTGTTTGATAGCAGTTCTTCTATTATCATTATTCGTGATGGCTTTTTTCTTTTGTTGTTTCATCGTCCATTTGATTTCGCGATGCATGTCGCGAAGTCTACCTTTATCCTGTAGATACTCGATCGTATTTGACTATTCTTCGTACCAAGCAAATTTTCTCTTCTACAATTCTTATTTATTTCTTTATTCGATTTTCTTGACTATTCCTATCTTTTATTTGTCTTCGTGAATCCATCAGATCAACAATTTGGTCTGTCATTTACTGTTTCCTTTTCTGCGTTGTGCTTTCGCTCTGGAACAATTATTTTGCTGTTCCTATCACCGCTCTCTTCTATGACTGCCACACTTCTTGAACAACATTATCGTTTACTTCGATTTTATCAGTTTTGTCCTATAGTCTTCTAATGAATTCATTCTTGTATTTATCTTCGTTTCAGTGCTCTTTGGATATAGCTGTTTTTTCAGGCGCATGCGACATGTAGCCTTGAGTAGTATATGATCGGTATGTGCGACAATTAGGTACTATATTCTTGTATCCGTTGTTCACTAGGATATAATATATCTAATTTGTGAATTCATACATTAAACTGATTGATATAATTCATAATATGGTATTTTTAGCTGCTTCATTTACATTATATATATATATATATATAATGTAAATAAAGCAGCTAAAAATACCATATTATGAATTATATCAATCAGTTTAATGTATTTTATACGATCACCATCAGATACACAAAATATAACGCGTATATCAGGATTGGTAATCTATATTATCCTATTGCTAACATGATCTTTGCGTCAGTTTAAGTGAATGAAAGGTTTTATTGTCACCTCTGATATAATATGTATTAAGAAGATTTATTTTTTAAAAATTTATCCATTCTTTAATTTTCAAATAAAAGAATCAGACGAGTAACGAGATTTTGTTGTTTTTTACATATTAAATCTTACGGATGATCTATACGTTATTTGCATTATTATTAATATATTATATATATAATACATATACATGGTGGCGATCTAATTTAATCCAGAGTTCCCGTTTGTATGTATTCTCTCGATCTAGATAGTCCTCCCCACATACACTATTACACGAGGGGAAAAATATACGTGAATATGTAAATAATAATAATAATATATATAGACATATTAGCCGAATTCGTGTTTACTTCCTCGTGTAATAAGGTTCCAGACATGCATACGATCACGAACGGTGTGTCTGTCGTTTAGTTTTTTTTTTACAGTTACTTTATTAAGTTAATAATGGCAAAACGAAAATATTCGATAATGATAGAAAACATAAATCCGCGATAATGAACTATTACATATATATAACTACCGAAATTATATTATCGCGCACGATATGAAAATATATGTATGTATGTATACGTAATAACTTTAGTAGACTAATACCTAGCCGCCGGTGATATTTTTATTTATTGAAGTTCGTATTTTCTTTCTTTTTATTATTATTATTTCGTTTTTATTAAAATTCAAACCATTTTCAGACGCGAAATTTCTCTGGTTATATAGAAACTTAAAACAGATCAAACGTTAACTTTTCACCCTTACGTCAGAAATTCGCAGTGCTTCCGTTAGATATTCCTTTTCAAGTATGATATTGGCGTCCGACGTTCGTTACAAATAAAATTTACTAACGGTTTGTACGGAAAGCAGTCCGAATAGGGATAACGACGTTTTAAAGATGCCGACCAAACTTAGCGATGGCGAGTAAAAAACTTTAAAACAATAAAGCGAAATTATCCTCTTTTTATTCGACTTGCGAACCTACCTACTCGTTTCGTTTCGGTTTGTAGCAAGTCGTTTTCGTTTGAAATAACTTATACTTGTTTGTTATTCTGGTTATACCCATGTGTCCTCTCTTACAGTGTTACACATTTCGCCTCGTGATTAGTTTTATGACGCAACTAACCGTATTATAACCTGTATACGAAGTTAAAGCGTTATGCCGATCTACTTATAAAACTAAAATCCTAAATCAACTTTGAAAATTGGTAGCTGATGTCGCCAAAGCCGATCCCCGTGAATCCGAAGATCGATAAAATATCGTTAAAACTACGCCGTCTGGCCAGATATTTCAGTGTAGTTCACTTTTATCTTCCCCTCCTCCTTGGCATCTAAACAGTCCGGTACGAATTTACCCGGACGAATTGGATGTGTAGCTTAGTTGGCTAGAAATCTTTTACTATAAAAAATGTTCGTCTCCTCTATAGTATTGCAACTCAGGTCGTACGTTCGTACGACCAGTTATTAATACCGAATTCTACTAGTATATATTTATTTGTGTTTACCGCACCGCGTGCTATTTTAGATATTAGCGTACGTTTTATAATCGAAATGTTTATCTTCATTCGTTACGTTTATTCAGTTACGTATCGTGCACACAAGGAGAATTTCCCTAACATAATCTAAAAATGTGTGTACACGTATTTTTAACCTGTATGTTGATATATCGGCGAGTAGTGATTTTATGAATTAAAAATAAAACAAAATAATAAACAATTTAATCATTATAAAAATTTTTATATTTGCTCGAAGCTTTTCGACAATTACGTCATTATCAAACGCAATAAACGTTACATATAATATTTGTGTAATAACAACTTATATATTTGATATACATTTAACTAGCTAGAGGTAATTTACTGTTAGATTTATTATTACCTTTATTTATAAAACCCGATTTTAAAATTAATTTTTCGTCAAAATTAACCAACAGATGATGTAATAAGATATATAATAGAAGATAATAAAATGCATAATAGTAAATGTAAAAATCACTTTATAAAATGATTAAAAATTGCATTGAACCAAACCTATTTTAAATTTAACAATAAATATTATAAACAAGAAAAAGACCTTTATCACCTATTTTAGCATACATATATATGTATGAATAAACTAGAAAACATAATGTTTAAAGAAAATAATATAAATATAAAATTTTACATAAGATATGTAGATATGTTGATTATTTGCGATAACAAGTTAAAAACACACGAATTAAATAAATTTGTAATCGAATTAAACAACTTTAATCGGAACGTTCAATTTAAAGTAGAAATAGGTAATAAACATATAAAGTTCTTAGATTTTAAAATCAACATAATCAATAATATACTAGATATTGATATACATAGAAAACGAAGACAAACAGATGTCATAATACCGATTGCTTTCATGCTAAATCATCACGTAAACTATACAGAGCTAAAATTATTTATATTATTAAGCAAACAGCCATAGAGAATAAATACAATACACACATAGTAGATCAATTACGGAACAAGTAACAATCCTCAATAAAATTAAAACGAAAAACACAATTATTTAAGATCAACTTTTAAATATATAGGAAAATGCACTTATAAATTCTTTAAAATCTTTAGAATATTATGTTAGCGATAAATAATAACAGAATATTATTTAAACCAATTTGCCGCGATAAAATAGAAGAGAACGAGGCAAAAATCTGGAGGCTGCGCAAAATGTAATAAGGTTTCATATAGGTGAAACTGGTGTCGACAAATAAATAACAGACTAAAAGTACATTTATCATCATATGAAAATGATGACAAGTCATTTCATGCCAAGCGCAGCAGAGAAGACATGGAAAATGTAACAGATAATATAAACATTTTACACGTAAAATATAAATTTTAAAAAAGAAAATTATTTTAAAAATTATAAAACATAAACATAGTAATAAATTATTAACTAATACGATAAATTTTAGCAGAGAATCGGTTTTATAAATAAAGGTTATTGTAAAAATAAATTTAAGAGTAAATTACGTCTGACTTGTTAAAATCAAGTATGTAAGTTGTTATTATATAAATATTAGAGTTAATTTATACGCGACGTTTATTGTGTACGCTTGATAATGACGTAATTGTCGAAAAGCTTCGAGCAAATATAAAAATTTTTATAATTATTAAAATGTGTTATTATTTTGTTTTATATATATTTTAAACTGGTATTAAACAAATGTGTCGCGATTCATGCGTGGCGCGTTAGTTACCTTTATAACATATTCTTTATTGTCGGTCGAACATTCCGACGTGTTTCTTGTTTTATTTTTTTAAGTCATTTATTTGTGAAGGTTTTTAAATTGTAATTGCACGGCGTCTAGATACAATATCGTTAAAATCGCGTACATACTATCAGATTATATATATTTTTTGAATATGTACGAGTTGCGTACGTTATGTATTAAATGAATATAATATTCTCCCGTATATTATTTCATATTTTTCTTCACGGGGAACAATTTTGATACGTACGTGTCTCTCTCCTTCCTTTTCTATTTTAATCATGATCGTCGTATTGTTCGTTTCTGAACACGGTGACTAATCAATTTTATACGTTATTTTTGGGTACAAAATATATGTTAGCGTGCAAGGCGCTAATTATATGTAATGTAGGTGCGCGTGCATATGTTGTTATACCGGGTGTTGCTACTTCCGTGATAATTAAGAGTTAAATGATGATAAAAAAAAAAAACTTTTGTCACTGAGGTTAAATTATTACAACGCGTCATGTATATGTCATCGGAATAGTCTAGTGGCTAGAGCACGGACTTCTAAACGGAAGGTACCGAGTTCGGCTACGATCGGCGACGCAAAAATTATCATTAGAAAATAATTAATAAATAATCCTAATATGGTCGCGTAGAAGACAATGGCAAACCACCATCCATATGCGCCAACCGGGGCTACATTGTGACGCGACATTACAATCAGTTCTCTCGGGGGTGTATGTGTGTGTGTGTGTGTGTGTCTATCTACGCTAACGCAATATTATGATGTACGCTACTTACACAATACAACAAAATATGTGTAGGTAAGTAGTCGCCTACCTCCGATACGAAGACGGCACTTAATGATGATATATATATTAAAATACAATTTTCCTCATTTTACTGTATACATTCAGTTTTTAATAAAGGAATAATTCTTCGTAATAATTTTTGGTTGTTATATGTTTTAAAGAATATTCTACCGTACATACCGTGAATAATTAATGCCGAATAAGATCACAGCAAAGAACAAAAAAGATGAAAACAGAGACGTATGTATATAAAATCATGTATCGACTATAGGTCGTTACAATGATCGTAGTTAGCGTATGTATATAAATAAAATAAAAAGTTAAATCCGGTTGAACGTTAATAAGGGATTTGGTCTAAACCAAATTAATAAAATACCGGCTCATTGACGCATTCTGGGGAAATATAGTTTACCATCACTTCTCGCAGCTACTTCATTCTCCCACTAAGCTGGTACTCTGATTTATCGATGACTCTTTTACCTATTAAAGTGTTTTCATTTCTAGTAAGATTTTAATTCAGTATGTACGCGTGTCAATACGAGTCCTAGATTTTTAACGTGTGTTTTTTTTATTCTTTCGCAGACTGCATTGCATATGTATAATGTAGAATCTATTTCGATAAATTGATGATTATTTTCTTCAATATTTTCCGTTTCGTCAAAATTTGATGCATGTATTACAGTTTTTTTTTTTTTTTTTTTTTTTAAAGATAATACACCGGAATAATCGTATGATAAAATTTTTTGCATTATAAATGTCGCTTAGTTTCCAAATGTTTCGAAAAATAATAATAATTTAATTGAGCGAATTTTTATTCTTGAAAATAAAATGGACAAAAAACGTAAACATCTAAGATAATTATAATATTACAATTTAATAATAATAATAATAATAATGAGGTAACAAATATACTATTATAAAGGAAAGGGGAAAACAGTTTTAATAAATTGAAAAGTAGGAAGAAAGTAAAAAGAGGAATGGAGAAATAGATAAATAATGTATTTATAAAAAATATTAAATAAAAATATATGTATTTTTATTCTAAATAAAAAAAAAATGAAGGAATAAAAATCTAGTATATAAGTAAAAACTTTTAATCTATATTATGTTTTGTATGAATATATAGAAATGCGAATATATTTGTTTCTGATTGAACAATTGAACATCTGGCTGTAGCTATTAACGTTAAAAATAAAATTCACATTAACTCGTTTAAAAAAATAAGCAAACCTAGTTATTTTTAAAATAGAGCACTTAATACAGCTGTTGTTGCGTGCGTGTTTAACGTAAAATTATAAGGTTCAAAGAGAAGAGCATAACACCGAGTATATTATGATACACATTCGGTAAGAGTTTAGAAAATGACAAATATAATTTGTTGTTGCACGCTGTGAAATAAGAATTGAAACAATAAAGACAAGCTGCAGAAATATCTAGAATTACTTTTTGAATTAACTTTTCATATATATATATATATATATATATATATATATATATATATATATATATATATGTGTGTGTGTGTATGTCGGTAAAATTTGACATAGCTTAATTTTAAGTTGGATATATATATATCTTATTTTTGTTTGCCTATATTACATAATTGTATTGATGTAGGTCTCCCTTAATGATTTCTACTTCTTTTATCCTGTATTTTCCGACGCCACTGAGTTCCTGCTGTGTTGACAATATCATCCGTCCATCTTCTGTTTGGTCTTCCTTGGCTTCTTTTTCCTCCATGTGGTCTCCATACTACCAGCTCTTTTGTCCATCAATCATCACATTGTCTTCCAATATATCCAGCCCATGCCCATTTATTCTTGGCCATTCTTTCACTGATATCTTCTAACATTGTTTCTCCTCTGATTTTTTCTGATTTTATTTTATCTTGGAGTCGAATTCACACGACATTTTTCTTTCAATCTTACTCATTCTATCAATTACTTGTTTTGTTCATGGCCCTGTTTCTGCGCCACACGTCATTACACACTGGTTAAATAATTTTGCTGTGTTTATTAATTTCACTTTCGAGCATCCTCTCTATTCTGTGATATGCGACCCATCCATGTGTTGCTTTGTTATTTTTTGTTGTAAAAACTTTATCTAAATATACAAATTCATCTAAGGGGTAAATTCCGTTATTACGAAAACAGTCGATTCGTTATTAAAAATTCGTGTACAGTATATAGGACACTGTGACCGAAAGAATTGTTTAATCGTATAATTTTCGCGATGATTGCAGTAATTCACCTATGCGGAAACACGTTAGAAAACCGTATTTACGGTCACGCTCTGGTAAAATATTCTTAAATAAGTAACAATGTAAGTATTTACATTATCGGTTTCGCTCCAGTCACGATCAATCTAAAAGAAATTGTAGCTGGTCGAGACCGAACCTGTACCTCTGCATGTATCGATAGTCTGAATGCTCTGTTCGTTAGTGAATCACCAATTGCGTCAAGTGTACTCTATGTAGTAATGTAAATTTCCGATATTTTAAATTAATAATTATTAGTATAATATATATAATATTAGTATTTAATTTAGTTTTTTATACGTTGCTGCGCAAAAACGTGTGAAACATGACAAGTGCATTACACGAAATTAATATGAATTTAAATAATTTCTAATTTCTAGCGATTAATTGATATTATTATTAAGATTTATCTTTTTTTTTAATTAAATTTATCTGTCGTGGTACAAAAACATTTTAAACATGGTATCGCGTGAAATTAATGCAAAATTTTGGAAATTTTTAATTTCTGCTGATTTAAATTTCGCTTTACTTCTTCATCAAGAAGAATCGTAATAGCTAATTTTTTAGTAAAAAAGTTCAGTGAAATTTTTCAAAGGAAAATATAAACAATTAATTAAATATTTAATTAATTTTAAATACAAACATATAAAAAAAATGTATATTTTTTAAATTAAAATCAGAATACAACCGAATTAGATTATTGGCGATTCAAGACTGACTGAAGTCGGACGAATGTAATGTGATCGTGACCGGAGCGTGACGATACCTATAGTGTGAATCAAGCCTTAAACGTTTAAAGCAAATCGACATATAAGACGCGCGAAATTTACAGTTAACCAGCCGATATATTTCGGATACCGATGAAAAATGATTAAAAACTTATTCGATAAAATAAATAAAAAAAAAACAACAAAAAAAGATTAAATCAGAAAAAAAAAATAGAAAAAAAATAAAATTCGAAAGAGTATAACGCGTTGGACCCTTCGAACTGCTGCACGAATGGTGTAATTATTATTTCGTACAATCGTTTTTATTTGTGTATATATTTTTTCTATCGTTCGGTTTTTAGTTTTTATTTTAATGTTACGAAAATGAATAGAGACGATTCTATTTTTTTCTTCCTCTATGGCAAGACGACCGTTTATGTCTATCCTATCGTTTATGTAAATTCGTTATTTTAATAATTAAGAGTTACATGGAAGAACTACGTCTGATGATTATAGTATCGGTAGTGGAGGTGGTGATGGTCCCATCATTAGTGGTATCATGATGATGATGATGATTACTATTATTATTGCGAAGAAATCGTAAATCTTGTAACGGTATATCGTCGTCCGGTTCGATGATGGTACTCGGTGGTCTGTACATCGAACTATTTGTGTTTGATCGAAAATGTTGAAAACAATATTCGCAACTGCAAACCGTCGGTCCGCTTTCGATCGAATTCGTTTCGACGGCTTTTTGAATGTTTATTATCGAGCCGTTCGCCGTTATGACGTCACCGTCCAGCCGTACACCGTCTTGAGCAGCCTGCCAAGAAAAAAATAATGTCGTATTTATAAGTTTTATTTTTTAAAAAAATATACATATATTTTAGAATCCTTTGAAAAAAACAACTTGGACTTATTTGTATAAATATATATATTCTTTTTCTAAAAAAAAAAAAAAACATCTGTGCCTCGGAGCGCAGGGATGAACTAAAACTTAAAGACGTTTTAATTAAATTCGATACGGAGTTTTTTTTTTTAAATTTTTACGCGGATGTATATATAAACACACACACATACATATATATATATATATAAATACCTAATAAGTCGACGCGCCTAACACTACGAAACGTGGTTTGAATCACTGATGTTGGTAGTATATATCCTTCCGTTATTTTTATATATATATAAATAATCACGTTTTGTTGTGTTAGGTGTGTCAACAAAATTACGGAAGGATATATATACTACCAACCCAATGATTCAATCCACGTTTTGTAGTGTTAGGCACGTCGACTTATATACATTCATAAGCTTATTCTTATATATATATATATGTGCGTGTGTGTGTGTGTGTGCGTTTATATATTATGTATATTTGAAAGGCAATGGAAAGGTAAACAATATATATAGTACACTACAATAACACACGGGGCTGCATTGTATCGTGATAACAAAGCGATTGCAGTTAGTTCTCCCGGGTATGTGTGACTATATACCCCAGCGCCATATTATAATTTGCCTTGTACGCTACTTATACTGTGCAAAAAATATGTATAGTAAGTAGTCGCCTACTTCTAATACGGAGACGGGATTAATTGATATATATATATATATATATATATATATATATATATATATATACGTCCATTAATTAGGCTCTTCCGCTCACTCTTTTTAACTCCCCATCTATATCGCGCCAATAGAAGTATTTCAAAACGTAGAAATTACTAGTATAAATCGTTATAATTCTATTAGAATTTTAATTCAACTTTTATACGTCGTCTTGTAGTTATGAAATAAATTTAAACGATTAAAATCGCTAAAATGTTTTCTTTGTAAAAGATCACGAAGTTTTCGGAAGCTGTTTCGCAATTATCGAGCGAATATAAAAAATAAATTATAAAAATTTATGTACGAATTTATAAAATGTAAAAATATTACTTAGATACACAATTTACAAAAATTATCAAAATGATAAAACGGTATTTTTAAATAATCCGATAATGAATGCGGTAAACAATTATTTAAAAATATGGTTTTTATCACTATATTTTGATAATTGTCGTAAATTGTGTATATTAGTAATATTTTACCTTTTGTATTTTTATAAATTTGTTTATAATTTTGTAATATATATTTAAGCTTTTACAAATTCGAGACAAATATTATAGAATCGAAACATGGATTTGGAATTAAGAAAAAGAATAGTGCGTTGGTACGTATGGTCAATATGCAGCGAAATCTTGTGCAATTAACTCCGAAAGCGGGAGAAGAATAAACGCATTCGTAATGCGGGCGTATAGGCGGTTGTGGACCGATTTCGTTTTAAGAACGTTCTAATCGATGCAACGTCGATAAATTGACAATCGTCGAAGATATAAAAAAAAAAAAAAGAAAATATTATGGGCATAAATTACCATTTTTACGTTAGCGATCCAAGGGAAGGATGCATGGAAAGGTAACAACAGGAAGGGAAAGGATAGAGTACATAATAAACGAACATAGGGACCGATGGAACTTACGAAGTAATAAATTCAGCTGGACGCAGGAAAATATGAGACCGCTAATGGTTCTCGATGTGCAACCTCCTGAAAGGAGATGCAACAAAATGATGATGATGATATTTTTTATATTCGAAAATTTGCTCGATTTTTAATCAAGAAAAAATTTTGGTTTATTTTTTAACGAAAAATAATTACGTTCTAAACTTTTCAAATAATGAACAAACGGTAAACTATATGGAAAAAAAAATAATTATAACAATTTTTAAAGTAAACCCCCTACTCGGTTTAAGTTGTTTATAGTTGAAAATTGATAATTGTATTTCTTATGTATCTCGGTTTTTATTTATTTTATTTTATAAACGAAAAATGACTTAACTGATGGAAAAAACTATCATTCGAATGTAATTAACGTTTACCATTATTATTTTCTTAATAATGAGAATGCCTCTATGGCTTACCAGTGATTTATATTTGTAATTTTGTTTTTATTTTTTAGCATGTTTAACAGAAAATACGCTATATATATATATTTATATATATATATATATATATGTGTGTGTGTGTGTGTGTGTGTGTGTAAGGAGAAAATGAGAGAAATGGACACAAGAGTTTACATGAACATATTCATTACGTATATTGGCGTCATTGTAGATATTATAGACCACTGTTCCGCAGTATTTTAGCCTAATTGAAAGTTCTCTGCGTTTAATTACAATTAATATAAAACAGAAACGTAAATTGAGATTTTTTTTGTTCAATTGATAGTAGCAGTTATAAATGTCCGTGTCGTAAATTGTATAAATGAACGAATGAATAATCATTATACTGTTATTGTTTTTCTGTTATTGCTAATAAATTTAAATAAAAACATACTAACCTCTTTCGAGAGCGAAGGTCGCATGTGTCTCTATTTCATCTTTAGTGTAACTTAGAGGATTTTTTTTTTTTTACGTATACGTCAATTACATAGAATACCGCGTTAAAATTCGTGTAATTATATGGTACAAATATAATAGGGGATACCCTCGCATTATGACCTAGATTCTGTGGTCTCGCAATAGGAATCTGATGTCGAGAAAAAAAATTGGAACGAATGTTACGTGTCTGAAACTTAAGGGAGTAGCTGGGAATAAAGCTTGTTTTTTTTTTTTCTTTTTTTAACGGCCAGTATTTGTGTTCCTAATTCGCGCCTTACGAACCTGTGGCTAATATTATTCGAGATAACTAATACTTATACTAACTAGTTTAGTCGCAATGTATTTCACAAATACGCAATTTTTTTTTTTTAATTAGGCATGTTGTAATTTATTTTTAACATGGAACATAAATCAAATTATGTATATCCAGTTGTAAAAAATTGCAACAATAATAATCACAAAACGTTAATATATGTTAGAAATTTCTGAAAATATTTTAACGTCTCTAAAACACTGAAAACTGACATATATCTTATCTTTATGTATATATTTAATACTAAAATTTGTAAATAAGATGATATAACATTTTATATATACATAGTTTAGGAGTTACTAATATTTATGGTAAAATGACGTCTTCACAGTTCTCACAAAGTCCTATGACCGTCATTTGAATGCAACAATGCATTGTTTCAGTCTTTATAAAATTTTCAAAGACCTTTTCGAGCATAGGTCGATAACTTTTTGAAATTTCACAGATCTGTCTATGGTATCCCCACAAAAAATTGCGCAACTTTGAGTTCTTTTCGAAACTCTTTTTGCACTGTCCTGATAGATTCACGCCGAAAATAACGTTCCACCAAAACGCACGCTCCACATAAACCGAAACTGGACAAAAACGAATCTCTCGTGTGTACATTAAACGTGGAGCACGCTGTTTGCGTTGTAGCAGACCAACCGCGGTATGTAAAAAATAACCGTCCGTCTTCTCTGGGTCACCCTATACATTAAAAACGATTAAATTCGTTCATACTTATAATTTAGATGTAATGAGTCATTCTAAAATTTGTCCTCCATTACGAGAAATGTCACCCGCTGATTTTTACAACATTTTCAGTTATCTACTTTCCTATATGACGCAAAGTTTGAAACTAGTAAAAATTTGACCGCAGTAGACAGAAATATGGAGACGTTGTATTCATATATCTGCATGAAGTGTGGATATTCTTAATTTTTTTTTTTTTGTTTATTTTATTAGTTTCGAAATCCATGACAGTGCCCATATTTTTGACTATTTCAACAGATTCGAATCACGAATATGCGCTAAAATAGTTTTTGTAGTAGGAAACGTGTTCGATTATCGGATATAAATATTTCAGTAGTTTTCTCGAATGGGAAAAAATTAGTAAAACTTTCTTCGTTTGGTCGGGTACTATGTATTGCTGCTACGGCCAGAAGCACCCGAAAGTAAGTATGAGATGTTAGATGAGATTGATAATATTTATAGTTCGAAGAAACTGAATTGCTGCTTCCACAGCAGTTGGATCATCAGATAAAACAGTTTTCAAAGAATTACAACTGAAGTTTTGGGGACGGTATACAGAATATTGTGGGCAGTCAAATAATAAGTGTTGGAGTGTCAAGGGCGTCCGGACACAATGAGCGTACAAAGGTGGATTTGTTTTATTTAAAATATGACCATGAGTAAGTGCGGTGTGACCAATACGGATACGGGACAGTACTACATGTTCCTTTCTGCTATGCACTAAATACTTTCAAGGAAGAGGAGAGGAGCGAATAGTTCTAAGACGATTTGTTGGGTGAATTGCATTCCACAGATCACAGAACAATTTAGCGATTGCTTCTGTTTCGGATATAGGGATTAAAGGATAAGGTTGAATTCGAGCTGCCTTTAGGTGCTTTATCAGCTAATTCATTGAATGTAAAACCTGTGAGACTTATTAGAGTTATTTTATTGGTATAAGAGATTTAAGATTTTTATAGCAATAGGATGAAATTTGGAAGAACCAAAGTTAAAACACGTAATAGAAGAGAATGAATCGGAACATACTAGATGATCATTATGGTTTTCTGTGACAGCAGTAGATATAGCAAGGTATTCAGCGGAAAATACCGAGTATTGTGGAGGTAAGCTGTAACGAAGAAGATCATCCTATGGAACCACCGCACAACCACAATATTTATTAAATTTGGATGCGTCGGTATAAATTTTTTTACATCCTCTGTATCTCTTTATAGATTATTCAATGGGAATGTTTATGTTATCTGTAGAGAGTGAATTTACTGTGGGCGGAGTTAGAGATGTGTCGAGTTGGATGGGAAAAGAATGTCAGGAAGGATATTGCGTGTAATTTTTATAAATTAAATCAGGAATTTCTGGAATAGGAAAGTTATCAGAAAGTTGGGAAAGTGTTTGTAGGTGTATATAAAAGTTTTCAATTAGGTATGTTCTTCTTAAAAAGGGAGGGGATTCTTCGGCTTCGCAATAAAGACTGTCAATCGGACTTGTGCGAAAAGCACCAATGGCTATTCTAATTACTGTATTACAGATGCTATCCACTTTTCTCAATGTCGTCTTTTTGATGGCTGTGCTGTATATTACGTTTCTGTAGTCCAGCTTTAATCATATAAGACATCTGAATAAATGCAGTAGCCTATTTTCTCAGCATATTCATGTCCGCAAAAATTGAAACCAGTAATTTGTTTACGCGTTCTTTCCATTTTAACTCATTATCCCACAGTGTAAGCCTAGAAATTTTATGACTGATTTCGTTTTTATAGGTTAATTTTTAATTGTGATCTGGCCGCGGTTTTTGACTGAGAAAGTATCAAACCATTTCCCGGTGCCCAAATTGCTATGTTTGTTACAGTGTCCTGTAAAATTGTTTCACCCACTGAAATGTTTTGGCATAGTAAAAAGATTGCTATATCTATCATCTGCAAATATACTGATGAAAGTGGGTTTTTGTATCGTTAATGAAATATTGTTTATCATAATGTTAAATAAGGTAGGGCTAAGTACCGAGCCCTGTGGGACACCATTTTCAAGTGGGTGTTGTGTTGAATAAGTACTTCCGATTCGAACCTGAAATTTTCGGTCATCTAAGAAGTTTTTTATAAAGTAACATAGTGCATCTAGAATTTTACGTCTCCAAGTTGTATCGGAAGCTTTTTAAAGATACCGATAAAACATGAGCTTTGTTTTGCATATAGAATTGTATTTTATTACTAATATAATACAGTGTATCTTTTGTTGACCTGTTTTGACGGAAGCCGAACTGATGAGGTGCTAATAGTCTGTTGCTCAATGATCCACAGCAGCCTTCGGCTGACCATTTTTTTTTCATTAGCTTACATAATTCAGATATTAAGGATACTGGTCTAACGTTTCCCAATTCATTATTTGACCGTGCTTTGATATAGGTATTACGGTTGCCAGTTTCCATTTTGTTGGATTGATGCGATTCCCAGATATAGTTATAGATACGTAGTAATTGTTGATGGTCGGCCGATGAAAGATGTTTTAAGAATTCTGTGCATATTCTATCTGAACTTAGAAATGTGTTTATTTTTGTAGATTTTAGGGCTTCTTCCAATTCCTTATTAATAAAAGGCATATTATAAGGTTTGTCATTGTCGGAAAGTCATTTCAGGCGGATTGTTTCATGCTCTAATCGATGTAACTCTTCATTCGGTAAATGACAATTACTTGATATCTGTGCTGAATAATTTTCAAATGCTTCTGCCAAAGTGAGTGGGTTGTTACATATCTTATTTTTAATTAGAATACTGTAAAATCTATTTTGTGGTCTATATTCCATATTTTTGTAGCCGAGGTTGTAGAATTTATAGATGAATTTCCGTTTTGCCTGTTTAAATATAAACTTAGCTTTTGCGCTTAGTTTTTCGTAATTAATATATTTTCCAAGTGTTGGATTGTTCTTTAGTTTTCTTAAGGCTTTCCGTCGATTTCGCAGGGCTATTTTATAATCACAGTTCCACCAAGGGTTAATTTTGTTCCTAATGTAATAAGGTTTTCTCTGATATTGAGATTTTCACTGCTTCTAATATATCCGTTGGGAAATTTTAGGTAATTAAATTAACATCCTTTGTTGCAAAGTCAACTGTTATTTGATTTATGTCATTTTGATACTTTTGTCAGTTGGCTTTCTTATTCCATCTTGGAGTGAATTATTGGGATGTTTTTGAGAATATTTATAAAAAGCCGCCGATGATCGCTATCTGTTAGATCACTGTGTTCAGAAACATGAATTGTTTCGGAGAGGGAAACATTTGATATGATTAAGTCTATGTTTGACCATGTTTTATACGACAAACTATAATGACTTATATTATCAAATTGTAGTTGTCAATTACGTTTTAAATTATCCTTCCCTTTTTATTCCAGTTTTGGCAGTTCTAGTGGGGACTGTGAGAAATTGTGTCCTCACAAATTATGAATGGTCTAGGAAGTTGATTGATTAACGTATTCATTTCAACCCGATTTATTTGCTGCGAGGGTGGTTATATATTACGTAAAGTAAATTTTTGTTCTTCTGTTTCGATAGAGACCGTTATGTTTGAAATTGTGCTAACAGTATTTATTTTAGAATAGTGTATATCATTTTTATATCTGTGGGTATATCGTCGTGTGTTCTGTATTGAGAATTTGAATTTTCCTGAAGTAAATTAAATGATTTTAATTTTACTGTTTGTGTTTGTTTTAGATTTGTTTCTTGTATGAAAATTTATGTTTGTATAATAGTATTTTAAAATCTTCATAGTGTCGATAATATCCGTTACAGTTGCAATTTAAAATACGTATATTCATAATAATTTTAATTATGTTATCAAAAAAAATATATAGTTTTTAATCAGTGGTTGAGAGATAATCTGATAATTTTTTAATTATTTTTGTAAACTGGATTTTTGCTGTTCTATCCCTTAGAGAAGGTTTATTTTCTGAGAGAATATTACGTAATGAAATCTTCTGTAAAGTCTTTTACTATGTTTATCATATACTTGTTACGTTTGCACATATCAACAAATATTGTTAACTTAGAGAAAGGGGATATTTTCTTTCATTTTCCTGAATGTTTTCGTCAAGATGTTTCAGCTGTGCTTTAATTCACTTTCAGTTATGTCCATTTTTATAGACTATCTGAGAGGTCTGTGTCTTGATCTGTATTAATTAGAATCAGAAGATGACTTATTTTTTACTTTTTTATTTGTTTTATTTTTGGGTTGCTCGCTAGTAATTGATTGCTCAGAGGTGTGAGTCGTGCTTGTCGACCAGAGTCTTTTAAGAATATTGTTAGAGTTTGTATTTGACTGCGGTAAGTCATAATTTTCTGTGAGCACTTTTCCATATTTTGTATATCCGCGTCAGGAAGGTTGCCGGTGGCTACAGTCAGTTGTTGTTTGTTTGTTTCTTCTTCTTCGACAACATTGGTACAGCTTTTACCAGTATGCCCTTTTTCGCCACAAGGAAAGCATGCAACTTTATATATTCGATATGTCACATCTTGGTACCGTAGAAGAAGAATTTCTGGAACATTTTTCACTTCGTCCGTGTTAATGAAAAATTGTCTTTTTGAGTAAATGCTCGTATCCATTTGTTTCACCGATTATCTTATAAATGAAATCTGAGAATCAACATTTATATTATGGTTTATTTTTCGGGTTTCTTCAATTATTGAATGAGGTATAGAAGGACATATGTTTGATATTATTATACGCTTTTTAGAGTTAATTAATCCTTTTATTTGTATAATGTTATTATTAACTTGGATAGTGTTGTGATTTTCCATTAATTTATCAAACGTGAGAAGACTTTTAAATTTCGGATTTTTAAAATAATTAAAAATTTCGTATCGACTTTTAACGTTCGTCGAAAAATCTCAATGATCACTGTTTAATTTTCTGTTTAGATTTTTTTCGATATAATCTAGAAGAATTTTACGACTTTTACTCGAGGTATAAAAAATTTATAAACAATTATTTTGTCTATTCAGTTGCATGAAATTTGATTTTCTTCTGCTACTTATCTTGAAGAATGGCAAAGGGGCTATTTTAAAAATATAATTGATAAATTTACGTCGTGAACATGGCTGTAATATAAATGTGCGATGTACTGTAATTTTTCGTACGATTTGAATAATTATTTATTTTTTATCTTTATTAAGTTCTCGTCTATAAAAATCAATGGGAACGTGTAAAAATTCAAAAATTAGTCTGGATACTTTCTTTGTTCTGTACACGGTATATAGAATACACGGTAGGTATCACGCGCATACCGGCTGGCAACTACTACGTCATTGGTACCCAACTAGACTCCGCCTCTGTATAGAAGAAATATAGCGTGAACACTCTTTTTGGTTAAATTGTGTTTTTTTTAACTAGTTTACTTTTTATTTTTTAAATTTTGTTTTATTTCCTCTTCTACATAAATAATTTATTTTAATATCGTATTAATTACAGCTGTGTTACCACTTCTCACAATTAGTTTAGTGCTGTTTCATTTTTAAAATAATTCAAACAGTAAATAATATCTTTAAATCGTGACTTTTGGGGAGTATATACATGCGTGCATTTGAAGATACACAGACTTATTACTTTATGAACATTTAAAATTTTAAATAATAAAATGTAACAAAAATCTAGGTGCATAAAGAAATGTCTCACTCGCCGAATTGTAGTTTGTGTAATTTCAATTTATTCCTCTCTTTCGTCCGTCGTTGGTATTTTTGTTTCCGTGAGTTGTTCTTTTACTGGACTTTTCCTTGTTCAGCGTCTTAATCCTGATAAATGTTCGTGCTCTAACATAACACGAAATGGCGAATTCGTGAACACCTGTGTTACTGTATTTCGATTTCAATGCGTTTATTAGTGTTTTCATTACGTCCGAATTCTTATTAATGCTACTGTCGTGGTTATTGTTACGGTCTTTTTCCATATTGTATATAATGCTTATCCATTGTTCGGTGGGATTCATTAAAGCACCCCTCGATATTGTAGCGAGCCAGCCCATTTGTTTAGGTGGATTGAATTCTGTTGGATGGCCGTATTCAAAAGCAGTATCTAACCCTCGTTTTTTCATTCGATATGCAACATAACCAGCTAGCATTTTTAACAAATCTTTCTTTTCACCGTGAACGTGGTCCAATTTTTCATCTCACTGCGTTCATTATCATTATGTGACTTAAACTCGGTCAAAGTTGGTATCATGAAATGAGGAATGGAATCCTTTTTTTAATATATTTTTCGTGTTGTTCTCAAGTAATTCTGATTGCAGATCACGTTCGAAATCATCTTCATTAAAATGAAAAGAGCATACGCGAGCACTTTCAATATTGAAGTTGTCATTCCTTCTGCTCATATGCAACCACTGCTTTCGAAAAACTTTATCTTTAGGAAACCGATGAAAGCTAATACCTAATTTATGAGCATATATGCTTACAACACCCGAAAATAGCACAACAAGGCATAATATAAATGTTAATAAGATAATAAAAAATTTAACCAACTTATGTGCGAAAGGTCTATATCAAATAATTAGTGAGATAAAAATATTATGCAGTCTTACCCTGATAGTAATTAGAAATAAAATACTTTAAATGATAAAATTAGGAATTCTGCACTAAAAAATAAGAAAATGCCATAAACACAAATCAAAAACCGCGCGAAATAATACGAAACAACGCCACAGAAATAACAAAATGAGCCGTTCTATAACAAAAATGGATTTCCGATGGGTACCAACTACGTCACAATCTCGTTTGACTACTGCGCACCTAGTTCGTGATACCTACCTTGTACTTCTATTTACCTTGGTTCTGTATGTTGTATTTGGTTCTTTTTTCTTTTTTTTTTTTTTTTTTTGTAATTTATGTACTTGGAGAAAAAATCGTATATTAAATATTTTATTTTTATTTTTTACTCTAATACGTTATTTCATGTAACTTATTAAAACATAATAATTTAATAACAGAAAAAATACACAACTAATTATTATGGTTAAGATATTACTTTTGTCGCAGAAATCGCACCTATCGAAAGGCGATACAAACGTTCGTAGCTACTTTTGAATTATGTGAAATTATTTTTGGATATGTATTTATGTAGTATTTTATGATCCGTTTTTACAAAAATGAGTTAATATATATACAGTGAACTACCGATTATGGGTGGTCATTCCGGAATTGTAAAAAAATTTACTAAATGGAAAAAATGCAATTTCTCATTCTGCTGCTTTACAATCTGTCGAAACTTTGTTAGATTATTTAGGACAAAGAGGATTTAATTACGATGACATCACTGGCGTTCGTAAAATATACGTCGATCTACGACGTGAAATGAACAACCACAAGCAAAGACGGATTTTTAAGCAGTAGATGTTAAAATGAAAATTCCTAGTTTGATGTTACAGAACATCGGCAAATGTAAGTCATTTTTATATTTTTGTAGTGATGTTAATTTTTTCTTTAATGAAAAGTAATTTTCGGATTATCCTCGCGACCCATCCCGGTGGTTAACCAGGATAATCGGGAGTTATATATAAAATTTATCTTTATTTAATGTACTGAATAAACATTTAACTTACGAGAAAATTAAATTACAAGGAGCGATACTAGAGCCGTATTAAAAATGAAATTAATAGTAAACAGTGTAGTCATAGACAGAGTTTCTAAATTTCAGTATGTCGAAATCTTTTTTCATCAAGTAAATCGATCGATCGAAGAAAAAGCAACTTTTGAAATATATGAAAAATCTGACGACTTGGAAAGATAGTAATTTACAATTAAGACTAGGGACGGATGCGGTGTTAATGGCCAGTACTACATTACGGTACGAAAAATTCTATTCTCAATTTATATCAACTTGTTCTGAATTCTGTTATCGAAGGACATCGGAAGCCCGGAGAGAAGAAAAATGTCATGGATAGCTGTCGATGGTACAAGACATCTACCGAGTTGACAGAGGTGTCCAAGGACAAAGACGGAACAGCTATGTTGATCGTCAAAATTCGGCCGAAGATGGAGTAAAAGGAAGAAGAAGATGATAATGAAATATATTAGTGGTCAAGACGTGGAAAAAATTTTAACCGATGTCGTTGTTTTGGACTATTTATTTCGTCACTGCGTTATTCTCGATGTGTGACAATTATATTGAATTTAGCCAATCAAAAGATCTCTGAAGTTAATATGTCATAGCACGAAACAATAGGTAGGCTCTTAATAGAAGAAACTTTTAGTTGAAGCGTTCAGAAGTTGACGATCGGAGATAGATCGCCCGTAAATTAAAATATCGTGTTAAACATTTTTCGTACTTAGTAAAAGGAAGAAGATGATAATGAAATATATTAGTGGTCAAGACGTGGAAAAAATTTTAACCGATTTCGTTGTTTTGGACTATTTATTTCGTCACTGCGTTATTCTCGATGTGTGACAATTATATTGAATTTAGCCAATCAAAAGATCTCTGAAGTTAATATGTCACAGCACGAAACAATAGGTAGGCTCTTAATAGAAGAAACTTTTAGTTGAAGCGTTCAGAAGTTGACGATCGGAGATAGATCGCCCGTAAATTAAAATATCGTGTTAAACATTTTTCGTACTTTTCTATGTTTCGCCTAGAAGTTGGTGCGATTATGTTATTGTACCCGCAGTTTTCATTTGCAGTTTCTTATTTCCCTAATAAACTTGATTCCAGATTTCTTTCGGGTTCCGCTAAACGTAGATGATTTTTACATACGCCCCAAGGAGTGTCACTAAGAAAAAAAAACGTGTAGATTTTATAGATATATATTTCGTTATAATCTTAACTTGATGTTAAATAAACAACTCTTTTAATAACTAGTTCACCGCTCAACACAGTACGTATCTTGTCAGATGGTATAAACGAGTGTGAAGCAATTAACCGAGTAGGGTTAAAACTCTTAAAATATGATCATCATTTACGAGACTATATCTTGCGGTTTATTAATGCGTAATATTTAACAGAGCGTGTCGAGAAGTTTAACTGCTTCCATACGGGCATATTGGAAAAGTCGCTTTTCATGATTTTTGACGAGCTATTCGATGAAACCATCAGTAAGAATCGTCCGAAGATCACGGAGAATGCACATAGGATGACACCGGTGGTTCTTATCGTCATTTGCATTCTTAGCACATCCCCATAGTTGAATGCCGTAAAGCTTAATCTTGCATGCTAGCAGTGATTGCTGCAACGTACATGCCATTTTCAGAATATGTCCACGATAACGAAGATCGCGAGGGATAAATGTAGACAATTATTCCTAGGGCAATTATAATCGAAGAAATGTATATATGTGTATATAATCACATATATACCCAAAGACTGATAGACTGACCAAACAACGCATCCTAACCATTCAACTTGTCTTTACTTTCCGATAAGTTAGTGTACTCATTTACCGATTAGACTGAGAGATGAGTTGATTAAAGCCCTTTTCACTACTAAGGAAACAGAGATGGGTCGTGCAAAGAAAACGCTAGAGCATTATCCTCAGCCATTCGACTTGTCTTGGCTTTCCAGCAAGTTAGTATATTCACTTACCGATCAATTGGGCGGACGGATGAGTTGACAACAGACTTTTTTTTTTTACCATTAAGAAATTATTGTCCTTTTTATATGGTCGTGCAGAGAAAACGCTAAAGCATTATCGCTGCGATACGAACGATTATTACCACCGCATCTTAGGAAATCGCGGAAGTCACTTGTTCTATTAGCTGAGGTAGATGCCCACGAGAAATTCGTGCTCGTTCGAATTCAAGACCCAAAACCTATATGAAACGAATATGGCGAATTTTCACTTATTAAAAAGCCCCGTTACGTTCGTATCTCTTATATTTATATCACCGATAATAAAAATGAATACAGACGATTGATCTATTGCGGAAATTTTTCGCGAGTACGAATATTTTAATTAAAATCTAAATCTCCGGCTATTTGCGTTTTAAAAAGGAATTTAGCGTAAAGTCTTACTTGTAAAGCTTCCACTTTGTCTCTACGTTCATCTTCGGTATTCATCGTAACGAATCGCAGCACCATTAAGTTTAACGAAGCGGCCACGATGGCTAAACCGAGCAATATGAAACCGACGGTAAAGACGACGTAATGAGGTCGATTGTTGAGCGTATTGTCTTTTTGCAAAGCGACCATATCGCCGAAACCGATGGTGGTTAAAGTGATGAAACAATAATAAATCGAATCGAAATAATTCCAATTTTCGTAATGACTGAATGCGGACGCACCGATGACGATGGTGAGCGAACTGAGCGTCGTTACTACGCAGATTAGATTAGTTTCGGTCGCGTGCGTTTGTTTACAATTAAACGCGATTTTAACTCGTCTAATCACGATGGACGATAAAGCGTTTAGTCGTTCGCCGATACTTTGAAACATCACCAAACCGAGCGGTATCGCGACAATACCGTAGCACATGGTGAATATTTTACCGCTAACCGTATAAGGAGTCGAATGACCGTAACCTGTTTGTACAAAAAAACAGAAAAAAATAATAACGCGATTTCATTATTAATACCTGTTGATTATTAAACGTGATCATTAATTTCCTTCGATAAAATACGTACCTAATGTACGTAACAAGTTTTAATGACAAAACTTACTAATGGCGGTGTACTTCGATCATTGTAAGACTTCTGACACAATCGACCATAGCACACTATTAAATCTAATTTAAACGCTCACGGTCTTAGAGACAATATATTGAACGGCGCTTAAAGCTAGCCTATCGATAGAAATGAGCATCCGTTGTGAATATATTTAGCGAAACGTTAGTGTTCTTTAAGATAATATACCAGTCACTTTATCAATTTTTAACTGTACAGCTCGTGTATTATTTATTTTATGAAAAAAATTATTTCAATTAAATACCTCGAATTATGCAATCATATATCGAATCCACTCGCCGCTGGGTTCTTTGTACTTTTCAGGCCGGAGCTTAATCCCGAACGGAGCGCGTCCGCAGATTATACGACAGTCAAATAAAAGCAGACACGGATCAAGAGCGGCTACTGATAGAAAGTCTCAAGCAGACTTTTAGTGACAGGATAGTCAGCACGAGGAGACAGAGAGACAGGTTGGAATCTGTCTATAAAACTCTGGTTTCCTAAGACTGCTTGACGAGTTGAGGTCGCCTGCATTAATAAGTCTCACATCCCAGTAGGATAGAGCGCGACGGTCTCCAGTGGAGCCACTTCCCGACAGTGTCGGAGCGGCTGAATTAAAAATACGGAAGGTAACGGAAAACCATCGCATTATGTTCCTAGTAAATTCACATCTATGGCAGGTAAAACTAAAAGTTGCCCCTAGTCTCGGCGCCTCTTAAATGGGGCAGGGGTACGAAGAATCATCGCACCTGCGATGGAAAATAATTTAGCAAGGTACCGACAAACATGGTTTTTGAAGTAGTGAAGGATATAGAGGCCAAGCTTCGATAACGATGGCTCAACAAGAAAAATATATCGAATCTAATAGGAAGTCTCAAAAAATCTACGTTATTGTATGCAAAAACAAGTATAAAAAAAGTTTTTGACTATACATATATATATATATATATACATTTTATAGAAATGGTCTTACAAAAATTACTCTAATCCGTAAAGTTGCATATTAGTAACGTTTTGAAAGCGTGTATAACATGTCATAAAATTTATTATCAAAATTATACACCGTAGGATTAAAAATACAGGATTGTGTTTAATAAAAATAATGCGTAAGTTTCATACTAACGACACTTTTAACGCGTATATAACGTGTAATATGATTTGTTGCGTATAAGTAACATTACGCACCTTGGGTTTAATATTATACGTAAATGACCTTTGAAATTTGGATGTATTAAAAATTATCCGTTACAGAGATGATAACTATAGTAGTTATTAATTGTGGATAGTGTTCAAACGTTGATGTGTGTGCGTTTTTTTTATTCTATCACTAATTAAATAAAAATCATCTAGTTGCAATTATAAAGAAGGCAAAATTTTAAATATATTCTTCCTTACAGCTCACGCCCAATTACAAAAAGCAAAAAAAAATGGATAATGCGAATATCAAAATAAAAAAGTTATAAGAATTGTTAGATGAAAAGTTAAAAATAAATGTATCCAAGATTAAGGTTACACTCGAAGTAAATTGTACAGATGGAAAGTTGAATTTAATGTTCGTTCTAGTATATTGCTCCTTAAAGCACCTAGTCAACCTGCTATGTTATTTGGGCAGCACATAGTTAAAAATTACGTACGTTGTACTGGAATCGCATTTTTGATTAACTAAGAAACTTTAGACATATGAGCTCACATAGCATACTACGAGTAATGTATTTTAGTACCTGTCAGTTGCACGAATGATACAAATATTTTAGGGATTGAATATAATATATTTATCATAATAAGGGTCCCATACGATGTCTTCAAGTTGAGAACGAACAATATAGTAAATTAATGTTTTACGATTGTTTAATGTAGAATAAATTTTAAAGTTTCATAAACACTATCTGTAATACGATTGATACGCATCGAAAATTTAAGGTTATTGTCGATATATACTCCAATATCACGCGTGATAGTATTTATGTAAATTTTCACATCAGCGAAAAAAAATTGGAGCTAAAACTAGCACCTCTGCCATTGATAGGTATCCAAAATAGTAGAGAACCAAATTGAAACCCTGCGGCGCACAGGAAGAGGAAGGATATCTTCTAGAAAGATAACCGTGAATGTAATAACTACAAAAACATAGATACGATTTAAACAGTAATAAATAGTGTTCAGAAAGCCTATATAAGATTGTAAACGACAAAATATAATGATTTACCTTATCAAAAGCCTTACTAAAAATATGTATCAATATTATCAATTTGCAGTTCTTGCTCAAAAAACCATATTGTTAATTGCAAGATATAATGTATTAACGATAGTGTTGATTTGCAAAGAGCGTACGAGATTAAGTATCTATACTAATAGATTACCTTAATTGGTAATAAACGTTTTTTTATATGTAATGTGGAAATTGATGAAATTAAATTACATCTATTACTTGAAACAGTAATATACTTTTTCGCAGAACATTTGCGTAGATTGTACCTAACATTAATGTGTGTTTCTATTCGTGTAATTTAATCAATTTCTATTATTCGTGTAATTTAATCAATTTCTATTAATCTCATTTATTTATTTCATCGTTATATATGCTAAAAACGAGTATAACGGTATACGTTAGTGAAATAAATGAAAATCAGATGCAACCGGCATAGCGAAGAAATTTTTTTTTCGAAAAATCTCTACCGAAAATGAAAATATTTGTTCAATTTTCATCGATTTCAGTTTGAAAAGTTAATACGGAACGTTGTTTAAATCCGACAACACATAGGTTAATTATGCTTTTTTGAAGTCTCGTATATTTTGAATTTTGTATTAGTTATTTTTTAGAATATATTGACGTTGATTTAAAATTATTAATATTAATTTGATTTTTACTAATCACGCATATATATATATATATATATATATATATATATATATATATATATATATATATATATATATATATAATCATATTCATTACCTATCGTTGTCAGTAACGTAGTGGCAAAGTAGAATGCTCCGGCGAATTTCCACTGTCTTCCGGCTCTGTGAGGTTCCAATTTTAAAACTAAAGTTTCTATTACGTGATATTCTTCCTGAGTAATGTTGTACTTACGCAGAAACATCTTTTCGATTTCTGTGAATAGAATAAACGACAATCGGTATCCATATTAATTCGTTAAAATGTTAACAATATCGAACAGTATTAATTACTAAAATTTAATTATAAATTAAACGTAACAAACTATTTTAAAAGTAGGTTTCATATTTGGATACCACGAGAATTAAAGTTCTATCTTAAGTTTCCGTCAGTTAATTACAAATTTTAATAAAAAAAAAATGGAAAATAAACACTATTTACCTTCAAGTTTCAAAGTTAGAAGAATGTTTGGTGCATTTAGTTGCGGAATGAGAAGTTTAAAATAATAGTTTTACAAAAACGACTGATTTTAATTTTGTGAACAGCATCCACCGTGTTAAATATAGACTAACAGCGTACATCTAAAAGAACCTAACGAACTAAATCAATACGATACTAAAATGAGGTTGCAAATATTACTGTCGTAAAATGGACCTGATAGTAAATAGTCACAAGACTTATGAAAATTGTACGTGCATATTTTTGTATTCAAGTCAGGGATTTTAATAGTCAACGTACGGTGTAATAATATAATAAAACGATGAAGCTTAGACAACTGGATAGAACTTTCTGATCTTGGACTATAAGCCTAGCCAGTTGGATACAACTTAATGATCTGGAACCCGAGAAATAGGAGTAATTTCTACGATGCGAATTGAATCGGACCGTACTAAAGAATTTATTGTGCACAGATCTTAATGAAAAAGTATTATATATTAGTTTCTACCCCAAAACGAGAGACGGAATTTGAAAAAAACGGACTGGAAAAATTTTAAAACAAAAACGGTGGTTAAAAGTGAAAAATTTTCTTTCATATGTTAAACCTCATAAATTGAAATTAAAAGTTTACAGGGAAAGATCGTAGAGGAATGGTCAGTTGTTACGACAATGCCAAACAACTGATAATAAGAACAAAGTAACAACATACTGAATAATTTTTCTAAAAATAATTTATTAATAAATTTTATTTTTATTAAGTTAACTATTCATTTCAAATTATATGAGGGAATGCATGTAGATGTAATTCCTGTAAATTTGTGCAACAATTTTCACACCAGAGGTATTCAGAGGCTCAATAATAAACAAAACCGAATTATATTAATTATTAAGTGAACATTTATGCATTAAATAATTTGGGTAATTTTAAATGAATAAATATAATTCAAACATTTAAAGAAAATAATTACTGTAAAATGGGTGAATAGGATCAAATTTGGGGAAAATTGTATAATACTCTTCTTTCACTTATTCATTAAATAATTAAATAGTGGACACTCAAGATAATCCTTTATTTTATACAAGTCACATAATTTAAAAAAGATTATATGGCTGCACTGTTTATACCGGGTGTATAAATATTTTTCTACTTATAGAAATGTTGTCATTATAACTTTGTGTGGTGTTTGATTTTTGTTAATTTTGGGAACACCGACCTTTTCCAGCTGTTTTGAATTTTTATACTACTGTTATTTTTAACATTACTTTTGGTAAGTATTATTTGGATGATCATGTAATTTTTTTTTTAAATTTATAATCTAATTTAAAATATGGGTTTTATGGGAACACATTTGATTTCATTAATTGAAATTGTTTATTTCATTCGAGAACTGATTAGTATCATGCTACGTGATTACATAAGAGATCCATGTAGTATAAACAATATAAAAAAATTCGTGTAGATGATTTTAAAGTAACCTATTGCGGCAATTAAATTTGGCAAAAGTATCAGGTATGTAGATAAAGATTTTAAAATTCCATATTCAGTGCTATACCGTTATTATAAAAATCCTGACATCCGTCCATAAGGTGGATAAACAGTACTATTACCCGAAGAAGGTACTGCGATAGTCAGAATGGAGTTATATATGTAAAATTTTGAGGAAATGAGTAGGAAAAAAATTTTTTTTTTTTTGTGAAATAATTGCAGAACAAGTAGAGCAGATTGTAAAACCATCAAGTACAAAAAGAGGGTACTGTACATTTTTAATTGACTGTACATATTTAGAATAAGTTGAAATTATTTTTAAATTTCTGTTTTATAAAATTCCACTTTATGAATAAATACTATGAACAGTTTGGTTAACCTTAATTATCTAGCACTTACCTACTTATAATTAAACTACGTCAGTTACGTGCATTCTATTTCATCTTTGTATTGCAAATATACAAGAAATAGTGCATGTTTAAAGAAAGAAAGTGATCCTATTCACCCCATTTTACAATACTGTTTAAAATATTATGGCAAACTCGGACAAGATAATTATAATATGACATAGCGTGTCTGTGTATCTTCTGAAGTTGTTAAATTTAATCAATTAAAATTTAACTGAGGGATACAAAATTAAGTTAAAGACAGAATAAAAACCATAGTAGAATGTAGAAAGTTTAATAGTACTGAATAACAGATTCAGTTAATTTTTAATAATTTGAAAAGTATGGAATGTAGTGATTTTTTAAAAATAAAGAACAAAATAGAAGTTAAAATCACTAATTTTTTCATAAAGAAAAATTCAGTAATTTTAACTCCTTTTTTGTTGTTTAATTTTTAATAGATTAATGATTTGATAAAATTCAGTTGGAATTTGAAAAAGATACAAATATTAATATTTAATTTATTTAAATTTTGCATTATACGTATTTATAAATAATCACTTTTTTTATTATGTTTTAGTTTTATTTGCTTTATTAAAGTTATTATTATGTACAGTGGCGCACCCACGGGGTTGCTACCGGGCTTAGCCCCCCAGAAGGCTTAGAAAAGTATAAAATACACATCAAGAAGGCGGGTAACTTATAAGCTCCAAAAAATTTCGCAACTAAAATGATAGTTGAAACAGAAGAGAATATTTGAATGAGCTCACGTTATCACTAATAAAACCTCATCTTGAAGAGCGTGCAAAACAGCATAGATTGCAAAACGTACTGTTAGAAAATATTCGTTAAAATTTTTTGTCGGAGGGGTTGAAAGGGATGTTTGAGTCTACCCCAGATCAATCCTGGGTGCGCCACTGATTATGTATATTACATATATATATATATATATATATATATATATATATATATATATATATATATGTATGTGCTTAATTTATTTAATACTAATAAGGCACTGAATTTACTTAATTTGATATTATCGTATTTTGCATAACGTATAAATGAAATTATGTACTCAGAGAAAGGTAACTGAATAAATTGATTTTACTAAAAACTAGAACAAAGCGTAGATTTTCCTAAATTATAGATTACGTTGTGCTGAAAGGGAAACCGATCCGAGTATACTCCAGAATTGCTGTAATAGCGAACGATGAAATAGTTGTGCCTTTCAAATGAATATGCCTAAAAACACAAAATTCTGTGAATAATTTGGAATTAGTTCAGATCGTTCGCTAACATAAAATAAGAATCTTAGCACGTTATCTTGAAAATAAAAAACACATTTTAACTTAATAGGTTCAACAATACCTAAATGAAGTTTACCCAAAACTGTTTACTCGTTTGGGTAAACAGTTCTTACATGAAAAATGTAAATGTTTGGTTAAATGTCGTTTTGCAAATTATTACACGAACTTTTAACAATACTTCACATTCGGTAAGGGACCTATGTGTGCGAAAAATAATTTTTGTATTTAAACATACACCCTCATATAACGCACGCATACATACATAGCATATAATTTATAGAAGCACTTTAGATTGACTTTTACTTAGCCTACAACTATCCTGTTGGTCATTCAGCAATTCTTATCGTAATATTGGGATATTATTCCAATCCAACAGCGTATTTTTAAGTTATATAATTTAATTTTGGAAACTATGTTCATCAATTTCGATATTTATTACGCTATTACGATTACTTTTCTTTTAGCACGTACTCCGTATTTTCAAAAATGTATATTTCCAATACAATTTGTATGAAACAACGATTAAAGTTATTGATAAATATTTATATATATATATATATATATTATTATTATTTCGAATTAGCCACTGATGGACTACGTTATCAACTGGTCTTGCCATTTTTCTTCCTTTTTTTCCATACTGCTTTCATCCTTTCACTGTGTCTTTTTTTCGTTCTTCGGTCCACAAAATACCAGCTCTTCCTCCTTTCTTTTCCGTGAATTCTTTGCAATTAAATAGTTTCTTCTTTAATATTAATCGCTGTTCTACATCTTCAGGCATAATATTCAGTTTCGCCATGTCATTTTTAATCTCTGTGCACCATGTACCATTCATTTTTAGTTTTCGCATGTACTTAAACAATCTTCCGGTGAGCCTGTTGGCCTCCATCCTTTGAATATGTCCATAAAATCGAATTCTTCTTTTCCGGATCGCGGTAGTAATTTTTTCCACGTGTTGGTATATTTCTCGATCACTTCGTTTGATATATTTTTCACCTTGTTTTACCGGTCCTATTATTGTTCTTACTATCTTCCTTTCTGCGATTTCAAGCTGTTCGTTTAATCATTTTTGGTTAATTTTTAGGCCCTCCGCTGGATATAACGCCTCTGGTCCAATCACAATTGTATAATGTCGCAGTTTAGCATTTCTCGATAAAAGTGTATTATTATATACTTCTTTTGTTAGATAAAATGCTGCTTTCATTCGATCGATACTGTATTTGATTGCTTCTTTTTCTGATGCATTCTGTTCGATTAATTCTCCCAGATGTTTGAATTTGTTAACTCTTAGCGCTTGACCAAACTTTGTTTTTATTTTATCAGGAGCGGCTGTAAATATATATATATACAAATTGGAATCCATTATTTTAAGCGCGTAAAAATTAAATTTTGCAAAATCTGTATCTTAGAAAAATTGCGCTATCTGGCGTTAAATTAATAATTAAATGTTGTTGTTTTTACATACTACCGACGGAGAGCGCTATATTTATTCTCAATAAATTCTCAAAGCGTACTTAGATAATTTAGGACATTTTACGATATTTATACGGGACGAAATATTTTTGGCCACATCTTCAGACGATGTCGACAGAATCATATTCTTCGATCAGCCGAACGGAACGAAGTAGTTATACTAATTTAGCGGGATTTTTCGAAATAATAAAAATAATTTTTAATTTATAATAACTCTATCTTTCACAATTGTATTATAATTTTCGTGTAATTTAGGTGAAAATATGGAATTTATTATGTTTTGTGACTTAGGATCATTTTAAAAATTTGTCCGTCCGTCACGAAAAATGTCCCATTGATTTATACAGGTTCAGAATATACTTTTCCTACATGACGCATGATTTTAAACGATTTGTGTTTGGTGGTGCATTGTGTTTTACTACAAAAATATCAACATATATCCTTTGTATTTGTTTGAAGCGTTATACTTTTTTCCGGTAGATGATACACGGGGTCGCGTTAAAAATTTTACGTGCCAAGTTTTATATTTATCGCGACTAATATTTTAAATTCTACGTAATAAACAATCATCTTAAATATTGTAATAATAATTTTTCATTAATTGATTTGTGAATGAGTTTATTTTGATTTTTCTAAATAATAGGTTCCGTGTTAGTCTTTGTTCGTGGTGTTTTCTTTGAATGTATATTTTATGGTCTATTTTTCGGAATTTCCGTATTTAGTATATTCAGAAGCGGATATTTTTTTTTTAACATGCGGTACTTTCTAAATACTATCGGAAGAGGAAAACATTTCAGAATTTCTCGCAAAAACAGATTTCTAATTGTAACGACCGAATAACTTCAGAATTTTCTTAAGATTAACGTTAGGATAAAAATTTTTACAACACTTTTTCTCTTTTCGTACTGCAGTCGATCTTTATCAGAAGTTAAACAACAACGAGACCTAATGAGATAAGCCGATATTGGTACGGTATAGTATTGACCATGATTACACATTTAAGAATTATTTAATTAATTCCGATATAATATAAATGAATAAAATGATTCAAAGCGATTTTATAAATGTTTGTTACGAGTTGATGAACAATGTAAAAGATGTTTCATAATTTCAGTGAAATGCGGACATTGTAAAAATTGAACAAATTTCGTTTATATTCGACATTTTTTTATTATCATTATATACAATACTATGCTGTGTACCGCAACAAGGGCCAGATGCACGGAGAAAGGAGCTCTTAGATTAGATTATATAGGCTACATGACTTAAGGAAAGATAGAAGTCTTTTTTCAGAAGAAAGTATGTTTTGAAAATAGTTAATGCAGAAATTATTTATCGTATATATAAAATATAAATAAAATGAATTGAAAAATTATTATAAAGTCGTCATCATGACAGTGTCATAATTGTCGAAGAGCGTAGGTGGTCTCACTAATCAGTCGATCAGATTTTACGCTGCCTCGATTCTGCAAGTAATCGCTGTAGGGAATACGTGTTTGCCCAGCTTTTAATATTTTGAATCTAATCTCTTTAAAATCTACAAGTACCTTCTATCTGTCCTTGCGCAATAAACTGAAATATTTCGAATTATTTTTTTGTTTCATCCTTGAAAATATGTCCAAAATATGATACATTTCTCTGTATAATGTGATTTTGTTTTTTTAATGTTCGGTCTGTACTAGTCTTCTTTAAAATATTTTTATTTTACATCCTAGCCGTCCAGGTATTCTCAGCATTCAACGATGGAGCCATATTTCTGTAGGTTCGTATCTATTTAAATGCTTTTTAGTTAAAGGCATAACTTTCGATGTAATATGCCGCCTTATACTAAGACTAAGTGACTGGTCACATAATAGTTGTTTCATGTTTTTCAAGTCTGTTCGAGCATAACTCTAGTCGAACCATCGATGCGGATTTATGATATAGAAATAACATTGTTCTTTATTTTTTTCGGGAAGATTTGTGCCATTTATTTAATTGTAATCGATCTTTCTTTGTTGTTCTAACGTTACTTTGGTGCTATAATCATATATATATATATGTATCTGCGGGTATGTCTATATCAATTATGAATCTTAGCTTAATTTATTTCTTTTTGTCCGATATAATTTGGCTTTTTTAAATCTCAGTTAATAATCTATGGTTTCTTAAAAACCTTCGAATCCCTATTTTCTGAGCTAATCTAATTTGTTTCTCATTATACTTTTATTGTAGTTTTTTTTTTTTTTTTTTGAACGTGAACGATGTATTATGTTATGTATTTATATATCTATAAATACATAACATATATATAATAATTCTTGCGAATAAATAGAGAAATAAATTCCAACACACAGACATACATATATATATATATATCTTTTCCTCGTGTATCAAAATTTTAGCTCGAATATTTTAAATATAATTTGCATCTATTATTTTTTGGAGCAATCGTCAGCGTTCATTTTTTGAATTATTTGCGTAGTAACAACCGGATATTAAAGCAACGACGAGTTGATTATATTTCTATTTTCAACCGCTAGAAACGAATTCCACGCAGAAGCTGACGAAGAGTCTCAGTCTGGAATTGTATTTATCTTTCGACTACTTCGTTTTCAAAAATTATATTCGTAAATTTGTTTGATAAAACCTTTTCAATTTTTTTCTTCGATCGGTTAATTTATTCGTGTAATGTTTTTTTCTTTCTTATTTGAATGTACTTTAGTTCGTTATAAATTACGTACAAATTTATTCGTCGTCTTCCGATATCAAAACTCGTTTGATACAGTTATTATTGATCATTTTTTAATATGACGACGATTACTCGCATTGAATGTTTTAAAATATTAAATAATTCGATAAGTAAAATTTACGATTCGCACAAATGAAAATTCATCTTTCCTTTTCGATATGGACATTAAATAAATCATACCAAACAAGGTTTGAGACAATGGACATGACGGCATAGAGAAGAATGTTAAGAATTCCACATGGATCAGTCGTAGAACAAATATCTCAATTCTGCAACTGTTAAACATCAAACCACACACCGAGGAATAATACCGATAATTTATAAAAGAATGTTGAAATTTTTCGAACATATTGTTCGAGCTAATAGCGGAAAAGGCGGTCATTCAGGAAAAGTACAAGGTAAGCGACAGATTTATCGATCGAATTAAGAAGGTAAACACCGGTGTCCGTACGGCCCAAAAAATTATGCGCCAGACCGAGAACAGAAATATATGGAGAAAACTTTCTTCGCACATTGGATGGATGGATGGATATATATATATATCTCATCATCATCGGTTGCTTCTTTGATGCTAAAAGATTGCATAACATCTGTATGTAAAGTCGAATATTTGCCCTTATAATCATCTGCTCCTCGCGGCATTCAGTATATCCTTAATAGTTTACGGCTTCATTCCTGATGTTATCATTTCCAGTCTTCTACTTCCTCCCGGGAGCCACTGTTCGATTTTCATAGTCAGCGTGAATAATGCTTTCTCTTTTTATTTTGTGTGCTAAATATTTTCTTTTCTTTTCCAGGATGTCATCTACCAGGATCATCTTTTCCATTTCGCTCTTACGGAGCACTTCTTCATTTGTTCTCTAGTAAATTTTTTCTCAAATGTGAAAGTAACCCGTCTCTCCCTGTTAAAGCAATAACTATAATTACGAATCATTAGCTCTAAGATATAAAAAATATAAACGTCTGAAACATAACTTTCTGTCATAATCAACAATAATATTATGTTACAATAAGTATAAAATAAATTATTTTATATCGATATTATAACTGAATGCGTATTTCCACTCCTTTCTTCTTTTTCTGTAGTTGGGTTTTTTCTTTGTTTTTCCTAGCATAAATTAATATTTAATGTAAAATGTATCTTTTATTATTGTATTTATATAAGAAATTTACATTAAGGCCTACGAGCCGGTGTACCAATAATTTATATCGTGAAATAGTTTATAACTTTTATTTATACGAATAACATTTCTTCTTCTTCTTCTTCCTTGCGATTGCCACATGCAACTCTACGTTCATACCTCAAATGTGCATTTACTCGTTTTATACAACCGCGTTTAAAGTCTATGTCTTCTTCGCTACCGACATTATATAGCATTGATTAATTCTCATTTTCGTATTCATTTGAAATTTAAATGCCAGTTATTTATATATATATATATGTATAGTGAAAAAAATTGAAAACGTCCGTAAATAGCATGGAAATAAAAAACAATTGTAATGGCATGTAACAAAACAGAAGATAGAAAAGAAACATGAACATAAAAATAGACGGAGAACAAATAAAACAAGTAAAACAGCAAAAATATTCCGGTAGTTTTGTTACGGAAGATGAAAGTAGTAAACAAGACATCAGGAATTGCAATAGCAAAATTAGCGTTTAATAAAACACCGAGCCTATTAGCATCTAAGAATTTCCAAATGGAAACAAAAAAAAAGATTTATTAAAGTATTCATATGGAGTTTACTGACGTATGGGTCAGGAACATGAAATTTGTACAAAAGAATTGCCAAGCATCTGGGCGAATTCGAAATCAGGCGATGGAGGAAAGAATGGAAAGAGTGTCGTGGATGAAAATGATAAGAAATGAAAACCTATTAGAAAGAGTCATGGAAAAAAAGAAGTCAAACTAGAAAATTAAAACAAGATTTAAATGGATTTAACATATATATATAGACAAAATAATGAATATCTAATAAAAATAATAGAAGAAATCGTGAAAGTAAAAAGACCAATAGGAAGACCGAGGCAGAAATACGTAAAACAGATACAAGGAGATGTAAAATCAGATAACTATGGAAGTATGAAGAAAATGGTTTATCCAGAAATTTTTAATTATGGTTGTCCACCAAAGATTGAAGAAGATATATATATATATGTCAATAAGAGTATCTCAAACTTATATCTGTGTCTGTCGTTACATATTAATATTATTTATGCACGAATTATTCGTTTAACCATTTATTTTATAAATTATAATGGCACGGCGATATATAAAAATTGTTCGTTTTTAATAAAAGACCAACCGACACGAAACAATAGATACCTCTGACAAAATTACGAGCAAATAGGATTGAAATTATATATTTACGGAGTCTGTCATAATTTTATACATAGGTTAACGGGGGGGTTTAATAAAATATCATCTATGGATAAATAAAAAGTCCATTAAAAATTCGTGTTGTATATCTAGTACTGAATAGCTTTCTGGATAACGTCGCAATAAAAGGGCTGAAAGCTCAAAATATCATTTGTAATTAATTTCGGTTGTATATTTTTATTTAATGACCCGTTTTTCTTCAATAGCTGCGACAGACACGAATTCATTTTACACATATATATGTATATGTGTGTATGTGTAATAAAGGAAACCTAAAACACTTGATTCTTGATGGTAGCAATAGTAACTTTTTATTATTCAGCTAATGTAGTTGGATTAACGAGATAGTCTTTGTAAGAGTTGTAATGTATTGTATACATATATGTAGATGTGTGTGTGCGTGCTTATATTTTCCGCCTACTTCAAACAAATCTTAAAATCTTAAACTGGTAGTACCCAACGATAAAAGAGAATAATTTTGACGCAATATCGACAAAAAAGACTATGTTAATCGTGACGACCTAACGATATTAAAAAGGAATCTAGCTAAAATTTATCGTTTTTCATGTTTTCCTACATCTTAATGAGTCTATAATGTAAGTAACGAATGTTCGATGAATTATGTAATCGTTTGAAGCCTTATGGGGCACAATTTGTTGTAACTAGAGTCACCATCTCTAGTAAGTAGTCACTCGACCGCCATATGGTGCCAGATCCACCAGCGGAGAAACGAAACAGCAACCACGTGAGTTCCGTACGTCCACATCGTTGAAGGTGGTCATTTCTTATTCGGCAGTCTTGGCGCTGACTAGGAAAGCAAAATCGGAACTCACAACACACACGCTGATAGGAAAACGGAGGAAGGATCACTTTTCGAAGGAGGTCCTTTCATTAAATACCGTTAAGATCTTTACCGCTTGAATAACAGTAGACTATCAGCAACTCGCTCGTGACATATGTGTCCCAGTCGGATTGGCGAATATCAATCTAGAGCGGGTAGGCGAGTATCCAGCGCCTTAAAACCGGATCCTTTCGGCTAAGGGAGTAAACCCTGAAAGAAAATCATGGCGGAAGGCAACGGGATACCACCGTCATTACAATATCTCTAGAACATCAACATGAAAATGTAAAACCAATATAGAGCTGACTTTCCATGCAACCCGGTTAGCTCCCGGCGTTACCGAATATTCAGGTTTGGTAATGGGAAATATGTGACTGACCACACAGTGCCAGATCATGCGCTGAAAATGGATGTCTGGAAAATAATAGTAATATAAAAGTGGATATAGTGTACACAAGAAAAAAGAGGTGTGAACATAGCCACATGGAATGTAAGAACGCTTTACCAGGTGGGTAAACTAGAAAATATATGCGTTGAAGCTAAACGCTAAAACCTGGATGTATTAGGAATAAGCAAAACTAAATGGATAGGAAACGGAAAAATCAAAAAGCTATATGCTGGAAAAGACAAGCATGGACATGGAGTAGCGGTGCTAGTGAAGAAAACGCTATCAGGTTAAAGACATTGTATCGCCTCGGAAAGAGTTATTCTAGTCAGCGAACGACTATTAGAGTTTGCAGAAGCACGTGATTTGAAAATACACGTGGTTTACACAACACAAGAGGAGATTATACACATGGATCAGCCCTGGATGTAAAAATCAAATAGATTTCATACTTGTGAATGCAAGATACAAAAACGAAGTAAAAAATTGTCATACGTATCCAGCAGCTGACTGCAACTCAGATCAAATATTGTTAGCAGCTAAGTGCCGGATCTCATTAAAGAAAATTAGTCGAACAGAAAAGGAGAGCATGTGATTTTCAAAGTTTAAAAAATAGAAAAATAAAAATAAAACTGCAAACGGAAGTCGAAAAAGAAATGAATGATGGTGAAAATGAAGCGGATGAATTTGACATAAAGAAGAAAGAGAAAGCATTGAAGAACAATGGGGAAAGTGGAAAAAAAATTGTAACAAATGTAAATTAACCTGATAAACAAAAGAAAGAAAGTAAAAAACACATCTCACAGTGAATACAAAATACTGAATAAACTAATACTGAAAAAATGCACGGAAGCCAAAACTGAATGGCTCGAAGATAAGTGCAGGGAAATAGAAGAAATGTATAAGAAAAACAATTTAAGAGAAATGCATGCTCAGATAAAAAGTGTAATGAAGGAAGTAAAGAAAACGAAAAAAACATTGCAAAAATTAAATATAAAAACGGCGATATCTGCGGCAGCAAAGAGGAACAAGAAAAAGTATTGCTTGAATATATGGCGAAGTTATATGATGAGAAAGCAAGACCACCGCAAATAAACAATAAAACAGAAGAGGAGGCGCCAAAAATAGAAATGTTTGAATTAGAAAATGCAATCGAGAAAGCGAGAAACAATAAAGCTGCAGGCGGTGATCAGATACCAGCGGAAATCTTGAAGAACCTTACGCCACGATGCGTGCGAAGTTTATTGGCATTGTTTAATCACGACGAAGGAAAGATCCGGCAACGATTTTAAGACCTTAACACTTGTGCCAATTCTCAAAAAGCCTACATCACGAACATGCAACGAATACCGTACAATTGCACTAATGAGTCATACCCTCAAAGTACCACTCTCAATCATAAACACTAGGATACAACGCAGACACGCAGCTCAGCGATACGTAATATGGATTCGTTGCGAACAATGGCACTAGAGATGTAAATAGCTCTTTTGAAAGTTGTAATGCAACGAGCGATTAATACAGACAGAGGCGATTGCGTGTTTCATAGATTATAAAGCTTTCGATCGGGTGCAGCACACTGAACTAGTAAATCTACTCCAGAAACACAACATAGACAACAAAGACTTGCAAATAATCAAAAACATATACAGGAATCAGATTTCGAATATAAAAGTAGGGGATGAATACAATGGTAATGGATGTCAAATTAGAAAAGGAGTAAGACAAGGACAAGGCTGTCCATTATCGGCTAGATTGTTCAACATATATTCAGAAGAAATTATTAAAAAAAAAAAAATGCAAATACGGACAAATAAATGGACGCAAAATAGGATGCATAAGCTATGCAGACGACAGAGAGTGCTGGCTGAATCGATTAGAGAAATGCAGATGATGCTCAACAGGTTAAATCAAGCAGGGGAGAAATACGGCGTGAAAATAAATGTCGGAAAAACAAAGGCCATGAAATTCACGAGAGAAAATAACAACGTGGATCTAAAATTAAAAATCGCAAACGAAATAAAAGAATTCCGATATCTAGGCGATAACAAGAGACGGCTGAGATATAAATGAAATTAAAAGTCGTATCGGAATGGCAAAGCGTTTAGAAACTTAGTACTAAAAAAAAAAAACAGAAAATTAAAAATGAATATAAAGACTAAAGTAAATCGCAATTCAAAAGAGATTTGAAGGACAATCGGACGAACAATTGGGTGACTGGTTTTCGAAAGGGAAGATTACAAGAAACTAACATCGAAAAATATGCGTTATCACTTTTGTTGTCTTTGAAAAAGCATATGACTGAGTAGACCGACGCAAGTTTTGTTCAGTATTTTAGAAGGGTTCGGAAAAGGAACATTAACAAATGGATGGTTAAAAAAAATCCAACGCCTAATCTCGGAACTATTTGAAGTAAAAATTGGAATGAGACAGAGTGATAGGTCCTCTTCTATTCGATTTTGGAAAAAATAATACGAGAATGGAAACAAAAATGTGATTCTAGGTTGGAAAAAGAACAATCCGGAGATAGACTGTCTCGCTTTTGCAAATGATTTAGCATTACCGGCAGAAAGTGTAGAAGATGCAAAACGACAATTAGAAATACGATATGGCAGAAAAAGTGGAACTGAAAATCTCTTTTAAAAAATAATAATAAAAAAAAAGTATATTGCGAATTATAAAAATGACTATATTATAAATGTTCGTGCTGGTAAAATGGACGGAAACATTTAATATCTGGGATAAGTAATTTAATTTAAATCCACGAATAAATCGTCCATCGCTAAACCATCAGAAAAAAATGGGCCTTTCAATTAACCAGAACCGTTTATAGCGAGAAATCAATCTTCATTAATGCAAAAATCAGACATTACAACACGATAAAGTACTGAATTTATGCCGATCATTTAATTAAAATGGAAAGAAGAAAAATGCGAAAGATATGCTACCTAAGAAAAGACGTAGATAAATGGAAATTGAAGAGTAATATTGACGAATATAAAAGAATTAAAAAAATCAATGATACTACGAGGAAACACCAAACGCAAAACAAATAGATAAAACTCGGGATCCGTGGATTATAGAAATGAAGAAAGATGAGAAGCGCATGAAGATCTCCAAACAGGAAATAAAGGACAGGAATAAATTTAATCGAAAGATCGTGTTCAAAGTGTTTGTGGAAAACGTAACGAAGAAGACTGGAAAAACATGGACGTATGAAAGAAGTGAAAAACATTTCGAAACGATAAAAAAAAAAAAAAAAAAAAACCACCACGAAGGAATGTAATTTAAAATTATGTTGGCCAAATTCGATAAAGAAGATAATAATAACAATATTATTTAAATATTGAAGCGGTCTAATTGAAAAATATCGTAAATAAAAGAAGGAAATCGAATTTTTATTATTAAAATAATATTTTTTTTGTTTTTTTGCAAGACATCTGTTCCGTTTTTACGTGACCTTGTATACCCTTACATATGGCATTATTCGATGGGGTGAAGTAATGGAATATACCATCTGCAGCCGTTGTGCATTTATTGCGGAAATATTTAATAAATAAAATAACCAGTACCGATTCGAATAAAATCACGTTTATTCTACGAGAATTATAAAACCGTTCTTTAATGAAATGTCGGGATTATTTTAAGGCGAATATTCAAACTGGAAAACTAGAACTGCCGACACTGAGCAAGAGAAAATACTTCGTCTTAATAAAACTCGTTGCTGTAACCAAAGAAAATTTAGGCTAGGGTCGTGGCCTACAATTAGATCCTTGAATCGGTTAAAAAGTACTTAATTAACTACAAACATGGTCGTCGTAAAATGTATTAATTACAAACGCGTTACCCACATATTGAGTTAAATGACGGTAGTTGTAAATATTGTCCGTCTATTTTTAAAATGTAAGAACAGTATTTTATCTGTTCACCGGTTATTTATGTTGTTTTCGTTAATTTAATTTTACATTTAATCGTTATCGATATTTTATATATTTCATCAGCGTACGAAATTTTATTTTATATTTTTGTAAAAGTTCCCTAAATCGTTATCCACGTTACACCTTCGTTGTGTCACTATTTTTCCGTCCTTTTCATTTTACATTTAAAGATTTTTTCAGTCGCCCCGTCATTTACTTTTTTATTCGATAAATTAATCTCATAATCGCGTACAAGTTATATTTCCAAATTGCTACTCGGGCATCTTTTTTAATCGGTGGTTTTTGTATTCTACAATAATTTATGATTAGTTGTCATTCAATTCGAATGAATTCACCAATACAATCGTACTACTATTAATTATTAATGAAAAAGTACGCAATAATTGTTCGAATTTCTGAATAATTAAAATTTTGATTACCTTTTATACGTTCGCGTACAAACACGTTGATTGTGAGCTGACTTTTGTGTAATTTTATATATATATATATATATATATATATATATATATATATATATATATATATATATGTATATGTATATGTATATATCTATCTGTTGTGTATTGTAATATGAATCTACTTGTATCGTCTGTTATTGCGTTAGTTTTTATTAGAATTTAGCAAATTTTCGCTGCCTTTATATAAAAGACCAAAGAAAATATAACATAATCACTAAAAGTTTTTCTATTGCGAAGCTTTTCGACAATTACGTCATTTTCAAGCACGCACAACAGAATATTACATCTCAATATTTGATGTAATTGTCGAAAAGTTTCGCAATAAAAAAATTTTTAGTGATTAAACGGTGTTATATTTTGTTTGGTTTATAATTAATAAAATCACTACTCTCCAATATATTCAACATTTATATATATATATATAAAAGCTTTATTGTTTGTTCGATAATGTATTAGTTCTATTGTATTTATAGATGGGTTTACGAATTTGTGTAATCCGTTTATGACGCGAGTGAACGAACGATTTTACCCATTCGCGCATTACATAGGCGTTTTTCATTGTATGTATCTAAATTTGAATCAAACAGAAACTTGAAATCAATTTGAATTTTAAATTTAAATTTGATTTTAAATTTGAATTTGATTTTAAATTTAAATTTAATATGTATTTTTAATACGAAGAAGAGTTTTTCGTGCGAGCTGCGTTAATGCTAACAACGGTGTATTTAACGTGTTAATTATATTTCGTTACGTGTTAGTTGAATAGATGGCTCGTTTTTATGTAATTTCGAATAAAATATCTCTCATGCGATATATACCTGTTAGAGCTTCGAAACGTAATTTTTCCGTGTCCGATTCGAAGGCGTCAAACACAGCGGCTCCGACTAAGAGATAGGTAAATGTGAATACAATCAAGGAGAGTGTCCTCACGTTCTGTTTCTTCATTCTTTGGGCCACACCATGCTGGTGTTTCTGCCCCCGCCTTTATAGCAGCAACCACTCCGACGATGACGGTAATGACGAACGATGCTATTAATAATCGTAACCGTAACGTAGTAACGAAATTCGAACGTACCGTTACTTTTATCGACGCGACCGATATAACGTTTGCTTTACTCGATAGTAGCGTACGATAATCGTACGACGATTGTTTAGCCCGAAACAGTCGTACCACCGCGTGACCCGTGTTTTCCGGCTTCGATCGTAGCGGATTTTCCAACCGGCTAGTCCAATCAGTACCGAACGCGTTTCCTTTATTAGTATGATAATAATAATAGTAATAATGATTACGAGGCAGATGTTGATAAAAAGAACGAATAGTATAAACAACCGCGCACTGGTAATAGTATGTCGGCGGTTTACGAACGACATTCCGCTGACGGTGTCGGTGGTAATGTGCCATTTTCCTTCCCAAAACAAACATCCATTACCTACGAGATGAAAACGAAACTATACGATAATTTAAAAATTAATTAATCAATTAATTATTTAAACCGGCAATTATAACGGATAGACTTTTACATATATGTTTAAATATTCTCGCTGGATTAGGTTCGTTACTTTGAATTGACTCTGCTGTCGAAGTGTTTTATCCAAGAATATATGTTCGTCTTGAACTAAATTATGTATGTCCACAGATTGCATGGACTTGATATAAACATTTTATATGTTGATATTTCACGAGTCAGCTTCTTCGGGTTAGCAAAAGCATTCAGAATGAAACTTTGTTCATATTGATCCGTTATTGACTGTTACCTATATTGTCTTTCGTTGCTCCATATCCATTATTATACGTATTTGTATCGGTTATATTTTCCCATTCATTGCTGTCAATCTGATTTATGTATGTTGCAATATTTTCTATCATTTCCTGCGTAGTATGTTAATCTATATCGCATTATATATTTATATATATATATATATATATATATATATATATATATATATATGAATATAAATACGTAAGTATAGACGTACGCACACAGTACACAATAATAATACATCATCATCGTACAATCGTATGCTTAGTCTCAAGTGACATGACCTATTTTAAAGAAAGTTTTCACAGATACATATATATATATATAAAATTATGTCCGTTGACTTCGACTTTACTCAATCTTTCCGGTTGTTTCGGTCTTGCACTATATCCAATTCTTATCTACTACTCCTAGTAACAAATAGTAGACTAAAAAATCTTTAGAAGAATATCCTTTTATGAGAAGAAAGTATTAACGAAAATCAAAGTGTTTTTTTTTTTTTTAGTTTGAAAAGTGTGGAATGTAGTGATTTTTTAAAACAAACAATAAGTTTTCTTTATAAATAATCACAAAGATTTTCGGCTGTTAGGTCATTAATCAAGTGAATATAAAAAAATTTAAAATATAAAATGAAAAAATATTAATTTAGGTTGTAATTCACGAAAATCTGTAAAGTGAAAAAACAGCAATAAATTAATCTGATAGCGAATATCTTATCATAATCTGTTAGTGAATGTCTTATCAGATTATTTTAGTACTGGTTTTTCACTTGCTGATTTTTGTGAAGTGTAATCTAAATTAATGAATAGCCATGTGATTTTTCATAAAGCAAAAATTTTAGTGATTGTAACTTCTTTTTTGTTGTTAGAAAATTGTGTTCACTAACATTTATAATACAATGGATATATAAAAAATCACTACATTCCACAATTATAAAAAAAAAAAAAAAAAAAAAAAAATGGCTATATGGCGGTGTGTGCTATTATATACATGTGTGTGAGAGAAGTAGATATATACATATGTATGAGATAGGAGATATCTAACTGCTTAATTTTTTTTTATCTTCCCGCCTTTTAGTCAGTTTAATGAATTTTTAAATATCTACAGATCTATATTAAAGCATTCTTTATAAACTGATATGAGTACATACATACTCGAGACGACAATTAATTTATTACTACTATTTGTACAACGCTCGAGGACAAAGATCGTAAGGCTGGTAATAAGAATAGTCATTTTTCTAGATCGAACTCTTCACATTGCCATACCCGATGTAGTCTCGTTATTTACCAACGTGCCGATTAAAGATGCTCTTGAGATTATAAAGAAACGAGGTATACATAGCAAAATAGCTACATTTTTGAGCACAGCTCTTAAAGCCAGGCAATTTGTGTTTGATTGAAAATACTATAGACAAACTGATAGCATAGCGATGGGATCAAAATTAGCACCTGTCTTTGAAAATTTATTTATGGAAGAAGTGCATAAATGTTTGGCAGAGGTTTGGAAGCCTAAATGTTGATTTAGATATGTTAACGACACTTTAGTCATTTTGCAAAATGGTGCAGAAATATTATTAGAATTTTTCGGAGCATTAAATTCATTTCATAAGAACATAAAGTTCACTATGTAACGTGAATGTTATGACGAATTGGCCTTTGTGGACGTTCTGGTGAAAAGGAACAATGACAAAAAGTTGTCTATGTCAGTGTATATTAAGAGTATGCAGACAGGGCGATGGTAAAGGAGTCACAACATCACCCGAGCCAAAAGTTAGGAATTTTTAAAACAATTATTACGAGGGCAAGAAGAGTATCGAACGAGGACAATTTAGTAAATGAATTGAAAAGAAAAGAGCAAGTGATGGTTTGCAATGGGTATGGTAAGAAAAAATCACATATTCTAGTTAAAAAATTTAACGGAAGAAAGGTGAACGTAAAGAATTCTGAATTGGACAAAGAAATATTAGCTACGATACGCCTCCCATTTGTGAAGGGCATTACGAATCGTTTGGGCAGAATATTGTACGAGGGTTAGTTTAGTTTAGTTCTGATGATGGACACGGCATGTTGCTTGAAACATAAATTCGGGTTTATTAATATATCGTTTAAAGAAAATTATTGTATCTAATTATTAATAATTTTTAATAAAAAAAAACGGCCTTATTCGACTAATATTATGGCGCGCACTCATCGTTAAACAGTCCGGTATATTGGTCTCACTACCGATGTTTATTTAATAATTGCACTCATTTTTTCATCATTCCCGACATTTCATTCGGATCGATATATTTGATTGAATAATTGTTTTATAAACATACGTATGATTCTTTTCAAGAGATGTGTATAAGAGAAGTGTAGCTGTGAAAATAAGAATTATTCGGAAATTAAACTAAATCAGCGTATAAGTTGATTTAGTTAGATAAATATTAATTCGATTCGTACTAATAAGTCAGAAGTAATATTGTATAAATTCGCGCGGTTTTAATTAACAAAATTAAATTAAAATAAATTAGCGGACGTACGTTTTACATTATAATCAGCGCGAGTAGAAAAAAAATAGATTTATAAAATATTTTACGCTAATTGCGAACAGTCTGTAATATGCGTAATAATAAAAAATGTACGTTGTTATTAAAACTTAATATTAAATCAAATTCATTAATAATAGGTTAAAAATTATACTTATTTATTCACGTGGTAGTAATTAGATTAGAGAATAATATACAAAACGGATAATAACTACACTGGAGTAGTTGATTTGCATTCGTAATTTAATTCGAAGTTTTCAATAATATCGATAATAATAATAATAATAATGAATAATAATAGTAGTGAATAATAAACACTAATATTAGGAAAACCCACCAAAGCCATCGTTATCAAGGGTTCACGGTTGAATAGTAATTACGAATTAGTTAGGGGGGTACATTTTAGGCGCATTGCTCTTTCCGCAAATTCGAAGTGGACTACGTGTTTTTGGATTAGCTTATTAGTCAATGTTGATAATCATATAACAAATAAAAGAAGACATATATCCTAATGTATATGTATATTGTAACTCACACATATATATATATATATATATGTGTGTGTTTGTATATACATATGTATATTGTTTCTTACGTGTTAATTCGGATTTTATTCTCGAGTGCATTACTCTCTCTTTTTAACAATTCGACGTTCATATTACAGCCGATAATATTAAAATTAGAAATTAAATCTGTGTAATTTTGAATATTCGACCAGTTTTTCTTACACTGAATAGTACATGCTAGCAGTAGGGATTATAATAAACAGTTTTATAATTATTTATTTGAAATATGCTTACTATATTATAGCTAATCGACAAAATTAAATGACCTAATTACATTCTATAAATGAATATATATGTATGTATGTAATATTGGCGTTTACGTTTATCAGTTATAGCTTCCTTCTGTTTATGGTAAAATTAAAAACAAAAATTAACATGTGACAGACGCAATTTTTATTTATATTTTCAGGCATTTCATGAAAATCGAGAATCCTTCCGTTTTTATATACCCCTATAAAATCGCTTTTATTTTTAATTTTAATTCTTTGAAAGAGGTGATAAAAAATGAGATTTTAAGAAATGGTAAAAAATAATGAAGGAAAATGGCGATATTACTACGAAATGCGCGCGTACATTGATTTACTAACGCAGGATATTTATATATATATATATATATATATATATATATACATATATATATATATATATATATATATATATATAGAAATGCGTTTTTACCCGTTGATGTTACAGTGTAAATATTTGTCATTTTAATAAATTGTTTTCGATTTCATAGTAAATACCGATTCTCTTTTTCTAGTTGAATTCATTTTCTCGATCTAATTGCACCATGGTGATGAATGGAAGTATAAAATACTGGCTGATATACATGGGATATAAATTATTTTAACCGTTAGGTAACAATAATAATAATACATTTACATAAAAGAAAAATAACTAACATGTGCTACAAACATTGTGTACCTGGGATACCTTACTGCAGTATCAAAGTAAGTGTATAAAGAGTAAAAGAAGTACAAACCATTATATACTGCAGGAGAAAATAGAAAAAAAAAACCCAGCAGATATAAAGTGAACAAGTTTCTTTAATTACTAAAATTATTTATGATATATGTTAATATAGGATCTTAAAATTAAACAGCTAAAATATATATTTAGCTTCTTTAGTTCTTAAATTAACACTGTAGGAAAATGGTAACATATGCGTCGGGTGTATTAATTAATAAATTAATTATACTTTATTACTACAATATGTTATGTTTAAGACTTCGGTGTTTATATTTGGAATACATGAAACGAAGTTGCCTGGAATAGTAACTGGCAATCCAGGAGACGAACTCGTTGTTTTGACATGAACACTTGTTGAAAAAGTCAGTTGATAGTTTTACAACAAAATCTGCATAGTGTAGGGAAGATCAGTAACTTCGTGTATGAAGTAAATTCTAGCATGTTAGAGGTGCATTTAGAATGTATTTAAGGCATCTATTTTGAATGACTTGTAATTTATTAAAAGTGTTTGTTGATATCGAGCTCCAGACAGTACAAGCGGAACAAAGTACTGGACGGATTGCTGTTTTATAGTGAATTATCTTGTTAACGTTGAGAAAAGACTTGCGGTTAAGGAGAGGATACAATAAACAGAAGGCATTATTTGCCTTGATTGCGACATTATTTATGTACTTAGTGAAAGTAAGTCTATTGTCGATGATGGCACCGAGATAACGACCTTTGTCACACCATTCTAATGTATTTCCCTGTACCGTCACATTGTCGTTGGTTTTAATCGGGTCTGTGCTAATTTTCCATTTGTTGTAGTATTTAAGTAGTCGCAATATTCCGAACTGTAGTCTATTACGGATCGTGCTAGGTCTATGGGAATTATTTGTAGTGTCGTCAGCAAAGAGTCCAACTTGCGTGTTGGGTGGGTTCGGAAAATTGTAGAGATACAGTGTATATAGAAGTGGTCCAATTATATTGTATTGCGGATCACCCGCATAACAAGTTTTGCGAGACGACACCTAAGATCTATTGCCTAAATAACTACTAATTAAATTAATTAAGTAAGTTGGAACTTTGCATTTGATCATTTTGTAAAGACTACCCGCGTGCCATGTTGTATCGAATAATAGTACCATACCAGTGTGCTTGTTTAAGTTGAAATTGTAATGATGGAATCAGCTACCCTGCATATTTGTTGAGTCGCAGAGTGATGAGAGCGAAAGCTGAATTGAAAGTTTGGAATTATGTTATTGTTCTCAACATGAGATATTAATCCAGCGTAAATAATAAATAACTTTTTCAGCAACTTTACTTAGGTTACTCAGTATAATGGGGGGCGTATATTGGATATCTGTGAAGGGTCCTTTCTCTGCTTAGGTATGTCAATGATCTTGGCACGTCTCCAGCTTTGTGGAACCATTGTAATGATACCGTTAATTATGTTTGAGAACACGTCAATAGCGGAATGAGGGAATTTTTTGATTATAAGCAGTGATATATTATCAGGGCCTACCGAGTACTTTAATTTCGTTTTTTGATGATATTGAACATTTCTAGAGGGGAAATGACGTTAATACAGTTGAGTAGTGTTAGGACATTCCTGCGCTGAAAGTTGAAGACTGATTATAATTTTTTCTGGCGAATTTTTATGCAGTGAGTGGCGGAGGTCCTGTGTTTTCTCCGTGTCGGTGTATACATAGTCGTTTGCGATTTGTGATTTTTAAGGTGAAGAGTTTTAATCAGAAGACACAGTAGCTGTTTTCAAGAAGAGGCGACTGGTCGACCATAATACTTAGCGCACAGTCGTCTGAAGTGGTTTTTGAGTCTGACAAGAACAAGAATGTAGACGGTAAATTACATGTTGGTGAACAGACAATAATATTTTTATAGATGTGCCGTTCAATCGTGACATAATTCATTCAACAAGATTATTCAAAATTTTGTCAATGTCAGAGGGATTGCTTAACTCAGTATAAACAATGTTGCTGTTAATGTATTCTTTAAATTGAAGCCAATTTGCGCTTTTATAGTTTGAATATATTTTCTAAGTGAAAGTTCTATTGGCGCCTTGTATATGGGGAGTTAACACGTAAATGGAGCGAGCGAGGGAACCAAAGGCGTATACACATAGACCATTAGACAGCGAAGATTTGAACGAAATGACGAATAAGAGAAAATATGAACACTTAAGAAGAAATATTCATATAATTTTGTCAAAAAAAAAAAAAATAGTTTAAAACAAATGAAAAATCTACGGTGACCGACCAAAGATGATCCGTCACATTTAAAATGATTTCAACAAATACCTTTACAGGTTTTATTATGAGAGGAAAAGGTCCGAATTTTCAGACGAAATGATACGTACATAATGTAAAAACATTAGATAATACTAAACTATTAATTATATGCTATTATAAAATGTGATATATATGTATGTGAGTAAAGAATTCACTCTCTGTTATGTATATATATAGTATCACTACAAACAGTGAATGAAATAAATTTATGTTACGAGTGTCAAATATTCAACATGAAGTAAACCCCTAATTTTTGGGCCATTCTAGAAAAAATTTTTAGATACACTGTTTCAAGTTAATACCTGAGAGAAAGAAAGTTCAGATATATATATATATATATATATATATATATATATATTCTTAATTCCGCAATTGATGGACAATAATGGTTAAAGGTTCCTTATAAGCGTTTTCTTTAGAATTCCATATTGTTGTATTTTTACTATATATTAGTTTTTAGCAAAACAAAATAAAATCGAAGTTAATCACTAAAAAATTTATTACATAAACACGAAGCTTTTCGACTATGAAGTCATTTTCAAGCTATTGTTAAAAATGTTACAACATTTTTTAACAATAGCTTGAAAATGACTTCATAATCGAAAAGCTTCGTGTTTATGTAATAAATGTTTTAGTGATTAACTTCGATTTTATTTTGTTTTGCTAAATTCATAAAATCACTACTCTCCAATACATCAACATATTAGTCTTTACTTCGGTTTATTTGCTTCGTAATCCGTCCTACAATTTGTATTACGAATATTCATAATTTCAGTATATGTTTAATTCATCTTAGTAGATAATTTTTTTTTTAGTATTTTGGGTGTACCTCATTAATTTTCTATCCAACGTATAATTGACCAACTATTACTAAATGAGAATAAATAAATAACCCCCCTGCCCAAAAAATAAAAAATAAATATGAAAATATGTAAACAAAGCCAGTAAAGATGAAATATGTAAATAGAATATAAAGGAATTTCAACTACCATATTTATATTTAAGAAAAAAAGGAATCTTATTATTTCTCTAATATCCTTTTCATGATGCTTCAGCACCAGTTTGAAATGCTGCGTTAGTTGCTTATTTGTGCAAAAATTCAAGTTTCTGAACAATGCATTATTATGTTCCATATACATTCTAAAGTTTCTTCTAATTATTTATACACTTCTTCCATATTTTCACTTTTTTTTTTATTTGCTTGTCGGTATATAATTCTATATAATGGTTCTTATTATTGGATTTATGTCTGTTGTTGCTTATTCTGTTTCATCACTGATCTGTATGTTTTGACTTTATGACCCACTTTCTGTTCGAAAAGATATTTTAGGCATATTGTTGATGCAACCCGTATTTAAAAATTAAAATTAGTTCCGAGATTTATCAAATCAAAAGAAAATTCCAAATTTTTTAATAGCTGATGATGCCAAAAAAATATCATTGAAGAGACCATTCGCAGTCTTAAAGAAAACGAGAGCGTAACAAAATTGTTTCCTCTTTATCGTTGTCGATAAAGCCTAATATTTTCACGTAAAGTAGTGGACTTTAATAAACTTAAGTGAAAATTTTTAAGAGAATTGATAGTCGTGAGAAGTCAGGAACGCTAAAACTTAGAGGAGTTGGTGGTAGAACAGAAAAATCTGTAAGTGTGCATTTTATTTTTCGAGAAAATTTCATTATCTCTTACTGGACTGCCCAATGACTCTTCATTATTGTTAACTTTTACCATTACTAATGTGTAATTTCTCAGTAGGACGTCCCTTTATATTACAACGTAATAATATCAACGACGTTTCCATTAGATAAAACGCGTATAAAATTTCATAAAATGAAAATAAAGGGAAATAAAACAATGGAGTTCTGTTCAGCTAATACATAGTGTATGTATTCTGTTAACAAATTTTTGCTATAGTAATGGGTGTATTATCAAAATAATTACTTGAATAAAATAGATATATTATATATAGTAAAATATGTAGTATAAATTTCAGATTTTAGAGTGGTGCGAATTTATTCCCCCTTTTTCAAAGGGAAGGTCACCCTTGAAAAGTATTAGAAAAACAAGAATGAAATGGATAGAGCACGTGTTAAGACATGACCTATTGAAAGAGATTATAGAAGAAAAAATACCTGTGTGCCGGTCGAAAAACAAACAAGAGAGATACTGATGGACGCAATCAAGAAAGAAGCGAACATCAAGAGCTACATTGAACTGAAATGGTTAACGGCAGAACGGAAAAAATAAAGGACTTGAATTTAAGGGGGGACCTCTCTCTCTCTCTCTCTCTCTCTCTCTCTATATATATATATATATATATATATATATATATATATATATATATATATATATATATATAATGATAAATCGTAAACCATGAGTAGACGTCGGTTTTCTAGGCTTTTTGTATTCTCTAAAGTTGGTACTCAGCCACGTGACATTAGATAGACAACAGAGTTAGCTCTAGAAGTTCTTTTACCGTGACAAATTTTCGTCTCCGATGATTTTCAACCACAAATCGTGCAACCAAAATGTTAAAGCATTTTTGTGCTACGTTAAATAATATGTATCCAAATGAAATCACGTTTGTTTAAATAAGTTACGAAAACAGTTTGTATCTCTGTCTATTTCTAGGTCTATCCGTTCATTTATCGATTTGATTTCCTATCATAATATATAATTGTGAGTTTTATCTTTGGCATCTTATTCAATTACCGGCATTATCAGTTAGGATGGTCGGCGAGACCGATCAACTATCAACCGGCATTATACCAGCATCATCTACACCACCGAACTTTACTACTACTACAGCTTCGCAGCAAGGTAATAATTGTTTCAATTAAACACACAACATACGTATCCACTTTACAACAGAAAGTAATAACACCTTTTCATAATTTTAACCATCCGACCGAAGAACAACGTATCGTCTTTATACTCGATTATAAAATTATAGACTAACTGTCGTCTTTAAAATACTTCATTAAAGGGGCTAAAAATAGTATAGCAGTTTATCGCGTAAGTGGAAACCGCGTCATTATATTTCTTAAAACTACACATTTAGTACTCTCATTTATATCCGAATACGGCGGTCTCGAAATCGACGGCCATTTCATCAAAGCGCGCAAACTAAAATCATTTTTTTTTACATTTATTTTATTTTAGGACTACAAAGGTCATTTGCGTCCACCGAGATTAAATACAATAAATTACAAAAGAAAAATTATTTTCTACTTACAATACAATATTTAGTCTACAATAATTTTATTAAACCAGTTATTTTAATAAAGTATATTACGCGTTGTATCGAGTCTTCGTTGTAATACTTCGCTTATATCTAGTCCACTTATTGACGACCGATAACGTTGTTGATCGAATTTCGGACATTCTGTGATAACATGTTCTACGTTAAGCGCTGAATCGTGACAAAATTTGCATATTATCGACGACGAATTCTCGATTAATGGCCCGTGCGTTAGCCTAGTGTGGCCGATTCGCAATCGGGCCAGCACTATTTCTTCGTGTCTGTTCGCTCGGTACGACGTAATCCATTGTTCTATTCGCGGTTTAATTCTTCTTAATTTGTTCTCAGTTAATCTGGACCACGACTCTTGTCGGACAATATTTATCGCAAATTTTAATTGTTTGCTAACTCGTAAGCCGGGATTTCTAGTCAGTGGAAACGACTTTTGCCATGGTGAGTACAAGGAGGCTACTGGAGTGGAATCAACCGTTGTTAATTTAAGGTATCGTACGAAGTGTTTACATCGTAGGCCAAATGCTTCGTTGTTTTTGCTGTATTTACTTTCTAGGTTCGAATGAAAGGTTTTATAGTAGTTTGGATGCGTTTTCTTCGTACTCAATTGAAAATAATATTTTAATGCTAACAGGATTCTTCGATCTTTTAGCGTTGTTATGTTTTTTTTTTTTTTTTTTTTTTGTTCCCCAATCCGCACTTGTACGGTGGGGCAAATGTATTAAATAAATTGTGTTTATAAGGGTGCAGGAAACTAGTGCTCTTAATGGAAAACTGTGTGTAAGTGTTGAGTAGCTGAAACAAAAGAACATTCAGTATAATACAAAATATAAATAGGAGTGTGTGGTAGTTTCCTGCAATGTGTAACTTAAAAATAGGATGGAATAAGGGATGAGAAACATATTAGACCATCAATAATGTGTGTAAAATGAGTTTCGTGTAGTATATGTGTAAATATAAAAATGAATGTTGTACAAACAAAATATATATATACACGTGCACATATATACATGCACATACAATTTAAGATAATGATAAAAAAAAGTAATATTACTAAGATAAAGATAAAGCCAAAGAAAAATAAATAAAAGGTTACGTCTAAATATCATACAGAAGAAAAAAAAATTATATAATCAAAATTAAATTTATTATAAAACAAGGATGAAGACAAGACTGAATGAAATAACTTAAGGAGTGCAACTGCAAACAAAGTAAGCTAAACAAAGATATTCTTAAAAATGCTGATAAAAAGTCAATTACGAACATAATAACTATTCAAAAGGAAAGTGTATTTAATTATAAAAAGTAAAAAAATATATACATATAGGTACATATTATATATATATAAATTATAAGAAAAACAATTGTAGCCATGTTATTATTAATATTGCATGCAACGGTATTACAAAATGGATGGAGGCAGTGACCATGAGAAAAAAAAATGCGGATTCACGGTTGAATTAAAACATTAAAAACAGAACAAAAGGTTGCTAAAAATTTTACCTACCAGTTTTAAATTTTCTTAGCATATACAACTCCATATATGACAGAAGACCGGCATGGTTATGTTTAGAATATACAAGAGGTTGTCCTCTATGTATTTTAAATTTATTTCTAAGATCATCAAACAGGGGACAAATAAACATTAAATGTTCAATATCATCTACAATACCAAAGGAGTCCTCGCTGGAACAGCAAAAGGTACACCGAGAACTGGAGACAAGATGGAACCTATGCAGATATGAACCAAATTTACCGTGACCAGAGAGCACCTGAGCATTGTAAAAGTTAATATTAATATTTTTAAGTTTACAACGCTCCAAAACCTTTGGGAAAAACACAAAGGTTTTCCTTCCAGTCGAACAACTGTCCCACCTAGCTTGCCAAATATCAATAAGTGAGGAATGAATATATTTTTTTAGGATATGAACACTAGGAAATGATTCCAAGATATGCGGATCAATATTGAGGAACTGGAAATTCTTGACACAAGCAACGTCTCTAACAACTCTAAATTCTGAGATGATAGAGGTGCCAATGACAAAAAGATCCAGTGGCATGATATTAGATATAACATTAGCAGCAGAGGTGGGACAGGTTCGGTATAGACATGAAATACTAAAAAGAAACTTCCTCTGGCACTTGATAAGAGAACATAAAACGTTTTTATTAATATAAACAAGAGAACCATATGCATAAAGTGACTGTATCAGCCCCTTATACAAAATGACCCTCTCCCTATATTTAAACCCAAAAATATTAGGCTGCAATCTTTTGAGCTTAAAGAATATGGAGTCGCATTTCCTGTGGATATACTCAATATGTGGAATAAAAGATAACTTGTGATCTAATATTAGACCAAGATATTTAAGACGATTTGTATGGTTAATTGGCTGACTTGAAATTAACTTTAAATTTTTAACAGAATGTACAATTCTCTGATCACCAAAAACAATAAAATTGCACTTGGGTACAGAAAAAGACAAACCTAAATCACTAATTATATTTTCTAAGAATTTGCAAACGATTTCAATTAAATTAACATCATAATGCTTGTCAACCTTAGCTATCAAACAGAGATCATCTGCATAGGAAACCAGTTCAAATTCCTTACAAGTAAAGGACAAAAATTGCTCCAATTTAAGATGAACTCTGGAATACAAAATATTCCACAGTGTTGGTCCCATGACAGAACCCGGAGGCACCCCACACACCAGTCTTCTGCAACCAACAGAGTTACCAACTGCTAATGAAGCATATCTATTAGCAAAATAATTAATAATAGTATTTACAATGAAGGGATTAAAATTAAATTCTTTTAAAACGTCAATAATTGAGGACCATCTGCAGCAATCAAAAGCTCCCATAATATCGAAGGAAATGAGAACTGCAGACGAGCCAGACTCCAATGAGTGCTTTACATTAGAAACCAGCTTGTAGAGAGCATTCTCTGTGGAGAGACCTCTCCGGAACCCAAACTGATGACAGTGAAAAACACACTTATTGCCAGCTTCCTTTAACATGTACTCATTGATTACCTTTTCAAAAACCTTGCCAATAGAATTTAATAAAGATATAGGTCGATATCCACTAAGAGTACAAGGGTCTTTACCAGCCTTAGATAAAATTTTTATATTGGCAAGTTTCCAACAATCTGGGAAAAGTTGAAAACTTAAACATTTATTGAAAATAGAACTAAAGAAACCAGGAAATTCATCATCAATATATTTAACAACTTTATTATTAATTATGTTCAAAGAAGCAGCTTTATTATTGGCAAGGCCCCTAATAATATTTGTAACCTGATCACAAGTAACTGAGGGAACAACTGAACCTAGAGTTGAAAGAGTAATTAGTTGTTCATCCTGTAATCGTGGAAAGAAATGATCAAGGAAAGCGCTACACTTATCCTTATCATTAGAAAAGGTTGAATTTCCTACAATGATATCTGGAATCACAATAGGCTTATTCTTATTAAAAATATATTTGTAGGGGCGACCCCATGCAATGCTATCCTGCACAAAATTCCTCCAAGAATCTGATTTAGATTTAGTAATTAGTTTTTTATACTCCAACGTCAATGCTCTAAGAGTAGAGTTATAAATAAATAAGTATACATTGTTTTTACATTTACTTTTTCTTTTCCTAACAGAATTAATCCTTTCCTTCAGTAATTGAAGTTTAGGATTCCACCAATCAACTCTAGGAGCAGTAAATTCAGACTGTGACAGGCTAACAATTCTAGATAGATAAACATTAAACTTAGAAACTGAGGTATTTAAGCTATGGAGATGAACAGACCTATAAATCTCATCATGTGTGGAGGCAATAAATTTTTTATTAATATTATCAATAAATTTTTTCCAGTCTAGAGCCTTGAAAGTGCTTTTCAAAGGAGCAGGTAAATCGAGAGATAGGGTAGAGCAGATATTTTTGTGAGGGGTAAGTTCAAAATCATTCAGTGAGAAAGTAACCAAAGACTGTATTCTGCAATGAACAATGAGGTAGTCAATGATGCTTTCTCCATTATAATTAGAAAAAGTTGGTCTTTTGCTGTTCATGATTACCAAATCATTGCAATGCAAAAATTCAGTAAACATTAAAGAATTTTGTGTAGAAGTCTGCTTATACTCCATGAAAGGCAACCTTATATTAAAGTCGCCAATCAAAATGGGGAAAAGTAGACAATTAGCCTTAATGAAAGAATCCATTAAATCGATATGACGAAATTTAGGTTTATTTGGTGACAAATAACAAGAAATGAACAAATATTTTCCTATAATGATGATAATTATGTTATTTACGTTTAACAGTAACTTATGCTGAATGTTATCTTTAACAATAAAGGCTATCCTATTGTTAAAGTAAGAAATATATGGACGTTGAACAGAGAGAGCATCATGATAAACATAGGGTTCTGCAATAACACCTATGTCAGCACAACTGTCCCAAAGAGACCTGAAAAAAAGAAGCTGACAAGCATAGGAGTTATCAACATTCAAGTATGTAAGTTTAACCTCCAAAGTCAATTTTTGACCTTAGGTGTTCAACTGACTTAAGATAGATAGGACAATTTTTATTTAGAGTAACATGATCAATGCCCCCTAAACACTTTTGAATCATATCATTATTAGAAAGATTAACACTAATATTCTTAAAATTACACTCTTTTGAGATGTTAAAGTATAAACAATAAATTTAGTGTGAAAGTTTAGAAAATCTGCTTCTGCTTTACAAAACTTTTCGGTGTGGCCAAAACGACAACATTTTTTGCATATCCTCGGCATGATGGATTCTGCAAAAACAAGTGATTCCCAGTTAATCCTGAGACGCTTGTCCTCAGGCAGCTTCTTGTATTGCGAAGGAGTAAGACGAACATAAATCCGACTACCACGCTGATTGGTGACCTTGGTAACTGATGAAGGTATTTCACCAAATGACACTTGAAAATGCTGTTTAACATCATCTTCAGAGATATTGTTTGTACGAAAGATACAAATAGTAGGATCAAGTAATTTCTCCTGGTGAACCTTAACGTTAAAAATTCTGTCACTAATAATTGTTGCCAATTTATCAGAGTCCGTCTTGGAGGCCATATTAATAATGGCAGTATTTTTATTAATTTTTTTATAAAAAGACACATTGATAGCCTCCTTTACAGGACAAATGTTTTTTTTTAAGTCACGATCAAAAACATCAACATCGTCACATTTAATAATTATTTTATTTTTATTTATAGTCTTTTTCTTGGTTACAACATCCCTGTACAAAGGTCTGATAACCGACACTGTAGTAGGAGGGGTGTGCAGAACATCCTGCACCACCTTCTCAATGGCTGTTTTTTTTTGTGCTTAAAATCTTTTTGATCGACTCCAAAAATCCAGCTGACTTAGCGATCACAGAATCAATTTTTAGTGAAGTGGAAATAATTTCCTCTTTTTCTTGCTTTGTTACGCATTTCCCTTTAAACTGCGAACGAATGTTATTAGAAAGCTGGGCAACCTCTTTAAAGAGATTGCCCAACTTATTAACCGGGTCCATAACTACCGATGTGGAAGGCCCCACATGCAGAACTTATATAAAAAAAATTCAAAAAGTTTTAAAATAACTGAAGAACCGACAATTCGAAAAATGGAATACGTCGTCTACATACACACACAGAAAAAATACACTTAATTTAACTATAAATACCAATAATAAATGGGAACGTGTTAGATAACAACCTACAATTTAAAAATAAGATAATGGAACGTACTAACCGTAACAGCTGTCGAGATAGACGTATTTATGTAAGTAGGTATAACGATAATACGAAAACGAAAACCGAACAACGATACGAGATAACACGGATAAGTATTCAACACGAGTTCAACGAACGCCATGTTACACGCACAAAACTGAGCGGTGTTATGTTAGTTTCGGCCAGTAGACTTGATATCGGACTGGTACAGAAAGCTCTGCTGCAAATGCGAAGTGCCTGATTTTGAATTACATCTAATTTATGAATCACTTTTGGCGTTGCTGTACAATATACAATTGAACCGTAGTCTAGTAAAGATCTCACGTGTGTACCATATAGACGCAATAACGTTCTTCTGTCGGAGCCCCACGATTTGTGGTGTAGAGTTTTTAGTAAATTAAAAGGGCCTTTGTGCATCTAGCTTTTACGTAATCTACATGCGCCTTCCAGTTTAATTTTTTATACATAATTAATCCCAGGAATTTAGTTTGATCGGTGTGTCGTATAGTCGTACAGTTTAATTTTAGTTGGACAAGGCGAGTATGCGATGTTTACATGTCTTTTGCGAGGAGAAACGGATATTTTTTGTCGAAGCCCATTTTTCTATTAATTCTAAATTTTGTTGTAATTTCTTTTCCAGGGCAGAGATATCGTGTCCTCTGATAAATATAACCAGGTCGTCTGCATAGATGGAGTATTTTACAGGTTCCTTGATGCGCTCTTGTAAGTCGGATATCGTAAGTATAAATAGAAGGGGGCTTAGCACGGATCCTTGAGGAACTCCGTTTTCTTGACATTTTGATGTAGACAGTTTGTTTCCTATTCGAACTTTAAATTTTCTGTTCTGTAGGAATGAACGGAGGAATTTAGGTAAATTTCCACGGAGACCATGATCGTGAATTGTTTTTAGAATGGCTGTGGTAGATATATGATCGAAAGCCTTTTCTATATCGAAAAAAATGCAGATAACGTGCTGATTTAATGCAAATGCATCCTGTATTTCTTGTTGTAGACGTATTAAATTGTCCACAGTGGACTGTCCTTTTCTAAAGCCACTTTGTTGGTTGTCTATTAAGCCATCTCTTTCCGCGATCCACATTAATCTGTTACCAACTATCCTTTCCATTATTTTACATAGAACGCAGGTCAGAGATATCGGTCTATAACTGGCTGGGTCATATTGGTTTTTATTTGCCTTAAGGATTGGTATGATATTGGCTTCCTTCCATTTGTCTGGAACTACATTTGATTTCCAAATTTGGTTTAGTAAGTAGCAAATTGCTTCAATATTATGGTCTAGTAGGTGTTTTATCATCTCAGGATGTATCCGATCAGGTCCGGCTGCTGATGATCTTAACCGTTTTATTTAAGTAGATACTTCCCGGTGCGTAATTTCCGTGTTATAGGGTTCATTGTTATTTGATTCAAAATTGAAGGTATTATCTGTATTATCTGTATTATCCAACCACTAAAATAACGCTTTCTAACATTTCACCAACAGTAACAAACCGTGTCCTAGAACGTCACCTCGCATCAAATTTCAACATGAAACTCGCATCAAATATATCAATCCTTAGAATTAAACCGCTAGACGACAAGACGAAATACACAATATCAAATACAAATTTCAAGAGGCATGGAACTTACGCTGGATCCGACACGTCAAGTTGAACACAGCTCCTCCCTGGAGAACGATTATCCCATCGCGACGTGGTGATGTTATACTAACTCGGCTTAAAATTGGACATACTTCATTAACCCATAATTACATAATAGAAAAAATAATCAACCGATATGCTGCTACTGCGGATGGGAGCCTCTAACAGTCGAACACATGATAACAAAGTGTAGGCCACTTCAGAAACACCATCCTGATGGCAATATTTCAATTCACACGGCACTTTCTGATAATCCAGTGTAACTTGAAAAAACCATTCAGTTTTTAAAAGTAACAAATATATATCCGTTCATTTAATTAAAATAGCTTCAGTGCCTCTAACCTAAGTTGTGGTATACGGCACCTTAAAAAGAAAAAAAAAATGATTTGAATTTTGCATATGTAGTATATTATTATATGGTTCGGAAACGTGGGTGTTAACCGAAAATATAAGAACACGTTTGGAAGCCTTCGAAGTGTGGGGTTGGCGTCACATAATGAACATCTAATTGATATAGAAGAAGAGGAATTTAGAAGTTTTTGAAATGGTAAATGAATAGTAAAATTGGTGGAAACAATACAACAAAGACGTGACATGCTTCTAGGACACATACTGGCGCCATAACGCCTTTATGAAAAAGATCAACACGGATGGATTAAATAAAAAAAGAATGCAGATGACGTACAAAGAGGTTAAGAACATGGCAGGCAACAGGAATGAATGGAAGAACATGATTGCCTAGTACATGATGATGACGGATTGTTTACTTTTACAAGTACAAATACTAATGTTATCTTCTACAAATGTTTTCATCATTATTATTATTATTCCCATCACAACTGATCAACTTTAGAGGTAAATTACTTTGTGGAGGAACAGTGCTCTCTCTAAACTTATACTGTTTAAACAAAGTCTGAAGGCTTTATTTCGTCATAACCCGCGTATTTCACCGTTAATGATTCAGTAGGTTGGAAGCAAATGGATTTATATCACGTGCTTGTTTGCATCCTCCACAAACATTACATTTAAGTCGTTTAGAAGGGTAAAATGTTTGAGACGTAACAGGGAGCTAGTTCCTCGTACCCTAATTTCGATATAGCTGTACTTTTTGAAGTTAGACGTTTTAGCTCAATCTGAAAGCTATTTTATATACATGGTACGATTTTATTTTCAAACGATAACCCGCATCTATTAGTTAGCATCCCTGACGTAGTTCTGGTTTTAAGTCTCAAATACTTGGTCCTTTTTCTGAACGTAAGTATCCAAGGTCTATTTGGAATAACGACATTGTTTATTTTGATTGTAAGGAAAGAAATACGTGTTTACTTACTTTTATTGACTAATATGCGCCATCCTTATAGCCAAGTCTTTACATATCCGAGTGACTACTGTAGTTTTTCTGGGGCTGTTTTCACACTTATGCACGGCAAGGAATGCTGCGCTGTCGGCGTATAATGTTACCTCTGTATTACCAAACGGCGGAAAGTCGGATGTGTAGATTAAGTGTAATATTGGAACAAGAATGTTTCCCTGCGTGCGCCCCGCCCTCATAATGATAAAGTATCTCAGTATTATATTAATAGTATTTTATATTTTCGACGAATAAATATATATATATATACGTGAAGTTAAGCGATGAAGAAACGTTTTTAGCGATGATTCGTTTCAGGTAGAGACAGCTAATTTGTTTTCCCCCACCCAATAATATAAAAGGTTGCAGTAGTAGAAATTGAAATTTCAAATTAGATCCCAAAAATAGCTGGAGAAATTTGTTGTTCCAGTTCAGTAAACATAATGCGTTTCGATATTTACGCCTTGTTAATGGAAAACGAAAATACAAAATTAAGCTAGTTACGCTGTATTTGTTCACTGTTGCGTGAATTGTTGATATTATTATTATTATTATTATTATTATTATTATTATTCAACTATTAAATTTTCATTTGTTTTATTTCCTTGTCCTATATTTATTTCTTCCTTACTCTGTTTATTATCGTAAATGATAAATTATCATATGTTTATTGTCGCGTAAACTTCGAACCATTTTAGCTTACTTTCGATTTAAATAATAGGAAATATTTTTATTTTCATTGTAATTTTCAATTACCGTTTTTAATTTCATTAGATATATTTAACATTAAAAAAAAAAATCGGTTCATTCGTGTTTCTATTTTAAGTTGGTTTTTACGTATTATAATATATGTAGACTTATTATTGTTTATATTCTTACGCGAGTTTTAAACTTAAACTCTACGTTACGAAAATGATTTATTTATAATTTATACAAAGAGAATATCGTTGAATAGTTTTTTTTAATTATTATTATTATACAACTAACTGATTTAGCTCGCTACTTGCGCAAAGCGGAAAATGGATATAAAAAAAGAGAAAAAACAGTACCTAAAACTCAAGGAGTTATGCCGGTTCGTAGGATACAATTCTGGAATTATCCGTATAAAATCGATTACCGGTGTATAAAGTTGTATTGAAACTAATATGTAGTTATGGCGCAGAAATTTGAGGATGCGCAAAGATATCAAATAAATCTATAGTCCAACTCTTTCAGAACAAGGCATTACGTTTAATTTGACCGGATGCCGTGGTATGCGTGAAACGAATCTATACATAAGGATTTAAACGTAGATACGGTCGAAGAAACTATCTATAAGCAAGTTCAGAAGCACTTCAGTCGATTGCGTATTCATCCAAATCAGCTAGCAGCTTGTATATACGAATACAACGTCTATATGACTAAAAAGAACAAAAAGATAAAATATCTAGTTTTATAGTTTCATAGCTTGCACGGTTAAACATCTCTGGATGCACCTTCTACACGTGATAGATGCTATTCATTTGATAACCTCTCAACTGGCTAGTTATAAATTTAACATGAAAAAAAAATTATTCTATCGGAAATATCGTAATTTCAGCCCTTATCAACATCGTTAATCGGTTGCTGTTAAATAATACGTTGCCTTTTTACCCACATCAAAAGAAAAAATATATTACATAATATATATATATATATAAGTAAAGGGGTAAAATTTTAAAATAAATCAATTAAAATATAAAAAATTAAAAATATATATATATAGCTAATGTATTTATTACTATTATTATGTTTTAATTTTTTATATTTTAATTGGTTTATTTTAAAATTGTACCCCCCTTTACTTTAAATACGTCCTAATTATTCTCGTAACTTTATTTTCCTAATATATTGAATAATTGATTATTATTATTATCTCTATTGGTTATTATGATTTCGAATTCTTAATAATAATAATGAAACTAAAATAAAGGGAATAAAAACGCCTATGAGCAACCCTGCGCGAGCGGCGGCTGGATTATTATTATAATATTAACTTATAACAATCGAAATATTTATCCAAACTTAATTATTAGTAATTCGCATAGCCTTTATATAAACAGTTAATCACAACACCCGCAGAGGACCGAACCATGTGAATTTATCCATGCTACAAAATACAGAAATTTTGTATTATTATTATTATCATTACGACGAAAGTACTTGTTGGCGTATGTCTTTAGTAACATATTTATATAACCTTAAATAAATTATAAATAAATTTCGATAAAGAATAAAGTTTTGCACGCGAAAAATAGACGCTACTGTTCACTTTTTTAATTGATTTCTTTCGTAATATTTCAATGATGAATAAGCACATGTGCCGCGGATATATAGATATACGTGTGGTTAAAGTATAGTGTGAGCCTACAAGTTTTTATATATGTACTGGAAGTTACCCACGGCTTCGCCTGTGTAATTATTTTTTTAAATACAATATCGTGCTCCCTTTCTTTTAACAATATATATATATATATATATATATATATATATATATATATATATCCGCCTATTATTTCGCTCACGCCCCTAACGCAACAAAACGTGGTTTGTATTGCGGGTGTTGGTAGTACAGATACATTCGAACCCGTAAACGTGTTAAATTTTAAACGATTTGACAGAGGTATCGCTGTCTCCTACTTTTTAAAACTTCAAGTTATTGTAATTTCTATCCTATTTGTGATATCAATGTGAAACGAAACTGAAAACGAATCCGATAAATAGACTATAAGCTGTTCGAATTTCATCTCATTATTGCTTTAATAGTTTTTGCGTTAAGTTAAATCGGAACAGACAGACAGACAAAAATTTAAAAAATATATTTTTTCTGTTTATATGTGATAAAAATAGCTAAAAAATGAAAATATTTTCAAATCACAGAGGGACACTACAGTTTTATATATTAGTATACATCTATACGAATATGGTGTATATATATGAGGCTGTAGATGGAAGAGAGTGAATACATATGGATGGATGAAAATAATTTGTGTTTTTTCAGAGGGTCTTATGTGGGTATTACGAGAAAACTAATATATATATATATATATATATATATATATATATATATATATATATATACATATATTTATTTATTTATTTATTTATTTATTTACTACTATTATTTTTGCCCTATAGCAATCGGGCTTTTTAAATATGTTATATTATTTTGAAGCAAAATCCGTTGCTTACACAACTTATGCGCATTAACTGGCACTTTTAAATATTATTATGGCGTGTATATTGTGTAAATGTTAGTGTGTATTTTATGTATATGCACACGTTTATGTATTATATTTGCACTGCGGTAATACGTTAGAATTCGAATGGCGGATCAGTGTATATTTATCGATTATTTATAAACTATTACTTTGTAATTCCTTTTCTGATCGTTATTATTATTATCTCATTATACTTCAACGGGTGAAACATTTTATTGCGATAAACAATTTTGATTTGAATTTTGATATGAGCGCTGTTTTCCGTTACTTTGATCAAAGCAAACTATTTTAATGTTTATGTATCCATTTATTTATAATAAAAAAAGTAGCCCCTCCGGGAAACACAACTTTGACGAGGTAGATGAACTTGCTTCGACGATATTGAACGCTATATTGGTGATAAGTTAGTTACTACAACGACCACTAAACCAAACAGACAAACAGACCTGAACGCCGAAGTTAGACTAAGCGATAACCAGGTAGCGTCTGTACTCTAGAGAAGCGGCTACTAAAGATCCCTGTATTAAGGGCGATCTCTTTTTTTATACGCAGAAGGAAGCGGGGGATCTCACTGCAGTTTTCACGAACAACTATGGAATAGGCCAAAACGAATACTAATATTTTTCGCCGTTCGAGTACTTGGCTCGAGGGTGTGAAATATGTGACCAGCCATGGATTTGTAGGAAACTAAGTAACCCATGGAAAATATGTGACTGGAATGAAAATGTGGAAAACTAACAATTACATTGAAACGTGAAATGTGCGTGGGCTAAATGAAACAAAGAAGCTGTATCGTCGAAAAAGAGATAGCCGAGTATACCGCTGTTGACGTATCTGGAAAACACTGGAAGTAACAATGATAATTCGTAATAATTCCGTCTAGATTATATCCAAATCTGTGGGATTTTTGTTTCGCGTTCTTAAATCAGCGAAGAAAATTTTAGTATTTAAATTTTGTTATTGAAAAATTGTAACTAAATAAACTTTTAAACTTTCATGGTTGATGTCCATTCACTCGCGGTTTTTTTCGGATTTACTATTATTTTAATTATATTGAACTCTTCGTTTATTGTAACACCGTTAGTCGTGCTGGGTCCAATTTAAGGTGTTTAAAGTTTTTTTTAAAATTACAATGAAACTTATTTTAATTCTGCACATCCCTCAATCGGAATACAACCCTGCATGATATCTGGAAAAAATGTAAATCCTTCCGTAACCACAAAGTGAATGAGGGGCCCCCTCACTATAATAATTGCTCTAGCTATTATCAGTTTATTGATAAAATTTGTCCACCGTACACCCCACACAAGAAGAAATATATGCAAAAAAGATTAGATCCTGCTTGTTCCTCCCAACAATCTCAGATGTTAACAGCAGAAATTAGTTTGGAAGAATTATCAACCGCTGTATCGAGTAAAGCAGACACTTCTCCTGGTCTAGATTTCATCCCGTACTTTGCAATTAAACAGTGTTCCAAATTCGCTCTTTCCAAATTATGTGATATATATAACCTCTTATGGACTAATAATATTGTCCCTGAAGATTGGCGCAAATTTTTTGTTATAGCTATAAAAAAAAAAAAAACAGATAAGCCGACCTATGATTTTAAGTCAGACCAATTGCTCTGGGCTCTTATCTAAGAAAGATCATGGAGACGATTCTAAATAATCGTCTGAGATGGTGGATGGAGTCCAATGGCAAATTCCCCAAATCGATGTATGGTTTGCGCCCAGGATACTGTACAATGTATTGTCTAGCATAGGGACTACATTCTGGTATCTATAGTAGAAAATTTAGTTTACTTATACAATAACCATGCCCTGGTATCTTTCGTTTGGGTTCCCGAGGGTATTCGGGGTAATGAAGTATGTGATCGGGATGAAAAACTTGGAGCATTGGAGGGCATTCTCATTCCCGATGGTTCCCTCCTCCTGTTTAGTAGCATCCGCTCGAGCAGACCTTCTTCATCGATGGAAGTCTATGTTTTGTAAAAGACGGTTTAACTTTTATAGATCCATCCAACCTAACCTGCCTTCCACATCTATTCTCGCTTTTACGCCTCCTAAAAATTTTCCAGCTCGACTGTTCTTTTCAATCCTGGTCAGACTTCGTTCCAACCACAATTTCCTTCCTAGCCATTTGTACTCTATCAATCTCACTCCATCTGTGGAAATATAGCCGACGCTAATCATGTGATTTTTGCTTGTGATTTGTATACCAGAGTACCTTTATTAAGAAAATTTTACAATTAAATATTTACCCCACCCCTACTCGGTTGCCTACTTATTGGCCCTGAATAACAACGATATCCTCAAGTCGTTTTTTCTATTTTCTTTTCTTTTTTTAATTTTTAACAGTGCACAGAATTGGTAATTTTGGTTATTAGACTTAAGCTGAATTATTGTAAAAAAAAAGTTTATTTTTTATTATTTATTTAATATTTTTCTGTTAATATTTATGAAATTATAACACACTGGTAAAATATAATTGTATCGATTTGTTAATTAAATGGAAGCAGAGAAATAAATTAAATTGGTGCAATACGTTTTTGTCTTTTTGTACATAAACGCTTACATTTTTCACATGAATACTGCGTTTTACTATGTTTTTCGGTTCCGCTGTAACAGGGATTGAAATACTTCATTTTACCTCTATCAGTATTATCGCATTTTATTTGTTCTTCCTTATCTCTTTTTTGTGTTTCCGGTTGATACTTTTCTGAGTAAAACTTGTAAATGCTTCGTTAGATTCATCATTTCTAACCATCTTTGTATTTGCAGGGTCGCTAAACTCGGAGGTAATTTTTCAAGTTTCGTCTGCGAATGAATTTTTACATCGTTCCCTACACATATCGCTCTTGAATTAATTCTTACTACATATAGAATATGATATCGTGCTGCGTTATATGTAGCGTAAAGTTAGCCTGTTATATCAACACCACATTTAGTATCGTTGTAAAATTAAATTACTTCCGTTTATTTTTTCTCAATATCGGCCTATAAATGTAGATGATACCTCGATTATTTTTCAAAATATCGACAAATTAAAACGGTATGGGACTATTGGACAGCGCGCGACTAACGAAGAGTTAATTGTGACTTAATTATCGAAAATCATTGTAAATTAATTATCACAATACGATTCAGATGTACTAGATGAAATCGAAAAAATACATATATAATTAGAAAAAATAAATTCCAAAAATATTAAAATGAAAATTTTTAACAGTAAATTGGCGCACTTCAAAAATATTTATAAGCACATTCTATAATATAACTCGCATATATATATATGTGTATATATGTATGTATGTATAAAACATACACACGAGACTGAAAATATTTTTAAAGTTTAATTTTTCTTTCATTTTTTTCACATTTTATTTTTGGTTATTTCATTTTTTTTAAAGTAACCTTAAATACACGCACACATACGTACATGCACGAGGCATTAAACGTGAATACGTCAAATAAAGACGTAAGCCGTGTGTAATACAAGATGCGCCACCGCTATAATGGATTATTTACATACGTAAACACAGTATGATATTACTGCAAAGACTTTTTACTTACATACTTACACACCAACCCATCAACACACACACATATATATGTATGTGTGAGTTAGTTAAATGGATTTGGGTGGGGTGTGGGGAATTTCACGTTGTGAGTATATTCCCAGTTTTAAGGGATTACAACCTTAGAAGAAGCAGTTTTCGTTAGAGAGCGGTACAAAAAAAATTAAATTGTTTGGCAAAACCGAAAGCTTTCGTACGTTTTACCGTGTGCATATATAAATATATATATATATATATATATATATATAAGGGATTTACGAATGTATAGAGGAATATGGGAAAATTGTGGTTAGCGTGTATTCCGAGAGAAATTTAAGTCACCAACAACGCGTCCAGCTTTTACAGATTTACCGGTAGTAGTATATAGTATAGTAAAATCGGAGGAACAAATATATATATATATCAGGAAAAGGACTACTAGAAAAATGCTACGGGGTTAACGATATCCCACTGGTGAAGCGCATTATACGTTACTAGGAAGCGTGTTGTTCCTTTTACGCAGAATGGTACCGTCACACTATAGCAGCACCATTGACAGTATCAACGGCACAGTTTACTTTCTGTTTATGCGTGTCTCTCCATCATTCTCTTTTCCAGTTAAGCTAAAGTTACCCTTCCTCGCTACTGCCAGAGCTTACATTGCCAACTTTAAGTTGAAATCGTTTTACCCCTAATATGTCACATTAGGGAGTCTGCGCTGTTCTAGTCGTCAACGTTCTTTGCGGAGAAATATTTTAAATTCCCTTACCACCTGCAACTACGATACAATTTTAACTAAAAAAAAAAAAACACAAAACAAATCGTATAGGTTAATGTGTGTGTATGCGTGCGTAATTATGTGTATATTATACGATACATTTCAAATTATAGAAGGTATTTTACAATAGGGGCAGTTTAGACAACATTAATTTAGCCGTACTTACACTAGCGATATAACAACGCACAAAATATCAGAAAAAATAAAGTCGGTGTGAAATCTCAATTACAAACAAATTGATTGACTAGTCGACGTTTCAATTTAACGAAATTTTCCTAATAAAATGAAAAAATTTCGTGTCCTCTTTTTCAGAATTGAAAGCTATATTAATTTGTACGTACACGTTCACCGCTGGACGCATTTTTTCGTATTTAAAATTCGTATATATATATGTGTATATATATATATATATATATATATATATAGAGAGAGAGAGAGAGAGAGAGTGATCCAGAGAAGACAGACGATTTTGTTGTTTTTTGAATAACTCAAAAACTACTTGACCAAATTTTTGAATGGAATTTTATTTAAAAATAGGAAAACGAGTCAATAATTTGTGGAAACACAATATCGTTCTGATGACGTCATTTACAACAATACATTCATTCAGTATTTACAAAATTTTCGATTACTTTTTCGAGCATAGGTCGCTGAATTTTTTAAATTTCTTCATAAATCCGAGTTTTCTGGTCTTCCAAATCTTGTGAACGTGTTTGAACTCTCTTTGTACTGTCGTGATCGATTCATGCCGAAAATAATGTTCCACGCAAAACGTGCGCTCCTCCTCATTATAGGTTACCATAATAACTGAAGCTGAATAAAAAACAAATCTCTCGTGTGTAGACTAAACGTAGAGTACGCGGTTTGCGTTATAGCAGTGTTACCAAGTGCGCTATTCGAAAAAACAAAAGCGTCCGTCTTCCCTGGGTCACGATATATATATATATATATTTATATCCGAGAAATCACTTTGATAATAGGCGATTTGAACGCCAAAACTGGTGAAACTATTCATGATAATGATTTACGTCATATTGTAGGAAAATTTGTCCTCGGTATTAGGAATGATAGAGGCGAACGCTTAATGCAGTTCTGCGCCAGCGTCAATATGTTTATATATCCTAGGCGTCTATACACATGGTGGTCATCTGGTGACAGATATTAAAATCAGATAGATTATATACTGATTAATACAAGGTGGAGAACATCAATTAAAGACGTGAAAACATACCCGGGTAATGGTAGTGACCATCAGCTACTAGCTGCCGAAGTAAAAATAAAACTGAGAAGATGCCAAACAAAAACATTGTGCCGAAACAGATTGTACTTAGGCACTCATAAAGGATATCATCAAGAAGCAAGCAAACGAATAGCGGATATGGCGAAATCGATAAACCACGCAGCAGACGCTCAATCCATATGGAACAGAAAAAAAATCATTCTAGAACAAACGGTGAAAATCTTTAATGAACCCTGTGACAAGAAGAAAATATGGATCACTTACACGAAAGGAAGCAAATTAAGAGGAAAAGTTTGAATGGCTATGAAGCAGTTCCAAATACAATGATCTAAGTAAACAGATTAAACAAAAATGCAGAAATGACAAAAACAAGTGCTTAAATGACATTTGTAAAAATATTGAACGGAATAAAGACAAAAATTAACCAAGAGATATGTTTCGCAAGATAAAACAAATAACGAGAGGATTCGTCCTCCGGCATATGGCAATTAAAAATGCAGATGGGGAAATATTAATGGCAGAAAGGAAAATAATACCAGATGGCGAAACTATTGCGAAAAACTCATGCATGAGGAATGTGAGGGAAACCAAAGAGAAGCACTAAGTTCGACAGCTGATAAGGAACCATCAATACTAGAGGAAGAGGTTCACCTACCTATACATAAGCTAAAGAAATACAAGACGACTGGAGGGGATCAAATGGTCATGGAGATGTTCATGAATCTAGGCGATAACATGACCAAAATTCTACACACTGTGTCAGAGAATTTGGGATACGTGACCGAATGATTGGACGCAATCCATTTATGTACACATTTACAAAAAAGGAGCCCGTTATTTATGCCATAACTATAAAACCATAGCATTGCTACCACATGCAAGCAAAGTTATGATCAATCGCCAGAACAAGCGGGTTTCGTTCCAGGGAGAGGAACGCGGGAGCAAATCTTAAACATAAAGCAAATAATTTAAAAATGCAGGTAGTTTATTGTTAATGCATACTTCCGCTTTATAGACTATGCGAAAGCATTTGACTCAGTACGATGATGGCAGATACTAGGTGAATTTGAAATTCCACGTCACTTAATTGATTTAGTAAAATCCTCGTACGCATCCAATTGCGGCAAAGTAAAAATTAATTATAGCCTGACAGATGAATTTAAGTCAGAAAAAGGAGTCCGTCAAGGGTGCATATTATGTCTAATCCTTTTCAACATATACAGTGAATGTATACTAAGAAAAGTAATGGACGGATGGGACGATGGCGTTAAAGTCGTTTGAAAGATAATTAATTACCTGCAATACGCCGATGATATTGTGATAATCGCCTCATCGAAAGAAAAATTGCTCCATTTATTTCAAAGGTTGGATAGTATAAGCAAAGAAGCAGGCTTATTAATCAATAATGATCGTCGATGGTAAAACAAAACAGATAATCCACAAAGCTTAAATCTCCAAGTAGTTGATAAATTTGTTTACTCGGGGTCACTTATTACAAATAATGGTGGCTCAACAGATGAAATTAAACGGCGAATAATAACAGCGAAGGTTACACTAACTCAATTAAGAAGGATTTGGAAAAGCCATGACATAACGATAACCACCAAAATGCGCCAAAACAGACAGTCGTTCGTAGAATCGATGCTTTCGAAATGTATTGCTGGCGGCGAATGCTGAGAGTACCGTGGACAGCGAGGGGGGCAAATATGTCAATATTGGAAGAAGTTAACCCGGATGCTCGATTACGAGATATCGTTAAAAAAACGCATATCTACTTTCTTTCGCCATATCATGCGACGGAACAATATAGAAAAATTTATAATATTAGGTATGGTTGAAGGTCGCAGGCGAAGAGGAAGATCACGATATGTGGACAATCTCAAAATGATAACTGGCGCCATTTCACTACTGCAAATGGTCAGATGCGCCCAGGACAGGGATAGATGGCGATCAATTACACAGAAAAATTAAAGTGAATCATTCGACCCCCTGAAACCTCAGTAGTTGTACATGATAGTCAGTATTATCTGCTCTGCCGTGGTGTCGAATGCTTTGGAGAGATCGAAAAAGACAGCTAATAGGGTGGTGTTTGTTATTAAATGCTTATATGACTGATTCCTGTAAGTACAGAGCTCGATCTATCGTTGTTCGACTTTTGCGAAATCCACCTTGATATTTAGTTAATAGGTTTCGTGATTCCAGTTCTCACGTTAGTCTGTTGTTGACTATTCGCTCAAATACCTTTCCAAAAACGTTGGTATGTAGCTCTCTATTTGGTGTGGGTCTTTGTTCGTTTTTTTTGTTCGGAATAGTGTCTGCTAATTTCCACGTTGCAGGAGTTGTGATGAGGATATCCGCAGTTTGTTTACAATATCGAGTTTTGAATATGTTTTGAAGCATATACGAGGTGTAATTTTTATGATTTTATATTTCAATAAAATTTTATTTATTCCTATAAATCGAAAGTTTTAATTCTGTACTCTTCTTCGTTTTAGTGTAAAAATTGATTGCGATCCTTTATCGAGAATTTTACGTTTAGGAAAATTGTAAATCTTTTACGCATAATCAATGCTCCACGGACCGTTGTAAAAACAAAGACGAAGGTAAACAAAAATAAAAGATTATAGATAGAGAAGAAACTATAGAAAACATTTTGAAAACAAATTTTAACGTATTGCTCCGAAGGTAGTTGTTTGGTCGAGTGATGAAGTAAATTTGACCCAAACTGGAGAGAAGTGTTATCGATTTGGGCGAAACAGAAAGTCGGTTTAGGAGTTATATATTTAGAAGGCGCGCTATTCATTTATGAAAGTTTCTATTTAACCCGTTACCACGCTTAATAAAAAGTATGCGATAAGTAAAGAGTCGAAATCGTTGGAAAAGTTGCGTACGTAAGTTTAAAAGTTTGAAGTCGAACGCATTCAATTAAAACGTTTCGGATGTCATATATTTTAATTCTTATTTAGTAATTCAAATTAAAAATTAATCTCGCAGTTTCAACCGTGTTCAAGGGTTCAACATTGAATAAGTTTTGCCTCGATAAAATATTTCTTTTTTGCTACATATATTTTAGCGATAAAATCATAACAAATAATAATGAAAACAATAAAATTCTAAATTTATTTATTATAAAATTAAAACCTAATAAAAAAAACAATATATATATATATATATATATATATATATATATTACCCGTAAGCGTCTATTTGTACAAAAGAACAATCAAGAACGGCAAAATGTATACACGCGTATGTGCACATGCAATATATATATATATATATATATATATATATATATATATATATATATATATATATAAACACGCACATACAACCCATGTATTAGACGATAGTCTTGGTGAACTAACAAAATTATAGATTAAAATAATATTAAACCATTCCTTTCCATCATTTATGTGTTATGTACTGCTGTTACGCTGAAGGTACAGGTGTGAAGGTTTAGATCGTGTTGAGAATACATATGTACTATAAGAAGCGAAAGACACGGATATGAATGTCGGCGCCAAAATACAGCATGTCCTTCATTGATGTCTAATGCCAATTGCGAAGGTTAATAGCTAGTGCACTCGAAGATTAGATGTTGAACAGTAATCTTCGAATGACTACAAGAACAAATGAGATCAAGTTCACGTCGTAACAGATGACCATGTAATGTATGACCAAATCAAAGCCGCCTTAATGTTAGACCGGCCTATCGTGATAAATCAGATGACGTTATCCATCAAATTGTATCGGATTTTGTGCATCTTAATTTAATTGAGATAACGTTGTAAGCATTGCCCCGATAGATGCACATAGATTAGGATAAGAGCATAGAGAAGATTCCTGTTTTGCTGCTTGATTAGCTTAGTTTATTTCTTGGAATTTGTAAATGTCCGGAATCCGGGGAAAGTCTAGTGTGCTCCATTAAGTTTAATAGATTGATAATCTCCTTGGCAATTGGATGTTGTGATAATTAACGATTAAAGTTAGTGCAGTCGGAGAATATTGCGCACTGCCGAAAATTAGTGGCACGATTTTTAGTTTAGCAAACAATTTGACTGGAAGAATTAATAGACACGGTAGCGGTGAATATGCTTTAATTTGATTCCAGATTTTTCTGGAAGGGGTTGATGAAGTAATATTTTACATGTATTCGTACCAATCAGTTTTTTTTTTAATTTTTTAATACATGTTTGATTTTTGCACGTAGTTTCTTAAATTGTATGTAAGAGAAGATTTTAATTGTTTGCCTTTTCCGACTATTATATATCACCGACTAATAATTGTCATTTCGCCATGGAACCGAATATACGAGGAAGTGATTCGTCACCATTTTATTAAATACCAACGGAAATGCAGTTTAACACACATCAAAATAATTATTTCAATCTGTTCTTTGACAATTTCATCTATTGTTAGGAGTTACTGAATCACTGGAAATGAATAATAAGTGGAATATGATCACTCCTAGCTAGATTAGTGTGATTATATGTACAAAAGTCAGTAGTTAAAGAATGATGGGATAAAAAATTAAATCTTGTTTTCACCATGTCTTAGGCTATGCGCGCAAGGGCGGTTTTTTCGCCGCCAAACATTGCGGTTGTTTAGCCACTTTTTATAGAACATATTGTTTTGAATGAATGTGCGCGCACGAAGCGGTTGATTATCCGCCGCGGTTTTAAAATCGTTACATGCTCTATTTTCTAAGCGGCGCGACTGCCGCTTTTAGGAATGAAACACACATCGTCTTATCTGGTAGCGCGCACGACCGGTTAAACAACCGGTTTTTCGACCATGTTTCCTATGCGAATTGAAATTCCTGCCTGTCATTCCTTTTGCTATTCTATACGATTTTACGAGTGTTTGGTGAAATTCATTTGTTTGATAATTTTTCTTGTTTTAAAAGAAGTTCAAAAATGTCTTTAAATTCAGAATACTTCGATGTTGAGAAATTAATTGTCGAGATTGAAAAAAGACCGATGCTTTATAATAAAACCATGACAGAATATAGCGATAAAAATGCGAAAATAAAACTGTGGGCGGAAGTATGCGAATTTGTTGTTACGAACTGGAAAAACTCGGATCAAAATGAGCGTATAATAAAAGGTACATATGTATTTTAAAAGTATGTATTTTAAAATTAATATATTATTTATATATATTTTTTAAATTTTATTATATTGCCAAGATAAACTTCCTTGAGGAGAGATAAAATATTTCGTTAGATAATTGCGTACAGCTGTTCCCCTAGCGACGCTTCTAATTCCAACAGCCTGTAATCTTTGAAGAGAACAATCGTGTAAAGTATCTTCAAATCGTACTCCATCTTTTTTTCGGACAAAATTATGTAATACACAGCATGCTTTTACAATGGCATCAAAAAAATCGGGACAACGTCAATAGGTCGATTAAAAATTCGCCATTTACTGCATAGAATACCAAAGCTGGATTCCACAATTCTTCTTGCTCTCGTTAATCTGTAATTAAATATTCGTTGGGATGTAGTCAAACCGCGGCGGGGATATGGCCGTTGTATATTTTCTGATAACACAAATGCTTCGTTGCCCACGATAATAAATGGCATGACTTCTCCTTGTTCATCGCTAGGTAGTGTCCTCGAGCTTGGTATATTTAATTGACCGGCCTCTAATCTTCTGAAGAAGTTGGTCTGTTTAAATACATTCGAATCACTTGCAGCCCCATAGGCACCTACATCAATACTAATGAAACAATAGTCTGTATCAACAACGGCCATTAGAACGGTAGAAAAATATGATTTGTAGTTAAAAAATAATGAACTGCTTCCATCAGGCTTGTACATTTGAATATGTTTACCGTCAACAGCTCCAAATACAATTAGGGAAATTAGTTCTTTCGTAAAATTCGCTAGCTATCTGTAACCAATCTTCTTCAGTTTTTTCGGACATGTACAAAGGTTGAAGACATATCCATATGATTTTACAAGTACTTCGTACAATTTCACGAATGGTAGTTGCTCCCCCAAATATTAAAATAAAAGTATAAGCCTGTCGTATTGTTTATTTTTATATAGCGCAAAATGTCGGAATAAGTACACAAATCATTAAATAATTTATGAAATTGTCCTTTTACTAATCTTTGACTAATGGATGCACCCACATTTTCTTTTTTTTTTGTTTTTCCTAATGCGTATTAATAACGCAACCGCTGCAACTTTTTTAACAAACTTCATAACTGAAACTAAACTAAAATGAAGGACTCTATTTCGGATGGCGATTATTAAACCGCTCGTGAGCGCACACCATTTTTCAAAGCGGTTAAATATCCGCCACGGCTAAACAACCGCGCGGTTAAAAAACCTCTCGTGCGCGCCTAGCTTAATAAGCAAAACTATAATATGTCGGTTCAATATCGTGTAGAATTAGATTATAAAAAGTTATTAAATCCTCGAGTGGGTTTTTCATTATATAGCTTATTATTCGAGCAGAGTGAATAAGTATTAAAGTGACCCATTATAATAAACGTAGATTCACGCTTCTCGATAACTGTGAATAAATCAACGAAAGAGAAATTGTCGTTTGGAGTAGATTAGATGTGACACATTGTAATTTAGTATGATAAGGAAGAGTAGTAAGGGTGATATAATAGTAAATTTTTAGATAACTGACCTGATTGCGAGTGGAATCCATCCTTTGGCTCGCTTTGAAGAATGCTGTAAAATTAGAGTTGCAGATTATGATAACTTTTTATATATGTTTCTGGTAATGATATGGCTAAATTTCGTATATGGCGCGGTATATTAATTATTTCATATATTTTATTCATTTCTGGAATAGACTTGCATGCGATATTCTGAAAAGCTCCAGTGAAGTACTTAACGGTACGTCTGACGTCGGTTTTGGTAATAAATTTGATTTTAATGTAAAATCATCCAATTTGTGTAATTATAGATGAGGAGAATTTTCTTTATACTTCCGCACTGTGATCTGAACATAAACCAAAATTGGAACCAGCTTTTATGTTCAACATTTAACGTCCATTAGTTCCGAAAATTTTAGAGCATCAAGACGTTTATTTCAGTTTGTAGGGAAGTATTTTGTGACTCTGTTCTCACGGAGTTGAAATTTTTATTTAGAATTATTTTATTTAAGAGTTTTCTTTGGGTGGAAAAATTTGTGAGTCTTATTTATGTTTTTCGCGTTCCAGTCACCGCCAAGGAAGAATTTACAGCCTATAGTACTAAAATATTTACTTTAATTACGTTCGTTACATCTATGATTTATAACGTCCACCGCATAAAATGTAAATTTATTATTCAACGTATACGCCATCATATTTGTTTGAATTTCTTTAATAGATATATTATTAAATTATAATAATTACGGCGCTACCGCCGTGCGCTTTATGATAGGATTTTGTAGTTATATACATATTATAATTTTTAACATTGAAATACGTTTTATCCATAAAATCAATTTCCGATAATAACGAAATGTCAATTTATTCTAGCTTAAAGAACACCTCTATTTATAGTTTAGTTTGAGTTGCACCACTGGCGTTCCAAGTAAATTTATTCGTTAATGCCGCGAGAAGGTTTAGTATGGCTGAATTTTGTTGCATAAGTTGATTGAATGTAGATTTAAAAAATGTTTATAAAAGCTGTTATTATGCTTTTTAAAACAATTATTTTTTTAGTGGATAAAGGTACCGACAATATTTTTATTTTTTTTATCATTTCAGCATACGTCATTTTTACATTGGCGAAATTTTGATTATTTCTATACATTGATGTTTTTACAGCCCTGTTTCCTGACTTTGTTCGGGTAGTTTTTAATAAACTTCATACTCTTGTAATTTAAAGGATGATCTTTTCTATCCCGGTCTTTCGCAGCTCTCTTTAATTCAGCGCAATTCTTTAATCCCGACCTCTTTTAACCGGATTGTTATAAATGTGTATCTTCCGCTGGTTCTTTTTCTTCGGATTATACTTTCGAGAATATTTCGAAGTAAAATCCCTTATGCTAAACCCATCCGAGTTAATCGCGTTTTCCTTATCCGATTTAAAAACGACCTTTAATCTTCAATTTGCTCTAGCTCACTTTGGATTTTTTCTATCCAACTTATCCGTTTCATTTTCCAGTATACTCGAACGTTTGTTACGTATTTCTATTTACTTTATTCAACGTCCGGGTTTCAGCACCGTAAAGAGAGTTAAGGAGTACGCGTATATTTTCAATATCCTTTTTCAGAGCTTCAGACTTTTGTCTTAATACGGTTTTTTTTCCTCTTGAAAAGCGCGTTTATTCTATAATTAATTTCAGCATCTCAATAGACGTCTTCTGTGTTTCTTCAACTATTTGCCCGTCGTCAATTTTTACGCGGAATAGACGCGGTTTCCTTCCAATCTACATTGCTTCATCATCATCATTACGATTAAGAGCCTTGTTCTTGTTTTTGTAGCTTAACGCACTATTCTTTTCCATGTTTGCCTATCTTGAGCTGCGTTCTTAATATCTCGATAATTCATTTACGTTTCTTTTTTTATCTGGTCTATCTATATGGCTCGAGGTCTTTCTCTCTTCCTCTTTCCTTTTAATTTCCCTTTAACCATTGTAGTCATGATGGTGTTGTGGCGTAGTGTGTGTCCGAAAAATCGATTTATTTTTTGTTCTATTGTTTTTAACTGCTCCACTTTTTCTTCTGCCATTTGTAGTATGTCCACATTTGTTTTCTTCTGTGTCTATGAAATGTGTATTAAACAGCGCCAACTCCACATTTCGAAGGCTTCCAAACGGTACTTAAGATGTTTTGTTATAACCCATGTTTCCGTATAACAAAATGCTCCATATGTACGTTTTTATTCTTTTTTTTCTTATTGGTATATGTTTGTCGAATAACACTTTTTTTTCTTAAAAGCTTGTTTGGCCTATTCTTTATTTCATTTCTCGATGTCACTTCTGCCTTTATGTGTTACTGTACTTCCTAGATATTTGAATTACTTGTTCTAGAGTTTCGTTGTCTATTTTTATCCGTATTTTCTTTTCCCTGTTCGCAGCTACTAATATTTTCGATTTTCGTTTATTTATTTTTAATTTTATTTCTTCTAGAAATTTTTGTAATATTGATACCTGCTATTGGAACTGTTGTACATTCTCCGCTATTAAAGCAATATCATCCGCAAATCTTGTGCAATTTCTACTCCGTTTATTTTTACTTCTTTACTGTTCTCTTTCATGTTATTAATTTGTTCTTTTATTATCAAATTAAAGAGCATCAGCTCTGCCTTACTCATCTTTGTATTTTTGCCTCTTCTTTTGAATCGCCAATTCTTATTTTTGCGTTTTTTTTTTTTTTTTGTTTAATAGCAGTACTTATTGTCTTTCGGCTATGACCACTTAATTTACATTAATTATATATAAAACATTAAATTCGTACAAATAAGATTATGCATCTTAATTTAAATTAATTAAATGTAAGGCATTAATAATTTACATTAATTATATATAAAACATTAAATTCGTACAAATAAGATTATGCATCTTAATTTAAATTAAATGTAAGACATTAAATTCGTACAAATAAGATACTCGTATAGTTTACGTGTTGTATATACATTGTCCTGGAGAACATCCTTCATGTCATCTGTGGATATGTTATTCAGTGCTCTGCAATTTACATATTTGTTGCACTTCAATAACAGGTGGTGTACGGGTTACAGGTTCATCACAGAGTTCGCACTCTGGAGGTTCGTCGTGTTCGAAAATATATGCATGCGTAAGTTGAGTATGTCCTATTCTGAGCCGGGCTAGTACTTTTTCATATATTCGACTTTCTTGAGTCGTCGTCCTTAGAGGATATATATTATTTTTTACCGACCTCAGCTTATTTGTTATATCGGAACTGATCCATATTTCGTTCCATTTCCTTAGTGCGCAGTCCATGGTGATCGAACCGATCTTTGCCCGGGGCAGATGGATCTGGTCATTTCAAGGTTCAGACCAGCGAGATCTGCTCGGACCCTCGCTGCCATAGAGCTCGTACCTGAAAGGTCCATTAATGCTAAATTAGGATGATTTATCTTCGTCAGCACGGTTGCTCCGTAGTTAACGGTAAGTACTTGTCTTCGGATTTGTAGAGGTGGTTCTCCTGCCAACGCTAGTATGCTGGATGAAGGACTAGTATTTTTGCAGTTTGTTCTTTATATAATTGCCATAATTTCTTCTAGTTTGGAAAATAGTTCACCCCACGTTACGTAGTCAAATGCCTTCTCTATATCAATAAAGCATATATGTATATAATTCTTCATTTTATTTTATTTTTTAATACATAATCTCAATGCCAGTATATCTCTGATGCCCTTTTTCTCTTCTAAAACCAAACTGGTCGTTATTTAATGATTCCTCTATGTTTTGTCTTATTCTCTTCATTATAATTTGTATTATTATTTTTGATGTACCCGGTATTAAGCTTATCTGTATTCTGAACATTTTTTTGTATTAATCTTTTTCGATGTTGGTATCACCGCGTTGTTTTTAAAATCTTCCGGTAATTTACCTTGCTCGTAACGTCTTTTTATTAGTATAACTCTTCTTGAAATCCTATATCAGTCACTTTTAACAAGTCAGCTGGTATTTTATCTAAGCTTAGCGCCTTTTTATTTGCAAGTTCATTTAGGGCCAGCTCAAATTCTCTCATTATATCGGGTCCTTTGTCATGATTTCCTTATATTCATTTATCTTTATTTCCTCTATATTATCGTCACCGTTGTATAGATCTTTTATTCTCCTAGCACTGCATTGAAGTCTTCCATGATTAAAATATTTTCCTTATTATTGATTGTTTGTAAGATACTGTCTAATTTCTCATATATTTCTTCAACTTCTTTATCTTAGCATTAATGGTGTTGGTATCGGTTCCGTTTGTAGAGTTATCATCATTATTCTGTCATTTATCGTTGCTATTGTTCTAACTCTTTGTTTGTCTAATATAAAGCCAACTCACTTCCTCTATTTTCGCTACTATATATTATCCTATGGTTTCCGCTCCAAAAATCGCCACCACCTTCCCATATTATTTCACATAATTCTATTATATTCAGTTTTAATCTTGTCGTTTCTACTTTTAGTTCCTCTAGATGTCCCGTTTTTAAAAGGGTTCTTACGTTCCATGTTCCTACTCTTATTACTTTCCTTTCTTCATTTTTTGGGGAATCTTCTTTTTGATCGCTTTCAACAAGTATGCTCCCTCCTGCAAGTAAAAGCGCGGGGAAGCCGGATTAGTGTATTTACCAACGACCAATGTAGTGAACGGACGACACGGATAGCAGACACCTCTGGATTTTGAGCGGGATTTAGGCTTATAGCGGCCATGTCTTTAACGGGTTTATGCAGTATTTTTTAAGGAAGCTTTCCCAATGCACCCTGATATATCGTCGCTCATGGTTCGCGGTTGCTTATTCATCAATGACTTATTCGCAACTAAACTCCATTTTTGTACGCGTCCCTTGAGCTCGGGGTCCCTCGGCTTCACATATCTGTGTACCCTCGAGGAGGTTGGCTTTGCTTATAAGTAATTAATTTTAGATAAACCTCGCGTAGTAGTAAAAATAAACAAATATCAAATATTCGTCTTAGCATCATTTTTTTCATATATACGTATTTTTTCCTTTTCGCTAATAATCTCCTTTATTATAAAAAGAACGGCGGTCGTTTTATAAATGTTGACTTTTGTCGAGGTATCTGCTCGAATAAATTACAAAAATGGTCGATTTAGATCGTCTTTTTACTCTACTCGTCTGCTTTATTATTCGTCATTATATATTATTGCCGCCGTAGTCACGGCGGTCGTTTATAATTTTGCGCGTTTTTCATTCCGATGAAAAATGAACGTTACGTTCTATTTTCGTCGTCATTCATCGCACGACGCTTTCCATTATCAACGGCGAAACGTTCTCTATCTTTTCCTCGCGCCACGTAATAACGCGACATTTTATTTTAATAATAACTAAGATTGTTTATTACGAACGAAGCTTTAAACATACACATACAAAAAGACAACATACATTACAGATGATAACGACGATTGAAGATGTTATTTTAAACGGCCACCTCTCTACGTCTACTAAAGAAAATAATGGATTTCAGTTTTTTAAATTAACTTCGTCTTTATTTGTAAATCGAATCAGGCGCGCGACGGTAAATTAGTTCTAAGAGATGAACGGAACAAAGAGATCAGATCAAAACCGAACGTTATAAATCTGATCAACATGATGTTATAACAGTACTTAATTCGCATCTGAAGCGAAACGGGAACCTTTACCGTGTGACTTCTCTGTTCTGTACTAATCGCACTAAAATTAGCCGCACAACAAGCGATAGAAATGAAATATTCAAATATTGTTATCTTCACAGACTCACGTACAGCTACACAAAAGTATCCACGATCGTCAATTAATTAAAACAAAATATCATTCTATAAGTCGGAAAATCCACGCTTTTATACAACCTAAACGTAATCTTCTGCTGTATTCCGAGCAGACATCATTCCTAACAACGTAGCTGACAAGGCAGCGGAACAGGAGGCGTCAAATATGTTTCCAGTTACAGCCGTTGGTTGCTGTTTCTGCATTGGATGTTAATAGTCATAAAGAGCATCGGCTCGGGATACGTGGAAGAAAATATGGATAGACATTCCAACCACGAATAAGCTAATATCAAAGCAGACACAACTCCCAGCAAAACGTCTATACAACCATCATGCTGCGAAAAAGTAGTTCTTACCCGGATCCGCATCGGGCATATAATCCTTACTTACAAGCATATCCTCGATCGAAGAGAATCGTGCTGCTATTGTAGCCAGCAATCTACGTTGTCCATATTCTCTATGAGCGTCCTGCCCTATAATCTTAACACATGGCTCGGTTTTATTCATTTTCATCCACTATTTCTGATAGTCCTAACACGATCGATCACACCTTCTAATTTCTGAAACGCACTAAACTCTTTCCTCTAATATAAATATCACAAACGGTATCTCTGGCCACAATAGCAGTAAAATGACATCACTTTAAAAAAATCATTAATTTGTATGATTGTCTCGATACTAATTTTGTATAATGCACAAAGTCCTGGTAGTTTTAAAAAATATCTAATACGTTTAGTAATTGTAGTAATAAAAATGGGTGCGTCAAGGAAGCGTTATTTCCTCCTCTTTTATTCAATATTTATTCGGAAAAAATTGTCGTGGAAGCGATTAAAACATTAACTAATCGAATTGTTGTTAGAGTAACATCCGATTTGTGGACGATGCAATGTTTACAAGAATTAATGAATGCGCTTAATGAAAGCAGTAGCAAGATGGGCTTACGCGTAAATGAGTCAAAAACAAAATGGATGATTATCGCTTCGATCGGAAAATGCTAGGATTAAAAGAACTAACTCGATCAAATATCTCCGATGTCGTATTGACCCTTTCAGTCACGATATCCACTATATGGTACATGAAATTTTAATGCTAATAAGTTTGTTTATTTTCCGTTTGACGTGAAATATCCCAATTTTAAAAATATTTATGTAAATACATTGAAAATTATCTACAGTTTGCCTAAGGAGCAGTATTGTATAATAAACACTTGTATAAAATTTATAATTTTATATCAGAATTTTATAATGTACGACTGAAAGTGTTAACGATAATATATCTACTGAGATAAGATCCAGAATTGAACAGGCGCGATACCATTTCCAAAAAATTCGAGATTTGAAAGTAGATCTGCGATCTGAAAACGACGCCTTTGAATTATGAACATACCGTAAAATTTTTGGCAATGGACGCCCAACATAATAAATTCAAAAGTTTTAAATCGTTTAAACAAGAGCACTGAAACTGTTAAGTCAGCTAAAATAAGAAAATTAGAATATCAATACGAAATACTTCAAGTAATAATACAAGGTAAGATAAATGGTAGTCGTGGGCGTGGCCGTCCCATAAAAATGTAGATGGAAAATCTAAAGAATTGGTGTAAACTAAGCACGGTAGAAATATTCCGAATGGTGTAATCGATTGGTAATGGACAAAGATCAAGTCAAGAGGATGATCGCCGACGTTCTTTAAGAACATGGCGTATAGAATAAGGTACCGACAATATGCAACAATGGCAATTGCATAACAATAGGAAGGGCGAAAGTTTATCTAAAGCTTTCAGGACCAGCACGCTCAACTACAGATTTGCTTCTATACCTACAGCAGAACATAATACAATCATTCACTAAACATCAGCATGCACTTGCTACGTTTTTTGACATCAACAAAGCATTTGATTCTGTATCACACAACAACATCATCAATCAGCTTACTAAATGGGACATTCAGGGCCGTATGTTAGTATTTATCAAAAATTTTCTGGAGGGCCGGAAATTTTATGTGAAACTCGGAGAAGCAACGAGCAAATTATATCAACTTAGTAACGGCGTTCCGCAAGGCATTTAACATTGCTCTAACGTCTATGTTAAAACCAATGCCACCATTAGTCAAATACGCTGTTTTTGCGGATGATCTTGCCATACTGGTCACATATCATGAAATATCAGTCTGTGAAAGGATGCCGTAGGAAACAATAGATAGGCTCGTAGAGTGTTCAAAAAATAATGGTCTCTCTTTCTCAACATCAAAAACGAAATCAACGCATTTTTGTCGAATGTGCTCGCTTCGGCGGCACATATACTAAAATTGGAACGATACAGAGAAGATTAGCATGGCCCCTGCGCAAGGATGACACGCAAAATCGTGAAGCGTTCCACATTTTTTTGTTGTTCCTTTATCTGTCTTTGCAGATATGAGCGGAAAAAGCAGGGACCTTCGCGTCATACTTTGAAGAGGTATTCAAGCCCAATAACATAAGCTCCAACATAGAGATTAACATCAAGTCAAAAGAGTCGGTAATTATTCCTCACATTACTCCGAAGGAAGTGGCTAAAGTCATCAGCCAATTAAAAATCAAGAAATCCCCAGGTATGGATAACATCTCATCTAAAATTCTTCAAGTGCTCCCGAAAAAAGCAATCTTATTTCTTACATATATTTATAATGGCATTTTGAGACTTCTTCACTTTCCTGAACCAGTGGAAGCTAGCTAAAATTATCGTGATTCCTAAGCCTGGAAAACCTCATGAGTTACTGCAGTTCTACAGACCAATATAACTCCTTTCAAATGTAGCAAAAGTCTTTGAAAAACTTTTTTTACTTCGGCTTAAACCTATTATTGATCGCGCTGCAGTCATTCCAAACTGGCAATTTGGATTTCGGAACCAGCACTGCACCTTGCAACAAGTTCAAAGGGTCACTCAAATAATAGAACGATCCTTCGAAGACAGTAAATTCTGTTCCTCGGTATTCCTCGACGTCGAAAAAGCCTTTGACCGCGTATGGCACGAAAGTTTCATCCACAAACTGAGCAGAATACTACAACTTCTGCGAAATACTGAAGTCATACTTGTACAAAAGAAGCTTCAAAGTTGAATTTAATGGACTCATATCAAATCGCCACATGATTCAAGTTGGAGTTCCGCAAGGAAGTGTACTGGGTCCGATGTTGTACCTAGTCTACTCTGCTGACACTCCTACGATTCCTTCGGTAACTATTTCTATGTTTGCAGACGATACTGCTCTTCTTTCAGTCAGTAGCTCTTACGAGATGGCAGTCAAAAATCTACAGTTAGCCATCGACAACATTTGCGACTGGGCCAAAAATTGGAAAATTAAATTAAATGAAAATAAATCTACCACAGTCGATTTTTCTCTACGTTCCGCCGGCTATATTCCGTCAATCGCGAATGGAAAGTCTATTCCGACTAGCGAGTCCGTCAAGTACTTGGGGATGCATCTCGATCGCCGCTTGAACTGGAATAATCATGTCAAAACCAAGAGCCAGGAACTTCGCCTTAAATTACGTAAGCTCTATTGGCTGCTTGGATATCATTCACCTGTTAGTTTAGCAAACAAACGACTTATTTATCTAGCGATTCTAATGCCCACTTGGTGTTATGGCATCCAACTCTGGGGCACTACGAAGAGATCGAACAGGCTCATTATTCAGAGATTTCAAAATAAAGCACTTCGCTTGATAGCTAAAGCCCCTTGGTATGTCCCCAATGCTTTGCTACATCGCGATTTAAAAATTTTGGACGTTGTAAAATGCTAATTATAATCTTAGTTCGTGATAAGGCATTGGCCGAATCCGTACCTTCGCTTATGTATTTTCCTATATTAAATGTGTTGTGTTATGCCTTTAGGCAGTTCAATATTACAAATAAACAAAAAAAAAAAAAATTTTGTCGAATACGGAAGTTCAAACATGAACTGAACGTTCATCTTCAAACGGTTAATCATATTAAGTATCTTGGACTTATCTTCGATGAAAAACTAAGCTGGCGGTACCATGTAAATTATCTGAAGCTCTAGCTTGCATGAAGAGACTAAACATCCTTAAGAAACTGTCACATACAGTATACGGAGCCGACAGAACATCTCTGCTAAGAATCTATCGTACTCGTATTAAATCGAAATGTGACTACGGTTTTCCAGCGTTTCATCGGAAACGAAAACAGTGTTACGATCACTCAACACTATTCACCCTTCGGCATTACGACTGGCGCTCGGTGCCATCCGATCCATTCCTACATCCAATCTATTTTACGATGCAACGGAATTGCCTATTCAATTACACTATCATGATCTATTACTCAGTTTCCTTTCACATTTTCATACAACACCTAATCTACTGATATCGACACCACTTCTAGCACCTGATCATAAATTCCAATATATCAATCTCTTGTTTCAGGAACAAACTCCATTCTCAAGCATTTAAATCTATTTCCCCTCTCTACACTCGATACCATCTATTCGCATTTCATTTCTCCACATCTAAGCCCAATTCAATTTGATGTATCTATCTTTTCACAATATAATAAGCCAACATGCCCTTCCATAATTGAGGCTTTTCGTACCGCAGCTCGCGAATATGAAGGGTATGAAGTTATTTACACAGAATGGTGCCAAACTTGAACATTCGAGTGGATGCTCAATCCTCTACCATAATAATGTCGTACGTTGTCTCCACCCACAGATGTTTAGCGCATTGGCTCTGCACCAATTCGCTGTCTCTAGGAAAAATTCAAACTTCAGCAACCTTCAGTTGAAAAAATTTTGAAATAACTGTGATGTGTAAATTCGCGGAAAAAATTATTTTATCCAGATTACGTTATCACTCTGAGCAACGGGATTGGCTGTTGCGTAATTCGTGTGAATCGATAAATATTTCCTCTTCTTTCTGTTATATAGCGTAATATCTTGCAAATGTTGAATTGTAGAGTGACAGTTTTTTGGAGTGTAACGGAATTAATGATTAACATTATATTAAAGAATATAAGTAAAATATAGTAAATATAGTTAATAGTGGCAATAAACTTAATTGGATTGTCACATTAAATTTTCATAATATAAATTTGTATTTATTAAATAAATATTTTATTATGAAAGGGGAAAAAAATTACGAAAAATTCCTTTATCGGGAATTTTTTTTAAATTATGTACCGGCGTGAAAAACTTTTAAAAATGATTAAAAATTGATGTACAAAAAAAAAGCTAAACACGATATAATCATAATTCGTGTATAGAAAAATGTAAAATTTCAAATAGAAACATAGAACGCGAGCATAAAAATCGAAGACGTACACATTAAAGAAAAAACATTATCCGTATAAATGTAAAGAAACACGATTAATAATGTTTCGCATTGAACGATGAAACAAATCATATAGTTTATCGAATTTAATAATAAAAGTGTGAACAAGAAGATGTAATATGAAAAATATCGGTAGAAACGATTATCAATTAATTTAAGATTATCATAGAAACGTCAGTCCAAACGGAAGAGAACCGTAGGCATTTGTTCGAATTATGAATCAAGTCAAATCAAATTTATTTATGAAAAGAATATAAATAAAACTTATTACAAACGGGAAAATAAATCAATAAAAAAATATTTAAAAAAAATTGAAAATTGATAAATAATCGTTGAGAAAATAATTAAAATAATACTAATAACGGCGCAACAATTAAATGACTAAAATTATATATATATATATATATATATATATATATATATATATATATATATATATATATATATATATATATATTAACCCTTTCAGTCATACATTATAAAAAATTATTTGTTAATATTAAAATTTCGTGTTCCATATTATGTGGACATTGTGACTGAAAGGGTTTTAAATAAAAGGGAAAACCCGCTTACTAGTCGAACGGCGGCTCTATGATTATGATTATGATTAGTATTATTATCATTATTTTTATTTTAACTTATAACAATCCAAATATTCGTTCAGGCTTACTTAATTCTTAGAAATCCGTAGCCTGTATTATAAACAAACAAGTACAGGAGCCTCCTAGACGAACAATTAATCGCAGCGCCTGCAGAGAAGTGAACAGTACGAATTTATCCCTACTACAAAATACGCTACGTATTTATTTATTTATTTATTTATTTACAAAACAATACGGCGTACACAACAGCATAACGTCAATTACAGTGTACGCTCTTACAGAATAATTATAAAGTAAAAGTATGAACAAAAATAAAACTGAACCACACTCACACAACACGCTAATTAATATAAATAATATTTAGATTGAAAACAAAAAATTACTAATACAAACCGAAAAATGATTCTAATGAAATACAATACCCGCATACAAGCACACATCCGAAAATCACAAACGGAAATATACCAAGTCATACACCCATACTCTCATGTAATAAACAAACTCTCCATCGGGGCATATGACCAAAATAAAATAAACTTACTGAAAAGTAACAACTGAAATATAGAGTCTAAAAAAATTTATTATATACAAATTTACTATCGAAATGAATATCTAACTGTGGATGAATATTTAGTACGTTATTATATATATGTAAGGTAGAAAGTTGTAACCTAGATTTGTACGAGCATGCGATTCATAGAAAATACGATGTGACCTACTGTTAACACTGGGAACCATAAATGAAATTGTAGATAATAAATAATTGTCATCTATGCGAGCGTTACAAAAATCATGCAGGAACCTCAACTTACTTATCTTTCTTCTAGCACTCGAGGATTTAATATTTAGGAAATCGCATAAAATATTATAACTTAAAAATGTTGGATAGACACCAGTTTGGCGGTAATAAATATACCTCAAAAACTGAGATTTTTCCACCATATAAATATATTTAGTGTAGAAAGGATCCCAAACCACAGATGCGTATTCTAATTGCGATCTTACAAGAGTGTTGAATAGTAACAGCGGAGTCCTAGGATCACGAAATACGCATGAATTTCTAATGATGAAACCCATAATACTGTAAGCATTTTTGGTAACATTACCATGAGTTGCAAATTTAAGCTCGTTGTCAATATAAACCCCCAAATCCCGAACACAGGTTACATTACAAACTGGAACATTACCCATAGAGTAATCAAAGAGACATTTATTTTTTGTACGACAAAATCGAATATAAACACACTTCTTATAATTAAAAGGTAAATAATTATTGTCGCTCCATGTCACCATTCTACACAAATCATCTTGCAACAATTCACAATCACTAATAGTTTTAATTGATCTAAAAATTTTTAAGTCGTCCGCAAATAATAGAAATTTTGAATGTAAGTTAATTCCTATATCATTTATGAAAATATTAAATAATAGTGGACCCCAATTAGACCCCCTGTGGTACTCCGGAAGTAGGAGTGTATTGTTGGGACTGGTATCCGTTAAATAATACGTAACACACACGCGAAGTTAAATATGATCTAAGTAACTGTATGTAATCGTCAGAAAATCCGTAATTATGGTAACTTAACCAGAAGTAAACTATGGCTGACTTTGTCAAAAGCCTCACTAAAATCCGTATAAATACAATCAACTTGAAGACGCTGCTCCAAACAGTCAGTAATTAATTTTGTATATGTAACAAGATTAGTTGTAGTAGATCTAGACCTTAAGAAACCATGCTGTTCAGGAACAACTCTAGGCAAAAAAAAATGTATACAATCTTTCATATAGAATTGGAGTGTAAAGTTTTATTTTAATGTTTTCTTACAAGTTCGATGATTAATTAACTTTAATCAGTCATTAATTAACAGTTCTCTTTGCGGCGGATATTTATTTAATAGTTTCTGCTTTTTTCGTAATTAATTAGGTCAGTTTTTAGTTCTGTCGTCGTACTCTACTGAAAAAAGAATAATAACTTGAAATTTCATGCTAGTTTACTGCCTATTTGAATTCCTAACCTGTTATCCCCGTCTAGTGATATTTTTAATTATTTTTCCAAATCTCGAAATATTGATTTGTATATATTATACATTTCGCTTTAATAATATTTATCCTGCAGCTAGTTTAGAACTTGGTTTACATTATGTGCAATACCTTGAGTTTATCCGGAAATATTTTTTCAATGAAGCGTAGCTAATAAAAACGACCAGATAATTAATAACAAAAATCGTTTTCAATTATATAATTTTCCTACACGCGTATAACAAATTTAAAAAATTAACTACTTATACTCTACTGAGCAAAATGAAATTGATTATTATTATTGCTAATTTTTTTCTAATGGAAAATTAGTAATTATTTAGAGCGTTAGTAAATAGAATTTTGAAATGAACGATCCTTGAACACAAATCGGTTACTTACTAAGATTACACTCGAATAATAGACGTTAATCCTGTCTTGTTTTTTTTTTTTTTTATTATTTCAATTTTATTTTTAATTATTTTTACAAAATAATGTAAAATCCGTTTCGCCCGACTCTAATTTCGAATTTTAGCTTGGAAATTTGTTCGTTGTTTGTACCGTTTCCGTGATATTTGAATAACGAATTTCGGTGTTCGTCTAGCCCCATTTCGAAAATCCTCTTCGTTTGTGCAGTTTCGCTTTTGAAATATTAAGAATCAAAGTCAGACTCTCATCCCCATTTATAAATTTTAATCTGAAAGTTTGCGTATCGTTTGTGAAGTTGTTAGTTTCGTTTGCACCATTTACGTTACCGAGATATTTAAAGAAATAAAATAAAAAAAATAATTCGAGAAGGAATTTTTGCTACGGTTTTTTCTCGATTTATATCGTTTTTTATCTAATATAGTTAGCGTTTTTCTTTAGAGGTGTAAAAACTAAATTTATTGTTCGAGTTTACCTCGTCACTCTACACGAACAGTGTGCTTTGCCATACACTAATATTGGTTTTATTTGTTACCGCGTTAACGTATCTCTCAAGGGACGTGTATAATAAATGTCTACTTATAGTCGACGATATTAAACGAGTCATATAAAACCGCCGACAAATTTGAATTTATTTTATTTTCGGACATTTTAAAAAGGTCAATTTTATGGATGTATCCTGTTGTATTTAACGATTAGTGGACAACTGAAATATTATTTTTAATCATTAAATTTGTATCTGTATATTTTTAGAATTACGCGGATTGTGCCAAAGATTCAACAATTTTTTCCTTAACAAGAGAAAATAATCGACGACAACAGAAAAAAAAGAAATAATAACAATGTGTTCAAGCGACGATGATGTAAACAAAAAAAAAATAAAAAAAAATAAAACAACGCGTACTTGTTAACAATAACCGAATATAACGACGAGAACCTCGAATCTAATTCATCCTTTTAAGAGAAAGAAAGACCACCACCGCGTCTGGTTCTTTAATTTCGTTATCTTCAGCAAGCCAAAAAGGTAAATATAAACAAGGAAAAGTAGAACTCATTATTTTCGCTATCATGCTAGTTTTTATCCGGCCAGATCGAACTTAGTAACGGAGAACGGAAAAAGAAGAAAAGGAGGTTTGTCGAGTGTGCCAGTACTACTCGGATATTCTCCAAGTGAGGAAATACGACTTGAACTACGAGTACCAGTACGAGTAGTGTACAATTTGTTAGAGAAACGAAACTGCAAATAGAGAACTACTTCTCTTAGTAAATAACGATCCGTAATAGTACAAGCTAGAGAAATAAAAAGCATATATGTATATATATATATGTGTGTGTGTTGTGTGTGAATAAAAATAATACCTGTTAGCTACGTTTCATTCCAATTTTTTGTTTATTTTTTCAATACAGTTTTAAAGCTATCGAAAAAATCATTAAAAAAAAAAAATTCTAAAACCACGTACACATTAACGATAAATTTATTGTACATTCTGTTCGGTAGGAAAACTGTTGGTTGCCCAGGAAAATGTTTATCTCCATATAAATTTATTTCACTTTCGAAAATAAATTTTAAAATTTTATAAAGATTATAAAATTTTTATAATCCTTAAGGAACACACGTTATTAATATATAAAATAAAGAAATTTTAATAATAATATTAGAATGCTCTCTGCCGTCGTATGGAGCCAACTTAAAATAATTTTCCACATCGTGATTGCCAATTTTAAAGTCAAACGTTGTGGTCGGCACGTTATGACGAATTATGTCATCTCGAAAATGATTAAATTTTTTCGTATTAATTTATTTTTATCGCGGTCGCCACTTTGCAAAAGAAATTATCTACGTCGAACAACCTACTTGTCGAAAAATTCCAAAATTTATTTCTAAGAAAAACATTAACATCTGACGCGTGTCAAAACTAACATTTTCGGTTATAATTTCGGAAGTTCATAAAACGAAATAGTAAGCGATTAAAATAGCTACGTATGTAATTTAATGGTAATGCTACATTTTCCGAAAAACAATTTTACCGAGTAAAAAATAAAAATATCCCTAAGTTACTCAGTGGGTTACTTCAAATTTATAATTTTACGATGTATTAAATTATATGTATATAACATAAACAAATTATTTTACATATAAAGAGCGAAAGGAAAAAATGGAGTTAGTGAGAGGAGAAACTTAAAAGCAAAGTGGTTACTATGCTATAAGTCTCACTAAGACTGTTTCCTTCCACGTGCAACTTTAAAACTGTAATTATTTTCTACATTCTCATGAACATAGGTCAACGAATATGCACACACTACTTAAACGTTTAAAGGAACAATTCTCATGTATATATACATACACAATATATATATATATATATATATATATATATATATATATTATATATATATATATATATATATATATATATATATATATATATATATATATATTAGCGACGGGCATAACACTTCACATAACCGACTAATTAATAACACTGTTTCTAAAAAAAAAATGACCAATATGATACCATTAAGTATTGCACAGATTTGTAGCTACTCAGTCTTTCAGTATTTTTCACCGAAATATAATGTTTATATTCTGTACAACGAGATATGTAAGTAGAATTTTTTTTTGTGGAAAAAAGATTCATACACTAAATTGTTAAAATAAGTTCATCTATCCTGCGTTCATCGATTATTTCGATCATGCTTTTATTATATATACATTATATATATATATACATCATATATATATATTATAATGTAAATTCAGAAATTAATTTCTACATCGCTAATTAACTAAATGACGTTGTTTTCATGTTTGACACCGAATTACAGGAGGTTGTTGAAGGTAGAGCTGTTGTATAAGAAGTTTTAAGTTAGACATTAATTAGTTCGAGAGGTAGTTACTCTGCGAAAAACTTAAACTACGAAGCCCGAGTAAGAAAAAGTAAAACTTGAATAATGCTGGAATTAATGGAGCAGTTCCGTTTTATATATATATCTACATATATATATATATATATATATATATATATATATATATATATATATATATATATATATATAAAATATCGAACGAGAACACGAACATAGCTTATTAGAAGGGAGACTTCCATGAACCAGAACATAAGTAGAAAATAAGTTATTCGAATGCAGACGTCCACCCATCCCATCAGTTATTGTTGGCCTATAATTGTCGAACGGAAATCTGGGCTCAGGAAAATTGTCAACGTTCACGCAGTTTGGTCGATGATCTCTCTGCCATCACGTCCCCACATTTGCTACGTTTCCAAGGTTTATACCTCGACTACATAAATTTGATTAACAAACTTCTCCCGCAATCGTATTTTCACTAATGTTATTTCTTCATCTATATCTAGAGCGCAAAGTTTTCCTGCAAATATAACGATATAGTTTTTCTAATTAAAACATTGTCATTCTGGATATACTATTTATTTTTATTAATATATATATATATATATATATATATATATATATATATATATATATATATATATATATATATACATCTATATAAATGATTCTCATCATTACGGGTTACATGTTTTTGGGACAAATACTTTTCCAAGCTAATGATATTCTTCTATGTACTTCTTCTTTAATCATATTTCTCAATTCTAGTCTTTGCTCTAAATAAACTAATAATCATTTATTTTAGCTCAACTAAATTTTTCCCTGCCAATACTATATCATCGGTAAAACGTAGATTATTCAGAAGTTCTCCATTTACTTTAACACCCTTTTGTTCCCTGGTTTATGATCCGAATAAAATCTAAAATTTTTCATCACATTAAAATCTATTGATCCGGTTCTCAGCGTTTGAATTCGGTTTTTATGATCTTAATTCGGTGAAATCCACGTCCATCTTCTTCCGATTTTCTTCTTGAACAAAGTATTTACTATTTTTAACTAGTATTCTTAGCAGAAATTAACGAGTCTCCGTTCTCTTTCATTTTTTATAATTTCTCGTGTTCCTCGTTCCTTTTTGACCAACCTGCCTATTAAAATCTCTCATAATTATCAGAAGATGTTTTGGATTAATTTTGGACTTATATAGAATATTTTCGATTTCGTTATAAAATTCATCGCATTATTTTTTTTCTAAGAGGTTGTTACCGGAGCAGAGACTTGTGTATTAATGTTAGAGATTGACTTTTATTCCTGTCAATCGTACAGAATTTTTTCACTGCTATCCTACCCGATAATTCCTTAAACCCCATTAAATGTTTCGTTTTAGAACTAATCATTCTACAATGCATCAGGTTGCAAGGATAGCTGACTTTATAATAGATAATTACAATTATTACAAAACCGTTATTGCAGAATTTCGTTTAATGCCGCCCGGTTTGACAGGATTCGAGATATGCATTCTCAACTAAACCTTGAGCTGGTATTTTTCTATATCAACAAGCTTGCTAAAAAAATTTATGAAAATTGTAAAATTCACGAAAATGAATTAATTAGGATTATAGGGGACTATAATATGGCCAGCTTAACTAATATACGCGTTACAAACATCGCCGACTAAAACACCGATTTTTAACATAATTATGTTATTATATATATTTGTTTATTTATTTATTTAGCGAATTAACTGTAATTTTTTTTTTAAATTTAATTTATGCTATTTGTATTTCTTTTTCTTTCTATTTTTTTTTTATAGCAGGTTTTTTCAAATTTTCCTGTATATTATCATCATTGCTTTTATATCTTGTTATTATTATTGTATTAGCTACTAAGGGTAATTAGGTGTACTTAGTATACAATGTATTTCGTGTTTACAATTTAAATAAATGATATTTCTTTCTTTCTTTTCTTTCCAATCTCCTTTATAATAAACACCTTTTGTTCTTGATCATTACCACTATAACACAAATTATTCTCTTTTATCATTATCCTTATGATGTCATTTTTCCTTATCTCCGATAATCCTAATATACCTACTTTAGATCTTATAAACACATTCTCCAATTCAGTTAAATACTACTTGCTTTTTAGTGATCTAACAATTAAACTACCGACCACTAGTATCTCTCAACAACTTTTATTCTCCTTTTTATACCCTTACTTCTATTTCTTACTTTACTACTGCTATGATACATATTATTATTAGTATCTCTTATAAAATGTTATCCTCCTTTTTATAACCTTACTCCTATTTTTTACTTTACTACTCCTCTGATACATATTATTATTAACCTTATAATAAATAATATTAGTCCTATCCATAACTTTTGCATGGTTTCTTACGATAGTTGAGGGGTAAAGTCGGGGGTACTCGCTCTCGCTGACTGATGGTTTCTGGGCAAGGTGACTATTATATATATATTACCCAGTAACGAAAGCCATACCTAACCAACACTTGGTCCTCAAAGCTATGACGGATTCACAAATTTTCTTAAAACATGAGGTTAAGGAAATTGGTCTAAATGTGCACGATAACGAAAAGCATCCAAAAATTAGAAATCTATGTAGATTGTCAAGCTTTATTTAAAACACCAGCGAAGACCGAATGTATTGCGATAATTTTTTTAGTGCTTCCGGCGAAAAGAGTATCTAAAAAAGTGATCGGAAGAGCTACTTTCAGGTTGTATAGTCTCCTTTAGTTCAGGTATATTTGGTGGAGATAGCGACCCAATAAAGAAATAAATGTGCTGCCTTCTCTGATAGCTGTCTCACTTGGTTTGAAAATCTAAATGCTTTAGATAATTCCCACACTTTCGAGATTAGTGTTTGTCAATTGACAACAACAACAACAAGAAAGTATATTTGCCTAAGTAATAAACATACAAGAAAATATAACATGGGTTACAAAGATTGTGTACCGGGAACATCTTACCACAATAACACAGTAAGAATATAAATAATAAAGCAAAACAAAACGTTAAATGCCGCAGGAAAAAAGCAAATAAAAACCTGCGGCTAGAAAATAAAAAAAGTTGAATATATTGGAGAGTAGTGATTTTATTAATTAATTATAAACGAACAAAATAAAACACAATCACTAAAAGTTTTTTTAATCGCGAAGCTTTTCGACCGTTACGTCATTTTCAAGCGCGAACTAAAATTATTACATCTTTTTCAATATTAAAAAAGATGTAATAATTTTAGTTCGCGCTTGAAAATGACGTAACGGTCGAAAAGCTTCGCGATTAAAAAACTTTTAGTGATTTTGTTTTATTTTGTTCGTTTATAATTAGAAAATAAAAGAAATTTAAATCTAAGCTACAAAAATATATTGTATAGGTTGTAAGTTATTAAATGAATACTATGTATATACACACATATATGTACATATATACACATATACACATACACATACACATATACACATACACATACACATATACACATACACATATAAAAAGTGGATGACACGGGAGTCGAAGGTGCTTACTAAGTAAAGGGGTTAAATTATAATTAAAAAAATTAAAATTAATTACTACATAATGTTATGTTTAAGTCGCCTGTGTTTATATTTGGAATACATGAAACGAAGTTGTTTACAATCGTAATTGGCAATCGAGGAGACGAGTACATTGTTTTGGTATGAGCATTTAATAAAAAAGTCAGTCGATAGCTTTAGAACAAAATCTCTAATATAGGGCAAGTCAGTAGCTTCGTGCATACTGTCGATTCTGGCATAGCGAGGTGCATTGAGAATACATCTGAGGCATCTGTTTTGAATGACTTGCAACTGGTTAAAGGAGGTTTTTGATATAGAGCTCCAGAAGGACAAGCGTAGCAAAGTATTGGGCGGATTAGTGCTTTGTAGAGGATTATCTTGTTGTTAATGTTGAGGAAGGACTTGTGATTAAGAATGGGGTACAAGGAGCAGAAGGCATTGTTTGTCTTGATTGTGATATTATTTATGTGTTTAGTGAAAGTAAGTCTATTGTCGAGGATTACACCAAGATAACGAACCTTATCGCACCACTCTAAAGTGTTTTCCTATACGATCAGGTTGTCAGGTAGAGCAGGTCTTCTGCGGGAGAAGAAAATAGCTTCAGTTTTGTTCGGGTTAATGCTAATTTGCATTTATTGTAATATTTCAGTACCCGCGATATCCCATACTGAAGTCTATTACGAATTGTGCTAGGTCTATAGATATCGCAGCGTCGTCAGCAAATAGTCCCACTTGCGTGTTGGGTGGGTTTGGAAAATCATAAAGATACAGGGAAAACAAAAGTGGTCCGATAATATTGCCTTGCGGGACACCCGCAGAGCAAGATTTGTGAGACGAGGCAGCGTTACCTACAGATACATAAAAAGATCTATTGCCTAGGTAACTATTGATTAAGTGAATTAAGCATGTTGGAAAGTTACATTTTATCATTTTATAAAGAATACCTGCGTGCCAAGTTGTATCGAATGCTTTAGCAACGTCAAATAGTACCATGTATGCTTGTTTAAGTTGAAGTTATGGGTAATGGAGTCGGTTATTCTGCATATTTGTTGGGTTGTAGAGTGATGAGAGCGAAAGCCGAATTGAAAGTTTGGAAATATAATTGCATACAAAACTGTTACCATTTCTTCCTTTTTGCTAGTTTAAATTCACGTTTAGCTAATGCGTTAGTTCTCCAGTGTAGATAATTTTCAACGGTGCTATTTTTCTTGTATTTTAGGAAAGCTCTCTTTTTATCACAAGCTGTGCGCTAACAGGAATTTAACCACCAGACGCATGTTCTGTCCTTTATTAAATTTACGCTTGCCACTTTGATCGAGTCTCGCTGATAGCTTCATATAACAACTGTAACTCTAGGGTTAGTTTCATTGTATATATTTAAGTCACGCTTCTGAAGTTACGTGAGAACAATTGCTAGTTGGTACGCTTATAATTACACTTTTCTAAAAGACTGGTCAAAAATTTTGATACTATCGTATATACTATTTGTACACACTTCGATGCATTTGGAGCAGTTGTCACTGACTACAATGTTGGACATAGTTTTTCAGCTAGTAAACGTAAGCGAACAAAATGTTAAATCTAACGGCTTGGCAACAGTTTCAGGCCTATCGAAATTAGTTAGACTGCCGTCGTTCAAGATGCAGCAGTCTGCGTCCAATCATATACCAACTTTCCCCCCAAAAATGAACTTATATCCATATATAGAGACTTTAATATAATTTTAATATATTGAAATTTTATTTTCCATGAAAATACCGATGTACTCGTCAAAAATTTAATATAAAATGTAATATTGTGTTCTTTTATCTTATGGTCGAAAATTAACTCCTTATCTCTAGGCATACCCGAGTATTTAACGTTATTTTTCTAAGCGATTAATTATCTTAATTAATTTTACGGATACACACGTTACGTGGAATAAAACGTAATAGTACGCATGTGCACGTCTAAAATATAAAATTTATATATATATATATATATATATATATATATATATATATATATATACACTTACGAGTCATATTTTTTGTTTTCATTTTGTTTGCTTCTATTCGTTAATTTTTTCATATATATATATATATATATATATATATATATATATATATATATATATATATATAGAGAGAGAGAGAGAGAGAGAGAGAGTGAGAGAAACATATTTTGTTTGGTTAAAACATTAAGTATGTGATACCTTACGTTACCTGTAGCTTATTGTTTTATTAATATTGGACCAAAACCTACACGTCATCTATCGAAAATAACAAGACAAGCTGCCAACTAAGACGTAACATATGACGTCAAACATGATATACTACCTGTTTATGACAAGTTGAAAGCTATATTGTTTGTAACAACGATAGAATAATCATAATAAAAAAAAACCTACTACCATTATTATTATCATCACCATTATTATTATTATTATTATTAGTAGTAGTAGTAGTAATAGTAGTAGTAGTATTGTTATTATGTCATCGTTATTATTATAATTCTTATTAATATCATATAAAAGATATTAATGAGTGCTCTTGTTTCGACGCCACACTGTCGAAATACTAACGATGTACATCGAATATCTCTTATTGGCAGAAAGGATAACATCGCTTACTGATTGAAAAACGAATTTAGATAAAAAATTTCAATTTTTATTATTAACGTCTACTTTAACTAATTTTATACTCTTAGTACTGCCTTATAAACGCTACTGTAAAAGTACAAAAAAAGAGGAAAACAAATTCGCCGCGTTCAATAAGAAAATATTTAATAAATATAACGTAGATTTAGCAAATAAGGAATAATAACGCATTATTGAAATTAATAAGTAACAAGAAAATAGAATAATAGAGACACAGTAAGAAATTCACAAGTATAGAAATTACATAAATTGCAATGAACGTGAAAAAGAATACAAAACGGGCAGACAATTCACGATAAAATTCGAAGACCATTAATAATGAAAAATCATCATTTGGCACACATTGTAAACAATTGAAACTCCAAAATCGATAATATTAACTGAATCATAAAATTTTACATACAGAAAAACATTGTAAGAAAAGAAAACTGCCGTAAAAAAATGGTTATAATAAAAGAAAAAAATAATAATAATTTATTAAATTCAATGACAAATTTCGATGAATAGTTAATTTTGTATTTTATACATTTAATCATTTTTCTCTTAGACATAATTAGACACGGAAAGTATGGATTATTCGATTGGTTATGGGTGTGGACAACGTATATTTCAACATAATTTACAGAGAATAGTCAAAAAACAAAAATTTTAAATAATAATTACGCTACGCCCAGAACAGTACTCTCTGTACAACAGAAATAATATAAAGACCCGTAAGAAATAAAAGAAGCATTGATGCTTATAATGACAGCAAAAAAAATGATTAAAAAAAACAAACTAAACAGAAAAAAATAAAAAGTTATTAATAAAACAAAAGAAAAACACGTTAGACATTAAGTAAATATAGAAGGAATATTGATTTCTGAAATAAGCGCCGTGAAACGTTACAGCAGGTTATGTTTGAACCTCCTATGTTTATATTTACTATATATATATATATAAATTGGAGTTAATCGTAA